>JAKELP010000012.1:18004688-18604688 GCA_029929735.1 Mimosa pudica | reverse complement strand
ACTTAACTGCTTGATTGATTTTGGAGTTTATGATGGTGAGAACGAATATAAAAATAATTGTTTGAAACAATTCTTATTTTTCCCGGCCAATTAGAGAAAATTATATGATTATTTACATGACGTGCATGAATACTGTGGAAGTACAACGTAAGTCGTATGGTTATGATAATAAATTATCTTTTTTGAATAACAATAAATCATCTTTTTATATGTCCATATATATGACTGTTAGATCAGATTTGAATTAAATCATTTTTCTTGTTCAGAGAGGACCGTGAGGATTAATTTTTTAAAATATAATGGATTTCAATTAACTTTTCTTTCATGAATGGTTGATATGTGTATTCCACATTTGTACTCATTATGTACTATATTGATATAATATACTCCCTCTATTCCTAAATATAAGAGTTTGTTAAATTGTTTGGAGAATCCTAAGAAATTAAAATAGGTTGCCTTAAAATTATGTTTTTCCAAATTTCTCTCTAAATTAATTTATTTAACTTATAAACTAGCATATGATCTAATAATATGTAAAGTATATATATGTTACAGTATAATTAAGTACTTTTTATAAGATCACTTTCAAATTTCAATTTAATTTGTTCCTAAATTTAAGATCACTTTCTATTTTTTTCTTTTTTTTTGATAATACTTTCTATTTTTTTCTAAAGGGCTGAAGTATAATTTTAGTCCCTTATTTTTGTATCGACTATCAATTTAGTTCTTTAGGTTGGAGAATAAATAAGCATGGCCAAAACAAGTCGGAAAGAATATCAATTATCTCAACGAGAAAATTTACTACAGGAGGGTTCATGATCAAAACTCTGATCTCTTATTATTGACTTACCCTCAACTATATACCACAATTACTTCAAATGGAGATACTGTAGGGAACACCCTTTCCAGTAACACCAGGCTCCTCAGAAAACGGCTTCAAAAGCTCATAGGGCACAATCCCAGCACCATTTCTATTCCTAAGGTTAGAATCAGCATTCCTCAAATCAATCAAACCTTCCAACTCCTTCAACCTCCCTTGGAACTGTTCAAACGCTGCCTTCACAACCGGATCCTCCTCCCACGATGGCTCTATAGTGCTCCCTAGATACTCCTCATCCGGTGAGTGACTTGACAGAATATCTAACACTGACATGACCGTTGTTGCCTGTACTTGTGATGGAAAACACCTTAGCAAAGCAAGTTCTGGCTTGTGCATAAAAGTTTCCCACTCTGCATCTGACGGATCCTCTGTGGGAACATTAGTCCTTGCTATTGTGGGACGGTTCGGGAAATACCCTGCATATGCGTACTGCCCGAAATTAACGGCTGCGTGGTGACCTGATGTTATCCAAACAATTGTGGTAACGATTTCCACTAAATCTTTAGGTGTTTCAAGAACCGGCCACCATGGTTCGTCTTTTTTGTCTGCATGACCTTTGGTTCGGATTTCTTCCCACCAGGCCTGGCATTGAAATACAGTTTCAATTAATAATTGCGTGTATATACATATTTATCTTAATGACCCTATAACATGTGTGTAAAATATACATGTTTAAGTTATCTTTCTGTTACAAAATATTAAAGAGAAATGAAACTACAAAAAAAAAAAACAGAGAATTTATAAGCGATGGATTCGTGGCTAATTTTCTTGTGGCTAAAAAAGTTAACCACGGAATTTTTCATTTAGGAACGGAATTTCGTCACCTTTAATTCGAATTTTGATATTTCAATGAAAGTTAGTTTTTTTTTAACTGAAAATGAAAATTAGTTTTGGTGCACATAGAAATTAAAAGGGCGTTTTTCCAATTTTAAACCGGCCATATTTAATTTAGATAGTTCAAATTCACTATTTTAACGTCTATGGTTTATAAATTAAAAATATTTTTTTATAAAATGATAGTTGATCATTATTTATTTTTTAATTTTGTAACAATTTAAATATTAGATCTCACTATCTAAATTAGATTTTTGAGTGTTCTAAAGTGGACAGAGTAGAATTCAGTGCTAGTTGAAAAATAGGTAGAGGGCGCTTATTCACTTCAGATCAATCTTAAAGTGGCTATTTAATATTTTTAAACCCGTGCTTTTAAAAAACTACTTTTATGGTTACAAAATTGTTGAAATCAAAATAATCTTTTTACCGTTATTTTGTCAAAAAGCATATATTTAATTTTAAACTTAAGAATATTAAAATATAGACCATCCGAGATTTAAGTCTGGATGATACATAATAAAGGAGCACCCTCTACTTATTTTTTTTACGATCATCAAACTAGCAAATTCTGAAGAGCGCCACTCATCTTAATATGTAACCAATGAGTACCGAAAGTGAGTCCTTTTTTTTTTGTTTTTGGTCAAGTATTGAGTCCATTTCAATGTGTGAATTAATATGTTAATAATTTCTGATTAAAAAAATGTTAATAGTGATTAATACCTGGAGCTCCGGGTCCGACCGTACTAGACTGGGGTCAGGGTAGTAGCGGTTGACGTAGCTGGTGACCCAATGTTTGATGGCGTCCCAGAGAACGAGGCCGTCGTTAGCATAAGGGTAATCTGGGATGGTGAGTTTGACGCCGTGAGGGGATGTGGGGTCCTCCACGGCGACTCCCCTGTGGATTAGGTCTTTAGGAAGGGCTTGTAGATCAAACTGCCAGAGCTTACCATAGGCAGCAGAACTTATTTCAATGGCGTATTTTCGAGGGGTGAAGCTGCTCTCTATTATTCCTCCTGCGTTTATGAGGGCCTCACGTGCTAAAGCGTTGATCTCCATAGTGTACCTGAAGTGTGGGTGCAGTAGCCTGTAGATTGGGTGCATTGCACTGAGCTGTCTGTTTGTCGCAATGATGTATGGTTCTGTACAACAATGGGTGCGTAGCCTGATGATGAAGACAACACATATGTCATGAATAATTGAGCTGATGCTCTCTTGACCATGAATACCCTTAACCATAAATACTAAATACAATAGCCACCTCGTGGAGTGTTTGGTGAAATGACTTTATCAATGCACAATTAAAATAATTCCAACTTTGTCAATAGTGTTGAGCTTTTGGACGTTAACAATTAAAATCAAACATTCCATGTAACCAAAATTTTAATAATCAACGTCTAAAAGTTAAAGATGTTGGCAAAAATGTATCATTTTAATTGCTTATTGCTAAACATTGTGCCTGAATAGTTTTTTTTTTTGTTATTGTCCATTGGTAAAATTTGCACATTTGTCCTTAATTTTTTTAGACAAATTAGTGTACCTTGTGAACTTTATATACTTAATTATTCATTATATATATAAATATGTAGTTTTTAACCCAAAATATACTATTTCAGTCCTTATTATATGATATCAAAATGAACAAGTTTTTTAATTCTTGTTATGAGCCACATGTATGTCTGTTTTCAAAGAATTTATTTTCTTTTATGTATGCCCTTTTCATTAGTGAGAAAAAGTAATAATTAAAATGATATTAGAGCTGTATGGTTGGTAGGGCTTATGTTGAAAATTATCTCAATTTTAAATAAAATTTCAACACTTTAAACTACTCGTATTATTTTTATTGGTATTGCTGGTAGGTGAAAATTATTGGTGCTTGGTAACATATTATATATAGTAATTAAAGACCACGGAGACTACGTATGATACCTTATTGAGCTTTTTAACCCTTCAACTTAAGATTGAATTAGTGAACATATTCTTAAATTAAGTACTAAAATCATGAATAGGGAGGTACTATACCAGTGGCTGACGAGTTGGTGAAGGCCGGAATCATGGGCGAGGACGTGGGCTTTGGCCATCCTCCAGAGCCAAACACCAGTGGAGTGCCAAGCTGGTGTGAAAACTTGTCTCCATTGGGGCTTATCCCCCATTTTAGGCCGGGTCAGCTCGATGGCCAGAGGCCTCAGTGTGTTGTCTATCGTGAGGAAAAACAATGTCCTTGATCCGTACAGGGTTGTCCCTTCAACCCCTCTCACCTTCTCCACATATGGTAGCAAAAGGTCATGGTAATCTAGGATGAACAGCTTCTTCTGTTTTATGGCCTGATTCATAATTAACAAGATGTTTATGAACCTCATTAGTTATATATACACATCCAGTTTGATAATAAGACCATTATATCTTTTTTAATAAAAGTTAAAAATGCACAACTAATCACTTTAAATTTAAAATGATTCTAATTAACTCTTTTTAATTTTTCTTAAAATTATTTTATTTTACTTATTAATTAACATAATCTAGTTACATGTGGCACATTTTATAATTTAGTGATTTATTTTTTTGAATTTATATAAAAAAGTCAAATTAATGTTATATTTAAGATAGAATAAGTACATATAAATGGTCACAAAAGTTAGCTTTGAATTACCTCTTCCACTGTGAGAAAACCCTTGATTTCTCTCTCGATGATTTCCGTGGTTATTGCTGATTCTTGTGGGCCAAAGATTTCGGGATCCAATGCACTTTTCAATGGCCACTCCTACAAAATAAAGGTAGGAGGTTTTAAAAATATTAAGCCGAAAGCACTTTATTTTGTGTTAAAGGGAATTGAAGAGGTTGGAAATGAATATGGTATATACGTACCGTGACCAATTGGATGTTGCAAGGGTTGAGACCTGCCAGAGTTTGCCTAGCGAATTCCTCGTCCCTAAACCAGAAGAACCTGTCTCCTGCCGTTGATGAAGAGTCCAGTACAACGAGTCACGTACTATACGTATACGTACGTAGTTATAAAAAAAATTTAAAGAGGAATGATGAGGGAAAATATAATAAAGACATATAGCCTCAGTTGATTGTTTGTTTTTTGAACCGACTAAAGCATTGGTTAATTATTACACCCTGTGGTCCTAAATATAAGAATTTTTATGGAAAACATTTTGTGAAAATTTTCTCACAAATTATACTTATATATTATACAATGATACATATGAATATTTTTATATAGTTATCGTGTAACATGTAAAAAAATATAGTTTATTTGACTTATTTAGTATCTCTAAAATAGTCATATATCCGTGCTGGGAAATATTAAAAATTAAATGACGTACGGTCCATAGTAGGGGGGGTCTCAAAACGGAGGATGTCTTGTTCGGCGTCATTGACGAACTTGACGAGGCGGGGCAAGAGGGTGCGGAGGAAGCCTTGGGATTTAATACTAGGAGGCAAATTGATACCCTCGTTGAAGAGATCGTCAATGGATGAGAAGAGTGGAAAGCCAAGGGTACTGTCCAGCATGGTGGTCTGCAGCGCTGGCACCAGCGCATGCAACACTGAGTACACTGTCTTCGTTGAAAATGTCAGCTGCTTCACTTCTGAGAATGCTTCGTCTCTCGGCACGTACACGCTGCTGCTTCTTTCCTCTGACAATGGATCTGTACATCCCTCCCATTTCAAACAAATTTACCAATGAATCCACAAAATTTCATAATCATTCGTTCATTTATTTATTTACCTGTCCATTTTCATCTTATCAACTAAATGAGTGAACTCCATGATATTAAGAGACTACTACTTGAATTGGGTTGACAATATGATGTAATTAATGTGACTATGACTTTTTGTGTGGATATTAAGAAAGCCAATTAAATAGAGCACTTAATTTTAACACATATTATATATAAAAGTTAAAGTGTAAATTCACTAGAGAAGTGTAAAAGAAAATCTCATATTCTCCTTAAAAGTATTTTGTGGCTCAATGTAACCTTAGCTTGTAAATGCTCAAATTGTTTATGTTTATCTTTGTTATGGTTATATTGAGCAATGTTTGAGTATTTTCAATACTACATTGCTATATTGGATACTTTGAGGATACAATGAGCCATGAAATAAAATACTTTGAAGCGGATACAAGATTTTTTAACACTCAACTCATGGGGTGGATTTGCACCTGCTTAACCTTGAATATAATTGTATCATAGGATAATTTAATAGTGAGATAAATTTTTGAAAAAAATGATATTATAGATTTTTAAAGTATAAATTTCTCCAAATAAAATAAATTAAAGTGATCTTAGATTTATAAAATAAGAGTAATTATTGCATAATAAGCCAAAAAAACACAATTCATGTGCAAAATATGCAAAATGCGATTTTTCTTTGGTCCAATAGATGTGCAAACAACGATAAAGTCTGTAGCTAGCTACAACAAAATTTACTGTACATGATCTGACCACTGAATTACTGGCCACGACGTGACATTGTGACCCTCTCCCACAGTTTATCTTTATTTCAATAAAAAAAGTTGAGGGATGGAAAAAGATCAGTTTCCAGCGAGAATATAACAATGAATTTTATTGTAATAAAAAGGAGAAATAAACATGATTGGGGGACAAATATACAGTAGAATAGGAAGACACAAGTACAAGAATGAGGAAGCAGGGAGAAACCTTTTTTACAGCGAGGACGACCGGTTCGACAACGTCTAGGATAGGGGAACTGTTTGCCACCAAGAACAGGCCTCTTGAGGTCATCACTGTTATCGGGTTCTCCGAGGTCGTTGTACACATCATAATCATACACCCTCTCGTAGCTCTTCCTCTCTCCCACACCGTTTCCCCTCAACTCCTTCAACTCCTCCTCCCTTATCCTCTTTATCCCTTCCGGCGTCTCCCCCGGCAAATATGACTGCACTCATCATTAAATTATTTACTTTCTGAGATCAATTATATGTCAAGTAGCTAGGACTACTCTCAAATATAAGATCAGTGAAAATATTTTTTTAAAAAAATTTATTAAAACATTTTAGATTTTTCATGTCTAAACTTATTGTCATATTAGTGAGTTTTTTCATTGAGAGCTCCCTTCATCTCTCCTCCATTTAAATTTAACTATTTTTATTTATATATCCATTGTTTTGATCTAACAAAATTTCAAAAAGATAAGATATAATATTAGATACATAATTTTATAATATCATTAGTTGAAAATGGCGGATAAATGCATATTATTATTATATCTAAATGGAATAGAAAGAAATTGAGAGATTAATGGAGAGAACCCGACCCTCACCATCTATCTTAGTTTACGTGTGGTACATACCTTGTTGGGGAAGAAGACTCTGTTGACAGGATTGTCGTATTTGGAATGAACCCATGAGTTGCAAGAGAAACGGAGGGGGCCGCTCTCAAAACCTTGAAGGACGACGTCCTTTAAGAAAACCTCCTTGTGGTGTTCATTCTCCACCACCAATGCCCCTATCTCTCCAAAGTCATTCCCCACTTCTAATTCTGCCTCATACTTCACCTCTCCATTCGCATCCTCGGTTCTGTGCACGAACCCTTTTATGCCCTCCTTCTCCACTCCCGTCTCTTTATAAACACCATTATGTTAAACACCAAACCCTTCGTTAGTATATTATTTCTCTCCTTTTAGTTTATAGATAATAAAATAATAAATAAAAGAACATATTTACAAAAGATAGACATTGACTTGGGATAGAAACTAAGGACTCATACTTTTCATTTTTAAACACCGCCTTCTTCATTGCATTCACAACCAACACAGAACCCACCATAAGTCACAAACAAAAGCGATGTGAGGTTGGTCGCTTTTGTTTGCGACTTATGGTGGGTTCAGAAGACATGTACATACATCCCTGTATGTATATGTCTTTTGTTTTTTTTTCAAATTAAACTTATCAATATCCCTCCCAAATTTACCACATCCACTCGTCACTTTTTCATCCATTTATCTTCGTTCAAACTATTCTCCTTCACTAAATTTATTTAATTAAGAAATTTGGACACAATTAAATAAGTTGATTAGCAAAATTAATTAATTAATTAATTAAATTAAACCGTGTCATCACTTTTGCATCAGGTCTCTTCTCTCCAAATAAATGTCTCTTATTAACTTAATATTTTGATAGTATTTTTTATCATCATTTTTGGAGAGTTAAAGCATTCATGAAAAGACTAATTAAGCACCGTCACCCTCCGAATTGAATCTCTTTAACTAGAACAGCACAAGCCCCTTGAAAGAACTCAATCCTGCAGGAGCCCCACTTGCTAACTCATAAAAGTATAATGGTAGCACTGACGCAAGTCTTTTGAAAAAAAACCCTCCTAAAATAGCTTTTTGTTAGATTTGGATTATTGATTGCGTTATAGCAAGCTAGGACCCTATCACTGGTTCAAACTAATTGTCCCCCCTAAAAGCTATAGCTCGCAGCCAACCATGCATGTGCATACTTATATGGGATGGTGTTTCTCCATTAAACCCTGACGGCCTGACCCTATATTTAGATGGTGGAAAAAGTGAGGGGAAAATAAGCAATCGAACACTGAATCTCAAAATATATGATGTAGATCTGGATCTCACAGTCATTTTTATAAAATTATATTATCACACACACACATCGAGACCTTCAATGCATGAGATATACTTTTAGCTGGAGCTTATGGAGTTTTTTGATCGTCAAATGGAGTTTATGTAAACATATATATATCATATAGTGAAAGTATGTGTGAAAGAGCTTATATATGGAGTTTCTTGTAGAAACACTGGATACTTAACTGGGATCAAGCTCGGCACTAAGTAATTCCACTAGAAGAGATTTACCAAGCACCTCCTTGATA
Source organism: Mimosa pudica (assembly GCA_029929735.1). Lineage (NCBI taxonomy): Eukaryota > Viridiplantae > Streptophyta > Magnoliopsida > Fabales > Fabaceae > Mimosa > Mimosa pudica. The sequence goes on along the minus strand of JAKELP010000012.1, from coordinate 18,596,120 downwards.
TCATCGATCCCTCTCTGTATACCTACTTCTGTGAAATAGCCTTCAACAGTTCTCAAAACTGTTAGAATAACTTTGACCTTTGTTGACTTTGCTCCTCCCACGGTAGCCGTACTCACGGGCTTCGCGTCGGCGCCACCGCTGCTGCACCTAACACCAACCCTCTTTTGTTTCTTTTGGTTTCGGATTGATGAGTGCCCCACTAATAGTAGTGGACTTTTGTCACCCCGCAGATTTATCCATGGCTTTTGAAACACCAAGTGGCTATAACCACAATGTGAGCTTGTTTGAAGCTTCATCAACATTATCTATCCAAAAAAGGAATGGAATGTAATCTCTGGAAGTAAAGCTTCCAGTTTTTATTTTAGTGAGTGTGGAGATGCTCTAATTTAGGTTTCTCGTATACTATATATTTCTATTTATAGAAAACCTATATGTGTTCATTCCTTTAGAAGGATATCTCCAAACTAATTAATAGGGTACGAATTTGATTTTAATCTCACACACATATTCTAAAGGGTGGTTAAGCGTTAAAGTTAACACTCTTGACAAAAGTTTACTTAATATAAAGAAGAATTTTGGATTTCAAATATTACATATATATATATATATATATATATTACAAAATGGGTCAAATCTAACAAATCGTCAATTTTATCGGATTTGACCGACAAGAATATCATTAGACTTAAGGGTAATATTTCACAATTATTTTATTGTAAAACTTTAAAACATTAATAATGTTCATACTTTTACTAATATTAATTAAGGGCTTATTAGTGCCTTTTCTGGATTTTATTATGATTACCAAGTATTCGACCAATCAATTAGTTACAACTTTTGTTTTTCCCTTCCTGCATAAGCTAAGTGTGTCCTCTTCGATCAAGATTTGAACTTGATACCTGCACTACAAAAAAAAGGCAGATCTGCGGCGGGTATTTTCCCAGCGTAGGGGCGGTTCTAACCGCCCCCATGGCGCTCCGGCGGTCAAATTTGCCGCCGGCGATTTTAACGTGGCAACGCTGCGTGGGGGCGGAAAAATTTACGCTGTAGCTCCCTTGGAACAGCCGCTACGCGTTGGGGCGGACGTAGGGGTGGACCAACTCGCAGCCAAAATTTTTTATTTTTTTAAAAAAGAAGGCATGGGGGCGGTTAACCCGCCGCCAACATTTTTAATTTTTTTAAAAAAAGGCATGGGGGCGGTTAACCCGCCGCCAACAATTTTAATTTTTTTTAAAAAAAGGCATGGGGGCGGTTACGATCGCCGCCATGTGATTTTTTTTTTTAAAAAAGCAAACAGTGCCGGCGTATCGCACCGCCGGCATGCTGTTATATTTACTAAAAAAAAAATTGCTTCATGCGAACAATTTAATGATAATGACTTAAATTGAAGACCGAAAAAGGAATAAAAACAAGAAAAAAAAACAAAACAAATGCAGCAAAAATTAATTTTATTGTAATATATATGAAATAAATATATACTAAACCATCAAGCACAAAAAGATCATGTCCAAAATCAATAAGATATATTACGAAAACAAAATAATAAGAAATAAAAACCAAGGTTTTAAAACCCGAGCCGGACGTCGAGCCGGAAAACTGAGCGGGTCATGGTTGAAACGGTTGAAACGGTTGGACCGTTCGGTCGAACCGGTGACGTAATAATTTAATGAAAATTAAATATATAAATATTGTTAATACTTAATATAATTAGGATGAAGATATTTTTTTAATCAAGTTCATTTTTTTTCTGTTGATATATTTTTTTCTGCAGTTGTCAAATTCTGGCCGGGTCAAAAGCGGGTCAATAGCGGTTCAACCCGGGTCAACCCCGGGTCAACAGCGGTCGACTCGGGTCAACTCCGGGTCAAACCGGTTTGAACAGTAAAACGGCCCAATCGAGGTGATTGGGCCGTTTTAGTCACCGGCCGACGGTCCGACCGGTCGGACCGTCCGGCTCGGTCCGGGTGTGAAAACCTTGATAAAAACAATCAGATATAATAAAATAAAAAAGAAAAAATAAACAATACCTATACCAAAAGCAAGACAAACTTTTAGACATCATGTGTGCACCAACAATGAAAACAACAAGAAACACAAAAGGGAGAAAGTGAGAAAGAAGAGATTGCGCGCGGTAGAAATGGAGGGGGAGGTTATTTATAGGGAGAGATAGCAACGTGGGGGCGGGCGACCGCCCCCACGCGACAGTAAATGCGCACAAATCTCTGTGCGCCGTGGGGGCGGGTGACCGCCCCAACGTGATTTTATTTGTTTTTTAATTTTTTTATTCGCGCTGGGGCGGTCGACCGCCCCCACGCGACATGAAATGCGCACAAATCTCTGTGCGCCGTGTGGGCGGGGTGACCGCCCCAACGTGATTTTATTTTTTTTTTTAATTTTTTTTATTCGCGTTGGGGCGGTCGACCGGCCCCACGCGACATGAAATGCGCACAAATCTCTGTGCGCCGTGTGGGCGGGGTGACCGCCCCAACGTGATTTTATTTTTTAAAATTTTTTTTATTCGCGTTGGGGCGGTCGACCGCCCCCACGCGACATTGCCGTGGGGGCGGGTGACCGCCCCAACATGGTTTTACTTTTTTTTTTAAAAGTTTTTTATTCGCGTGGGGGCGGTTGCGACCTCCCCAACGCACCGTGCCAATGAAATTCTTTTTTTAAGTTTTTTTTTATGCTGCGTTGGGGCGGGTATTATTTTTTGTGACCGCCGCAACGAATGCACCACACAAAAAAAAATTTTCCCCTCACAACTCGCCCTCGGATGGCTTAGACCGCCGGAACGCTTTCGTGGGGGCGGTTTTTGGCGAACCGCCGGGACGCGTGCGCGGCTAATCGCTGCTTCTTTTGTAGTGTTGAAGGGGTCCTTATACATATAAATCAACCATGTGCATGTAGTTAGTAATTATTGATGTGTCTGTTTTCAATATATTAATGTGGAAATATTTAATCTAAACTGTCAAAATCCATGTTCAATATCTTCATGACTTTTGATCAGTCCGTTCTTTAAAAATGTCAATAATGTATGGTTTTTCACAAAGTCACCATTTAATCCGGCCCCACTTCACCTGTTTATTGCTAGTACTTGCTAACCGATCGGCCGACCCACATATCTAGCCAGTATCTCGTACTCCCTCCGTTCCTAAATATAAGAGCACTTTGACTTTTTTGGAGAATCCTAAGAAAGCAAAATATGGTAATTAAAAATTGATTTTCCCAAATTTTTTCACTAAACTAGTTTATTTGACTTATGAACTTACATATGATCTAATAATATTTAAAATATGTTATGATTAAATTGTTCATTTTGCTTTCTTAGGATTCTCCAAAAAAGTCAAAGTGCTCTTATATTTAGGAACGGAGGGAGTATTATTTATAAACATTTATAAATCACCAATAATTCACAGAGATCTAGAGGCATATATCCATATATCATTCATAAATTCCGTGGATTATGAAGCTATGGTGATTGCATTAATTTTTAAGACAATTAAACCTAATAAGTCGTAATTAAATAAGAGAATTGATATAAGATAGTTTTATTAACATACCAATGATATTTCAATCATTAATAATGACTATAAACATCTTAAATAAGATGTGTGTGTATATAAATATCATAAGATTTTAATTAATTCAAAATAATATTTTTGATTTAATTAAATTAATTAGGAAAATAAGTATTCAGGAGCAATATATCCTAAAGGAACAAAAAGTCATTAGTAGTCGGGCTGGTAGGGGGGGGGGCATGGAGAGCGGGTCTTTTCTGATTGGACGTATATAGTAAGATGGCTGTCACTAATTACTCCTAATAATTCATTCAATGATTGATTGAAATCTATCCTCATTATATATTGTAGCAATTAAAGTAACTGACTGAGACCGAGAGAGTAAAAGTGAGACCGAGAGAGTAAAAGTGTAAAACAGATCATCCTTTCTCATTAGTGAGGCGATGAGAGTAAACAACCATATATATATCAAACATAAAATCCTATATTCTAGTAATATTTACTATATTATATATGTGTACAAAGTAACCAAATCAACCCCATGCATTGAACATGAGCGTGAGGAGACAAATCAAATGACAGATATATGTAAAGAATAATGGGTTAGAGAGTTTTGGAAGAGGCAGTTGCTTTCAGAACAAATACGTGCGTGGTTTTGATTGACTAAGAGATTACATTTTTGATCACGTACTTTTTTAATTGACAAAGCAAACCAGTCCTTCTGGACAGCTGGAGAATTGAACATGGATGCTCTCCTTTGCTCCCTAGTCCCTTCTCTCGTGTTTCTACTTTTCTGTTTCACAAATGATCGAATTTACCAGGTCAAAAAATTTTGTAAACTAAAAATTAATATGATTATAAATTTAGAACTAAAAATTAATTTGATATATTCAGTTTTTATTTTTTTTACTACAACCTTGAACTGTTCACACTCAGTTAAAAAAACTGTTCATACAGAATTTTGATAGGTTAAATTTATTTATATGATTCTTTTAATTATTAATGTAATTAACTTCATTTCCATACAAAATAATCACTGGATCAAAAGTCTGATAGTGTGAAAGAGGAAATGAGGAAAACGATAGAATGGATCAAAGTAGAGAATCCATTTCCAGAAGAATATTGGCATGTTCCCGGTAAACATACAGTAAAAACCAAACAAATTTGGCCTACTCTTAATATTTGATAACCAACTACTTAGTACAAGCAATAGTGTCTGCTAATGTGATTTCGCTTGTGAAGATATTTGCAATTTTATGTTTAGTATATCTGTTTGTGTTTATATTCCCCCCCCCCCCCCCCCCCCCACACCCCAAAAAAATTCCATTCAAATTCTATACTCTGTATGCAGCGGACTTTTTTTACCATAGTATGCAGCGTACTAAAGCTTTCAATGTAGATGACCCGAGATCAATTATATATCATAGTCAGAGGTTTTAGACTCTGGCTTCTACGTCATGCAAGGAATTACTTTCAATAAGGCAGCGGTGATGAATGGTGTCATCCAAGATATCGCAACTCTCAATGATTGGAAAATTAGTTTTACAGTAAAAAAACGAAAATTTATTTTACAAAGTTTTAAAAAAAAGTGATCCAATTCATGTGGTCAAAGACAGGCCATAGCACGATGGGCCTGAGGCAATCAAAGATGACTGATTCTATTGATAAGTTTGCACATCACTGATACTACCTCCGGTCCTAAATATAGGACCTATATAACTTTTTTTTGGAGAGGTTAAGGTTGAAAAATAGCCTATCAAATCATGACATATTTGATATATTTTTAGATTATCCATTAGTTTATAAGTAAAATAAACTAGTTTAAGGGAAAAAATTAGTTAAATCAATTTATAATTAACTTATTTTGCTTTTTTGAAGATTTTCAAAAAAGTCAATTAAGTCTTATATTTAGGACCGGAGGGAGTAGATGATATGCCAGTTGGTCATTACTACGTCTGTCCTTGTCTCAAGTTTAGCTAGCTAGCTAGCCTATGAGGACATTTATAAGAGATTTTTGCATTTTGTGTGATCAGATGGCTGATTGATTGCTCCATAGATTGGATCGTCCTATTTGACATGATTATAACGCGGCAGACAGATGCATGTGTAAGGAATCATAGTATGTTAAACTTGAATATCACGAGATGGGCGTTAAAGGAAAGCACTACTATTACAGACTTCAGAGCCTGCAGAGTGTGCCATGTGCCCGTGACGAGCAACAGGGTTATTTTGTGATTAATGAAAAAGTTACAGCTATTACAGAGTCTGCAGGAAAGTAGTAGTATAACTAATGTGGTCCAAGTGAGAGGAACTCACCCGTGGTCCCCCAAGGGCTTCGCCCAATCGAACAATCCAGTCACTAGATATTTTATAAACACATCTATATTTTAATTTCAATTTTGTGCAGATACGTACAGAGAGTTTGACGTAAAATGATTGTTAAGTAACTAGTGAACAAGTTCGCGTGGAAAACATGCAATAAGAAAAAGACGATAACAAGGCCATCATAATCACTTGTTTTGATTTTCTCTGATGATTGAATGGGTTTTCATTGTGAGGATTTTCCGTGAAAAAGGAAATAGACAAAAGGATGGGGTCCAAAGAGGAAAGGATAAGGAGAGAAAAAAAAATCTGGGTAATGGACAAAAAATGAAGGGGATGTGATGTGAGGATTCCATGGTCCACTCCATTACCATTTTCTTCCCCTACCTTTGCTATGCCTAGCTATTCCCATTTGTTCCATCAACATTACCCCACATACTCAACACGTTAAACATATGTAAACCATCCACAGTACATAAAATATTAAACTATTTTTAATAATTAAATCCATATTGACAGTCTATACATACTTGACTATTTACCCATCTTTTTTTTTATTAGTGTACAAACTGGTCCTTCAATAAACACCCCTAGGGCCCACCGAAATGCCATTATTGATTTCTCTCTTTCCCATATTAATTTTTTGGAACCAGTTTTTAAAAAATCGATAGTAGGAGTTAAGCATGTATAAATCATTTAGAGTAAAAGAGCTAAGCATATATAGTATAGATGTTTGGTAAAAAAAATATAGTATAGATGAGTAGAACGTGCTAAGCATCTATAAAACATCTAAATCTAATTTAGACATTATATATTTAATTTTAGAGCATGTCTCCATGAAAATATTTTTAATGAATTCAAATATAGAAAATCCGTTTGAAATTTAGGTAGTCTAAATATGATTAGCTCATACTACTAATCTTTTTTGTGGGCAGGAAACTGGTTTAATTTTCCTTTTCCTCTTCTTGGGCTTTTTCATCCCACTCTCAACTCTTTTCTTCTCTCCTGAGATGGCCCATTTTTCTTCACTTTAATCAGCCGCGACCCAGCAGCAAGTTCGTCCTCCTTCATTGATTCACAAGCCCAAGCCCAATCAAACAACAACTCCCAAGTCCTAAGTCCTAACTCATTAATAAGAATAAAAAATTCCCTACCATAGATTTCAGTGCATGTCAACAACTACTGATGAACTTGTCTTTTCGGCCCGTCCGGCCTCTTAATGTCAATTTATTTTAATCTTTCATTAATGCAGATGTGGAGCATTGTCTCATATGTATCATTGACATTGTAATGAGTGCCGGCTCCAGCTGAATAAATGGATTTTTTTTGATTCAAAGGGCAAGCACTAACGACTTGAGGTTACAAGCGGGATAGAACCCGCAATCTCCCACCTAAAGGGGGATGTCATACCACTAGGCTACAAGGCCCTTGGTGAATAAATGGATTTTAAGTGTCGAGTTTATCACCTTTTAGTATATTGTAATTTTTAACACAACACGGAAAAAAAATTAACAGCACACACATATATATACTATAAAAAAATACCCGTAGGCCACAACATGAAATGAAATGTGACTAATCCCTTTAGTGGTTTCTCAAAAAATGTGATTAAGCCATAAAAAAATTGAGGCCCCCATATCTCACACCCTTAACGCCACATAGGCCTCATATTGTAAAAAAAAATAGAGTCTCATTTTCACACCTCAAATTTTTTAAAAAATAGAGTGCCTATGTTGCGTCGTAGAACACTACATGGGACCTAAACTTTTCCAAGCAGCTACCGTTTATTTTAAAAAAATTATATAAACAGTATGTCTAGTCGCGCTCTGTTTTTAAGCTAAGATCAAATGCTTAATCTCTCTAAAGTAAACTAGTTTCTATATAATAAGTACATACATTTATTGAAATTACAATTTATTTAGGCGGGAGATTAATGAGATATGTAGGTTGATCCATGAATATGAATTGATGTTGATCCACTAATACTACTCCATTACTCCTGTGTAAAACAATAAAACCCTACACACACAAAGGCGCGGCAGATTTGGCGCGAGGCAAAGCGAGATTAGGCGGGAAAAAGCATCAGCCTCAAATACTACTTGCACATTAACATTCTTCCCATCATCTCAATTTTCAACTTCACTCCTCTCACTTCAATTTCAAATGGATAGTTCAAGTCCAAGCGAGGCGGCCAACAAATCAAAGTCAAAGACTCCTCGTAAATCCAAGGAAAGCCTTCTCAAGCAAAGTCCGTTTCTCTCTTTCTCTTTCTCGATCTTTATTTTATCACTGCCTCTATATATATATTTCCTTTCTCATTTTATTTCCTTTTCTCTTTCGCAGAATCCCCCGCCGAATTCTTCGCTGACAACAAAAATATCGCTGGATTCGATAATGCACGTTCACTCTCATTTTCCATATTTCTTAGATTAATGATTTTAATTTAGTTATTAACACATCATATTACCAATTTAACTTTATCCCCAATTTTCGTCTCATGCTTGTTATAGATATCATTATTAGGGTTAATTTGGGAAAAAGTTGGTAAAAATTAGAAAGTGATATTATACTTAGATATTTAGGAATTTAGGAATAACTTGAAATTTGAATGTGATTGTATGACCTATATATAGGATCGGAGGAGTAGTTAATTTGTTTCTGATTCCACATTAATCTTCTAGTCAAAATATGAAAATCAAAATTGTGCATTATATGCCACATCAGCACTAGTGATTGCAGTCTTTACTTATTTTCATGATTTGTTTTACCTTATTATTATTTCAGCCTGGAAAATCCCTATATACCACTGTTAGAGAGCTTGTTGAGAATTCCCTTGACTCTGCAGAATCTATATCTGAGCTTCCCATTGTTGAAATAACTATGTAAGTATGCTGAAATGTTTGATTGAGTAGGTAATTTGAGCTGGCTGCATTACATGTATGGAGCACAATTGTACCATATGCATTTACTTGTGTTAAGTTATCTTCACTATGCGTATATGAATTATGTGTCACATGGGTTTGGCTCTTGTAGTGAGGAGATAGGGAAAAGCAAATTTAATTCTTTGATTGGACTTGTTGATCGTGAACGGATTGATGCTGAATTATATGATGATTTTGAAACTGAGAAGGCTCGTGAGGTGTGTTTTCTTTTACTGTGAATTTCTTGTTAGTTTTGTTGTGTTATATGTATATCCATATGCAATGGCGAAACTGCACTCCATTTTCAGGCATGGTTTAATTATTTCCGATTTTGTTAATTTTCTGTGCAATAACTATGATTTGCTACCAACATGTTGTACTGCATACATCATATATTTGTATGAACATGGTAGATTCAGAAGCTGTTACTTTTTTCGTGACTGTTAGTTTTTCCTTGAAGTCTCTCTGTGTAGTTTCAACTTTACATTGCACATTTCCACACAGAAACGCTTGGCAAAAGAGGCTCGTGCTCAAGAAATACAAGCAAAGAATGCTTCCTCTGGAAAGAAAGCGAAAGAGCCTGCAGCTTCCAAGGGAATTAAGGGTCGAGGTGAGGCTTCTTTTTACAGGGTCACATGCAAGGTATGTATGGTTTCTACCCTTGAGGATTTTTTGTGGTACGGTATTAAGGTTCATGATTTGTTAGCTCCATGCTAGTCGATAGAAGCATATGATATTCTTTTGAATTCCAATTTGATTTTCTCAATGGTCATTTCTTCATTAATCTCTTTCCTGCAATTGAGCTAAAGACAGACTCATGCCAGAAACTAATTGCAGGATAATGGAAAAGGAATGCCACATGACGACATCCCAAACATGTTTGGCCGAGGTTTTGTCAGTTGCTTCCTTCCTCCATTGCTATGAAAATAGGTTGTCTAGACACTATTTCTTTTATAACACTTTGAGAATGCCTTCGACATGGCTAATCATGCAGTTCTTTCTGGGACAAAATATGGCTTAAAGCAGACGCGAGGAAAATTTGGTCTGGGTGCAAAGATGGTATTGTCAATATCCACCTGGTTTTTTAGTAGTTGGCATGCCCTGGTTGTCTTTTGTTGATCTGCGTAGCTGTATTGATCACATTTGCAGGCTCTAATATGGTCTAAAATGAGCACCGGGCTTCCTATTGAAATCTTGTCATCAATGAGAAACCAAAGTTATACTTCATTTTGCAGGCTGGATATAGACATTCATCAGTATGATTTTAAGTCTTTGCAATCTATCTATCATTCAAGAGAACATTTATTGCAAATCTCTTTAATTTTCAACTCCCTCTCATGACAGAAAAATTTGATTTTCAGGAACATTCCACATGTGCATTTACATGAAGAACGGGAAAACAAAGATCGCTGGCATGGGGCTGAAATTCAAGTGGTCATAGAGGGAAACTGGACAACTTATCGTGTATATATTTCTTAGTTGGAATAAAATTTAGTTGTTCAACTTCAGATTTTAGATATTTTATGGCATTCAGATATCCAAATTATTTTTATCATACAGATGCATTTTCTTGGTGGACCAACAATAGTTTTGATTTTTTCCTTTCATTTGCAGTCAAAAATATTGCATTACATGAGACAAATGGCCGTTATCACTCCTTATGCACAGTTCCTATTTAAATTTGTGTCTGATACACCTGAGTATGTAATTTGTCCCTTGTAAGATTTTTCTCTCCCGGTACAGCTATGCGCTATCATTTCATACTAGGTCTTCTGTTTGGCAGGAAGAATGTCACAATAAAGTTTGCCCGGAGAACAGATGTAATGCCACCAGTTCCTCTTGAGACAAAGCATCATCCTTCATCTGTTGATTTGCTGCTAATTAAACGACTTATTGCGGATACTTCAAAGCAGAACCTTTTGCAGTTTATGCAGCATGAATTTGTGAACATTAGCAAATCCCACGCTGAACGATTAATAGGTAAAAAATTGGGAGCCATATTTTGATAGATAATCTTTGCGCTTTTTATATACTTTTTTTTATAATGTTTGTTCCTTTAATTTTGTAAGGTGAGGGACGAGTTTATGCACCCATGCACAGTGTACCATCTTTCATATTCTTGCACTTTGTATCATCTACTGTGAATTGTGTAGAACGTTGCCATTTGGTTTTTACATGTTCAAGCGATAAATTAGCTTTTATTCGGCATTGTATTTTCAGACTTTTTTGTGCCATTGTTTTCTCTTTTTTAATTTTAGGACAAACATACAATTTCTATAGAACTGCAATAACTCACTTGTTGTATTTAATTTGATGATATTGACCTGTGAGAGTGATTAAAGCATTTTATTAACATGAATTGCCTTTACTTGTAATTGACTGATGCAGCAAGGTGCATGTTTAACAGCCAATTTTCATGCCTTTTTCTTTTTGAGCTCACTGTGACTCATAAGAGATGCTTTTATAAACGCGGTTTATGTCAATAGTTCATTGTAACTGTAATCAGGCAGCGCATAAGTCAAATTCAGTCATTGGATTTTTTATTTCGAGTAAGACAGATGACTCTCCCTATTTCTATACCAGGTGAAATGGGTCCTGATTTCAGCCCAAAAATGGCCGTGAAGTCTTTAACTTCTCAGCAGCTAGTACGTATTCATCAGTTGCTTCGTCAAGCTAAGTTTGATGATCCTAGTGGTGATGTAAGTTATTTAGTCTGTAATACAAACCATGTATTTTGTTAAATTTTTCCATTAGTTTTTTCATCTTATTTTCTTTGTGTGATTTAACAATGACATTGTATTTGGTATGTATTTTCAGTGTCTTAGTCCTGCTGGTGAATACAATCTTCGCCTGGGAATCATAAAGGAGCTGCACCCAGACATGGTCGCAACCTATTCAGGCAGGTTGTAATTGTGGGGTCAAAGTTTTGCTATATCTACCTTATCTTGTTTTCTAACAGTAAAGGATTTATGTTCTCATAAAGCTAACTTTTTATTCTTGCTACTAACACAGTGCTCAAGTGTTTGAAGGCCACCCATTCATTGTTGAAGCTGGGGTTAGTGTAGGCGGAAAAGATGTCAAGCAAGTAATTTTCCCTTCTACAAATATTTATTTCCTGAAAATAAATTTGAAGTCGTTTGTCTACACGATTTTTTCTCTGTTGTCAAGGTTCTCTTCTGGTGGATTGGTAAAAGGGTTCGTTTTGACTCTCTAAATTTCTAATGCTGGGATTGCTTGTGGTAAATATATTGGTTAGTGAATAGCCCCAAAGTTATTGGTTGCTCTCATCTTAATTGTGCGATGCTACTTAAATAGGATGTCCAAAATTAAGCCAACTAGTTATGGGCCAGTGTACATAGAAGTTGAATAATGAAACTCTTTTTTCATGGCTTATGAATAGCTTACCTTCCTATATATTTCATATTATGCATAGACAGATATTTGAATGTATAGATTAAGTTATCAAGTGCTTGTTAGAAAGTGATGTTTTATTCTCTTATATAATAGATCATCAGTCATGGAATTAATTCTGCATTTCTAGGGTCTGAATATATTTCGATTTGCGAATAGAATTCCCTTGCTTTTCGAGCAAGGTGCTGATGTCGTCACCAGGACTGCAATGAAAAGAATCAAGTAAGTGTTCATAAAATATTGTTTACTTTTGTTAACTTTGTTGGTTTAGCTACAGAGATCACAAGCAACATTGTGCTTACTAGCAACAAATCCTTTGGATATATCATTCACCCAAAGTTTTTTATTGATAACTTTCTTGAGTGCCTTGAGTTCAGGAGTTCAACTCCTGCACTCACTCTACTAAATTTATACTTGTGTTTCATCTGCCATACTTCAAGCCTAAAGTGTTTACATTTACAGGTTTTAGTCAAACTGATAATGGGCTTTCACTTTAGTAGTTTAAACTGTTGAAGGCATTTTTGTCAATGATTAAATTTATGAAAAATTATTTCATACCTTTTCAGCTGGAGCAGTTACAAAATCAACCAAATACAGGATAAGATCGGCGTTTTTGTAAGTGTTGTGAGCACAAAAATTCCCTTCAAGGGGACTGGAAAGGAATACATTGGCGACGACATAACTGAGATTGCTTCTGCTGTTAAGGTTGAAATTTTCTGAACTAGGATTTCAGTTTGTAATTCTGATATGTAAGCTGTAAGTTAACTCTACTGTTTTTTTTAGTATGCTATTCAACAGTGTTGTGTTCAATTAAAATCCAAGATAATGAAAAAGATGCAGGCCCGAGAGCAGCAGGAGAGAAAACGAAATCTAAGCAAGTATGTTAAAATCTCTTTTGTCTCAGAGTTGTCGAAATCAATTGACTGATGTTTTGCTTTATTTTTGTTTGAAATGAAAAGTAATTTCTGAAATTGGCAGGTACATTCCAGATGCTACTGGTGCAGTCTACAATGTTTTGAAAGAAATGGCACGGTTACATACTTCAAAGAAAAGTCGTTATGGTGATGATGATGTGGAACTTCTGATGCAAGTATCTGCTGGTACAATCACTAAAGAAACACTGAGTGAAAAGCTTGCAAAACATGTTGAACAGGTATGTTGCTTACAAACCAAGGGTATATTGGTAGTTGGTTCTTGGTCTAATGAAAATTGTCTGCGTGTAAGTCATGCTTCAAAGAAACAGCAATGGCTTGTTTGTGATTCAAAGATTCCTGCCGTGAGTTTACGTTACATGAAATATGGTTATATTACAAGCTATAAAAGTGGCCTTATTTATATTTCTGCATAGAAGAGGAGCCTTCGTGAATGTCTGGGGAAGATAACGACTGCAACATAGAGATCCTCAAGCAGTACTGCTTTAGGATGTATTTTCTTTAATATTTTTATAACTAGGAATGCAAGAGAAAGGGACGGGATAAGTCGGCTGGGTTGTGCTTTAATTTTTTTGATCTATTATCGAAACTTAATGCATATGGTGTTTGCAGGTGGATTATGAAATGGCATTGGAGTATGCCACGCAAAGTGGAGTTAGCGAGGAACCCAGGGAAACAATATATATTCAATCACTTGAAGCTGAGAACAAGGCGATTGACTTGCGTGCTTCATTCTTTGTTTTGAGATTCTTTCAATAATATGTGTAGAAGAAAGTTTGATTTGCCATATTTTAAGTTTAAACTTGTATGGGATTATTATACCACAACAATAACAATAACAAAGTCTTATTCCATAAATATGATTGGCTGCATGGAGAGGAATAATTCTTTTGTCTTTTTGCCTTTTTAAAAAATAGCAATGAATTTTATAGTGTTACTTTGAATGTTTGTGCAAAAAGAAAAAAATGATACTCTATGCTCCACGTGTATGTAGACCATACTATCTGGAAGAAGTAGGAATGGTATTCATTGTTGTATCAATCATTCGATATAGGTCGTGTTTTGGTTTCTTGTTCTGATTGATCTTTCAAACTTCTTTATTGGTCATCCTTTCATTTAAAACTTTGTTTTAGTGCACAATTGTTTCTTGACATTTGCTAGAGGGTCATGTGCCCCCCTCATGATAAATTCAACATGTAGTTACCAAATGAATAAATTTGAACCATAAATATTGGCAAAAAAAATTTAGGGAAAATACCATTTAAATCCCTCCGAATATACAAAAGGACAATTCAGGAACTCAAACTTCCAAAAAGGACCATGAAGGAACTAGGACGTAGTTGACATTTTAAAATTGTGTGAAAAGACAAAATTGCCCTAATCATAAAACAAAAATTACTAACTACCCTATTGAAAATGATGGGTGTAAGGGTGGTTAGTAATTTCCGTTTTATGATTAGGGCAATTTTGTCTTTTCACACAATTTTAAAATGTCAACTAGGTTCTAGTTCTTTCATGGTTCTTTTGGAAGTTTGAGTTCCTGAATTGTCCTTTTGTATATTCGGAGGGATTTAAATGACATTTTCCCAAAAATTTAAGCATTCAAATTGTTTCTCTTAAAAAGCACTCATTTTAGTTATAAAAAAACACTCATTTCAGATATGATTTGTAAGACTCGTTATTACTTTTTTTTTTGACCTTCACGTTATTACTACTTATTAGTCGGATTAGTTTCCCGGCAAAAAGAAAAAATAAATTGGGCGGGTTAGTTATTTTCAGGTTGGGTTGCTATTTAGAGACAATGTGACACATTGTTGAGGCCAGGCTCGAATAATAAATTAAATTTAACACAGTTTCATTTTCTTGTCCCAATCAATTCATTAACCAATTAACCAAATATAAAAAAGAAACGTGACGTTCCTCCAGACATCGTGATAAATGATAATAAAGTACAAGACGGATAGATTTGATATACAAAAATAAGGAAACATTTCAGATCTTGCAATTGGAAATGGCAACAAAGCAGAAAGTGCATATAGCCATTTTGGGCGCTGGCACATTTGTAAGGACTCAGTACATTCCCAGACTCTCAGAGATCTCTCATCTCGTTCATGTTAAAGCCATCTGGAGCCGTACACAGGTACTTACTACTACTTCTGCTTACATGTTCTCTACATTTGACATTTCTTAATAGTTTTGATTCCTAGTACGTACAACGTTGTTCAGCTATCATACCAGTATGACATATACTTGTTTTATGTGTCTTAAATATCTGCATATGATTAAAAGACCATTCTTTTGTGGAAAAAAGATTGGCAGAGAAGGAGGGTATTGGTAAAACTATGTTCTTATTATATGGTGCTACTTTTTCAATAGGAATCTGCAAAAGGGGCAGTGGAAATAGGTGAGAGACATTTTGCTGGGGTGGAATGCAAGTGGGGAGATGTGGGTTTTGATGAGATCATTCATGATGCATCAATTCCTGCAGTTGCTGTGGTATTGGCTGGCCAATCTCAGGTGTTTTATTAGCTTTCCTCTCTTTATTTAGATGAATAATTTGGGGTTGATAACTGATATCAGCAATGCAGGCTATGAATGACTCTAATCTGTGCAATTTGATTCTTTTTTTTGCCCTTAAATGTTATCTACACTTGAGTGTCGATAGTTCATTTTCTGCTATAGATCCAAATTTAATGAAGATGAGTTACAAATAATCGTGTTCAAACTTATTGTATTGGTGGCTAGCCATGGATCAATATATTGAAGATAGTTAGAGAATAATTGGATTTGAATGACATTTCTATCTGAAACCTCTAGAAGCGAAAAATTGTATGAGTTGTTTTCTCACAAAATATGCTCATGTGTCTTAGTGACTTTACAAGCCAATTGTCTATTCCTGACCGTTCATGTGTTTTCTTGAGATCCAAATCTAGGGAAGCTATGTAAGAAAAAATCTTGCCAAGAAACCAAATATAGAATCGTTGGACTTGAAAACTGAATTTATTTTACTTGAATTCTGCTGCCTTTACAATTTTTTTAGTTATTTCTTACACAATATATTTACACAGGTTGACATCTCACTAAAGATGCTAAAGGCTGGAAAACATGTGCTTCAAGGTAATGATTGTTTTGAAAATAAACTATTTTTACATGGCTGGTTTGCCAGTTTCTCTCTTACTGAGAAAAAGTTAGTTGAACGTGCAAAGCAGTTGCTTTGCCAATACCCACTTCATTGTTTTCTAATGCACTGATAGTGATAATTTTATCCGATTTTTTTTATCAGTTGACTAGAATTTCATGTTTCTTTGGACATGTAATTTGCATGGGACTAATCTGGTGGATATGAAGAGAAACCAGCGGCAGCTTGTAAGTAGTATTTTATCATAGTTTTTATACAATTTTTCTTGAAAATGATGCATTATGTTTGGCCTTAGCTAAATCTATTTTTTGTTCAATGTAGATCATAGAAGAGCCATTACTTTTTATTGACTAAAATCAATAACTTTATGTTTCAACTGTCTAGCAGTAGTATGAGAGAAAATTTTGAAAGGCATGTGGTTTACAGGCTATTAAAAAAAGATATAATTCAAAGGGAGAGGGAATCATTGTAAAATGCTTTATTGAAATCCTTGGTTGTGCTCCCATCCCTAGTTGAAAATCACAATTTCAGGATACTTACTCTGGAAACTGCCAACTCTTTTGTTTCATTAGTCTTATCAGATTTGTGAACACATTATTTTTATATCCAGTGGAGAGTATAAATATGGTGTCAACATTTGAATGTGCTTTTTGGAATTCATAAATTTTATCAGTCATACATAATTTCGATATTGTAGGTACAAGTGAGTTGGAAACTGCAATACATAACTACAAGTCTATTTCTGTTGATGTTCCTAGAAATTTAATTTGGGCTGTGGCTGAAAATTACCGGTTTGAACCTGGATTTGTGGAGGTATTTGTTGCTGGGTATTTAAGATCTTCAGCTTTGAATATGGAGCCCCAATCACCTTTTCCTTTTCTTTCATTTCTTTAGAGCAAGAAACTAGTTGCTGAAATTGGGAAAATGATGAGCGTCCAAGTTATCATTGAAGGGTCAATGAACAGCTCAAATCCTTACTTCTCAAGCTCCTGGAGACGAAACTTCAATGTATGTATTGTTACAAAATTGCATATACTCTGTTTACTTTAATTCAGTAGGGTTCTTGTCATGCAACTGTACTCTGGAATATAAATGTTTTCATTAAACTCTACTTTCGAATGCTATTATATGATACCTAATAGTGATAGTAATAGCTAGGATTAAGGATCATTTCCTTTATCTATCTCAATTTAGTATATGACATGGCTCATTTAGTAGGGATAAATTCTTTTATACTTCACTTTGAGACTGTAGGAGATCGCAAAATATTATGGGAATTTGTTTTTACCATCTTTGTTATTAGTGCATCAGATTATTCCTTTGTAATCTCATTAAACTAGTATCATATTTCTGAAGTAAAGGGGTAGTCTTTCTGTGGCTGTCCTAAGTTGAAGAAAATTATGGAAATATGTCTTTTCCTCCGCTTTTTATTATCATACCAGATTATTCTTCAAGTGATCCGGTATTAATATTATCTTTTTCCTGGCAGGGAGGATTCATTCTTGATATGGGTGTTCATTATGTAGCGGGATTGAGAATGGTAATTACTAACTACAAAAATGGTATTATAAGATGTTCTGCATAACTGTGACTATTGTTTCCTGCTGTTTTGTCTGCAGCTTGTTGGCTGTGAGGTACTTTCAGTTTCAGCTATGACATCTCATGTGGATACGACCTTACCTCCACCGGACAACATATCAAGTGTATTGTAAGTCTCTATTTCATGTGAGTCAGCTTTACCTGGTTTATCTGCAAAACTAAGACCTAGCATGTTTTGCCAGTCATCTGGAGAATGGGTGTTCAGGAGTATTTGTAATGGTTGTCTCCTCAAAATCGCCCAAGGCATGTGGTAAATGATAATTCATCTCTTGTAGACACAAGTGAGAGGCTAGTTATGCCCTTGGTGCATGTACTCTTCTAATAAAACACATTTTAATGCCTTTAGATATTGTGGAGAGTCGTCGGCATCAATGGAACTGTGCAAATTGAGCGCGGATTTCAAGCAGGACACGGTTATCTGGTATGTCTACAGGCCCTCTACTTTTTTTTTGATTACAAAAGCACTAAGCTACCAATTAAACAACCAATAACTTCTCCTGCTCTACCATTGCAGCAATAAAATCTGGTACATATGTAAAATTAACCACCCCTGGGGCTATCTCTAGAGCTCTTTTTGCCAATGAATCAGCCAAACAGTTCGCCTCTCTTCTACACCATGAGACATGAGCTTCCCAATCTCTTCTAAGCATCCCTTCTATTTCCTCAAAGATATGCCCATGTTCCGATGTTTCCATAGGCAAATTATTCAGACATTCTACTACCTCCAAGCAATCTGTTTCTATAACAACACTTTTAATGCCATAGTCCCAGCACCACCTCAATCCCATAAGGACTCCCCATAATTCTGCCAAGAAGCTGCCCCCTTTCCCAATATTAAACATAAAGCCTCCTTTGACCTCTCCTTGAAAATTTCGAAGTACACCTTCACAAGCTGATATATCAGAAACAGAATTGCAAGACCCATCAGTATTCATCTTGAAGGAATTCTTATCTGGTGGCTTCCAGACAAAGAAGTTATTTCCTCCATCAATTTTCTGGAGCAAGCTACTTCCTCTCCAACTGATCCACGCACGCCCTTTAACTAAAATGGATGAAGAAGAAGCTTCTAAATTCTGAAAAACCCGATTATTTCTAGCTAACCAAAGATGGTAACAAATGATTGCAAACCAGTGACTCCATTTAACACCACTCACTGTAATATTAGCTAGTAAGTTAAACTCCATCCACTTCTTAATATCATGATCATTGAAAAATGTAAGCTGACAATCATTAGGAATAATTCTCAACCATACCTCAGTAGCCATAGGACAGTCTCGTAACACATGCATAACATCCTCAGCACCACGAGAGCAATAAGTACACTCTCTATTCTCAGATATACCTCTATCAAATAATTCTTGGTTTGTAAGAATCTTACTCTTAGCTGCCAGCCACAAAAACATTTTGCATCTATGTGGTATCTCTAATCTCCACAACTTCTTCCAAATCCACTTTTCATTCTGCACGTTAGAAAAAGTTTGGCAATAATAAGCAGACTTAACTGAAAACATTCCTGATGGATTATGTGTCCAAACAGGAACATCTTCTTCATGTGAAACTCGAACTTGAGAAGTAACACGTTCTACCACCGAGGCTGGAAGATAATTAGCAAAACTATCCACATTCCACTCACCATCACTCCCAAAGAATTCAGCAACTTTCATATCCAAAATTTCCTTAGGAATTTCATCACACCTAACATCCTGAAGCTTAATACCATCGGGCATCCATATATCCTTCCAAAAACGAATGGAGCATCCATTCCGTAGCTTCCACTTGATATTATCTGCAAATTTCTCCCAGACACCACAAATACCTTGCCAAACTTTTGAACCTGGTTTATCTTTACGAATTTGTGGCATCAAATGAGGACCACACCCATATTTCTCGCGAACCAAACGAACCCACAAAGAGTCTCGTCTATTCATCAAACCCCAACCTAACTTCATCATATAAGCATTATTCTGAAGCTTTGAATTCTTCAACCCGAGACCACCATTCTCCTTACTACAACAAACCTTGTCCCATGCCACCAAATGCACTTTCTTACTTGACGTATGACTACCCCAAAGAAATCGGCGACACCTTTTATCAATCTCAGAACATGTAGATTGAAGTAAAGGAACTGTTTGCATGGGATAAGAAGGAATTGAGGATACAACTGATTGAACTAGCGTATATCTTGCGGCATTAGATAAGGAATTTACCTTCCATGAAGAAAGTCTTCTATCCATCTTTTCTAGGATATAACTATAGGTGTTCTTGGTAACCTTTTTATGATGTAAAGGAACACCAAGATATTTGCCTAAATCTGCACAAGGAGTAAATCCCATGAAATCACTAATCTCATTTACTCTCGTATGATTCACATTCCTTGAGGAAAAAATTCTGGACTTCTCAATATTCACCTTTTCTCCAGAAACTTCACAAAAATCATCTAAGCAAGCCTTAATGACGGCTGCTTGATCTAATGAAGCCTCCGCAAATAGAAACAAGTCATCTGCAAAAAATAGGTGAGATACAAATGTCCCATTTTTCTTCAACCGAAAAGGTTTCCAATTATCATCCTCAACTTCAGATTGAATAAGATGAGCAAACTTCTCCATCAATATAACAAATAAATAGGGAGATAATGGATCACCTTGCCGAAGCCCTCTTGAAGGACTAAAACTTCTCCCTTTCTCCCCATTCCACATCAATTGCATCTTAGTCGTGCTAACACACCACCGAATAACATCAATAAACTGTGGAGGGAGGGACAACTCCTCCAAACATTTCTCCAGGAACTGCCACCTCACTCTGTCATAGGCTTTTTCAAGATCAATCTTTATTGCCATAAAACCTTTTTTCCCTGTCTTACGTCTCATAGAGTGAATAACTTCTTGTGCAACAATAATATTATCAATTCCCAACTTACCAGGCACAAAACTACACTGGTTAGGAGAAATAATTTTAGGCATGATTCTTTGCAGACGAGTCGCTAACACCTTTGTAAGAACTTTATATATCACATTGCATAGACTTATTGGTCTAAAGTCTTTAATTTTTTCAGGATGCTCGGATTTCGGAATCAACACAATATTTGTCCCGTTCACCTTTTTTATCTCATCACAATCATAAAACATATTACTAACCTTTCTAACAATGGACTCACCCAACACCTCCCATTGACTCTGAAAAAACAGAGGATTCAAGCCATCCGGTCCCGGTGCCTTTAAGGGTCCCATTGCAAACAAAACTTGCTTCACTTCTGAAAGAGATATACCTCTACCAAGCATAAGAATATCAGAATCTGTAAGTGTGGGAAAGGACATCCCAAAACTCAAATAAGAAGATGCTGCCCCTTCATCCTCATAAAGTTTCTCAAAGAAACTAGATCCCATATCTCTAATTTTTTTCTCATCATATTCCCAGTCACCTTCCTCATTTCTCAAAGCTTCAATTTTATTCCTTCTCCTCCTACTATTTGCCATAGAGTGGAAATATCTAGTATTTTTTGTCTCCCGCCGTATACCAATTACACCGAGATCTCTGCAACCACATCAACTCTTCCTGAGCAAGCACTTCCTCTAACTCAATCCATAAGCTATCTCGCTTTTCTTCTAAATCTTTCTCATTCCTCCCACACCCCAATTTACAATTAATCTCATCCAGACTTTTCAACAAAAATGCTTTCTTTTTATTTACACTCCCAAAAACATCTCTATTCCACCTCCGAATATGACCCACAAAATTCTCCACATTGACCTCCCATCCTTTTGAAGGACACCATGTTCTTTTGACAACCTCAGAAAATTCCTCATGAGCAACCCAAGGTGCAAAAAACCTAAACTCCTTGTGCCGCACCAATTTTCTCTCATTCAATTGAAGGTTAATTAATAAGGGGCAATGATCTGACTTGTACTTTGGAAGGTGACTAACCTTAGCATTCAAAAACTGAGACCTCCAACTATTAGACATCAACACACGGTCCAGCTTGCTGGATACTCCCTTTCTCCCCCATGTAAATTTGGGACCCACAACATCCATTTCACATAAATTAGAATCAGCCACCCATTTTTTAAACAAACGATCAGGAGGAACTTTATTCCTAGCATTTGATTCCCTTTCATCTGGCCATAATGTTGAATTGAAATCACCACAATACAACCACTTATTGATATTGAAACTCCGCACCTGGTATAAATTACTCCAAAGCTCTCGGCGTTTTTGAATATTCGGATTGCCATACACAACTGAAATTCCCCATTCATCCCTCGCGCCTTCATTAAATACTCCATGCAACGCTTGCTCATGTCGCGCAATAACCTTAAAACAAATTGAGGACTCCCAAAAGCACCAAATACCACCGCCAAACCCATTCACATCTACTGTAGCCATTTCATCAAAGGCTAATCTTGCCCTTAAAGCTTCTGCACGGCCACTTTTTTGCTTAGGCTCCAAAATAGCCAAAAATTGGAATTGATGCTTCTTTTTTAATTCTAACAAAAGAGGAAGAAAGACCTTCCCACTAATGCCTCTAGCGTTCCATATAAATAGTTTATTCATCATTAAAAAAAAATTAATTAAGTGAATAAACAATTGATTTGAACTCAAACCCATCAAGAAGAACATTCTGGGCCTATAAGCCCAACTTCTTCATCCATAGACTCTGGCACTTGAGCCAATGGATTATTATGAACCAATAACTCACCTTTATTACTTTCTCCAGGGTCCATTGGAATGTCATCACCCTCCTTTAATCCAGCCGAGACTTCTATTGGCATACCCAACACAAATGAATTTTTTTCCTTCCCTCCTTCAGCCCAATTACTACTCGAGCCCACCACAACTAGCTCCTCACTCATCTTCCTAGGCTCCATTAAGCCCAACTTATTCTTCACTGCCACATATGCGTCCATTGGACTAGGCCCTCCTTGAGCAGATTTCTTTTGGCCCTCATTTTTATTCAATTTAATTTCCTTTTTCAGCCCCTTATAAAAAACTTTCCCTCCTGGCACATGATCTTTTAAATTAACCTTAGATGGCGCCTCCTCATTACTAACATTCCCCACATCATGGGAATCCGAATTATACTCATTTAATGCAGAAGATCTGGATCCCAAATTAGCGCCATTAATCCCTCCACGAGAATCTCTCCCTCTCCGATCTTGCCTCCCTTGAAACTTTGATTTCCAATTACGTTGCACCACCATCCATCCGCCGAATGCCGCCTCCGACTTATCACCGTTTAGCGGCTCTGGTTGCTGCCCACCATGAACGTGATCAGGAACTTTCTGTAGACTTCCAGATGAAGAATTACAATGCTCCATATCATGACCATATTTGCCGCATTTAAAACAAATCAAATGAAGCCCTTCATATTCGATCTTCTTCTCCACCCATTAATCTTAATACTTGGTAACAATGGCTTTGATAAATCAAGTTTAACACAAACTCTAGCAAAACGGCCTTTAGCTCGTGTCAAAGTATTTTTATCAACTTTTAACACTTCCCCTATCTGACTTCCAATCACAAAAAGAATCCCTTGATCATAATAATCAAGAGGGAATCTACAGGCCCTCTACTTAGTATTTGAATAAGCTCGTTTTACATGACTTTTTTCTTTTTATATCATAGAATGTAAAAAGGCCTTTTGTATTGATTATTGGGGGTTTACATAGCTGGATTTTATTTATATTAATTTTTTTAACATTATATAGTCTGTTCATCTTAAATGAGGTGAAATTGTTTTTGATTTGGCTGTCTCCTATCTTCATTTATTTTATTGTATGATGCCAAAACAGACTACATTTTATGGCGCTGATGGACAAAGCAAAAGTTCATTCTTCCCATTCTGTGGAGTGACTGAAGAATTTAAAGCTTTCATCAACGATGTTTCTCAGAGCACCCTTAAGGTGATTGGTTCTCAGTTCTTACTAACAATTCCAGCTGCTGCCCAAATTCGTATATGAGTTTCATTCTGTTTTTTGATCTTATTATAATGTTTCATGTTTTCTACTAATGACAATGTAAGCGATGTGAGATTCTATTGAATTATATTCTCCACTCTATGCTTTTATCACTCGAGGATGTTTGTCAATGACTTAATTAGTTTTTTTAGAAATACAGCTAAAATGTTTCATAATGGCCCTAGAACTACGAATAAACTCTCTGCCCTCATTACCATGTTAGTTTATTTTTCCTTAGTTTTGTCAACATTCTTGGGACTATAGATTCAGGCGACGTCATTATTTATGATACCATGCACATTTATAATAAAAAAAATTGAAGTAGAGGCTCTATCTGGTTTTTTTTGGGATCAACTAATGTTTAGTGTGATTTACTGATTTTATGCAGAAGGAAAGTGAGTTTGAAGCAGAACCACGCCTCTCTTACATTGAAGGTGCCAGAGATGTTGCTGTCTTAGAGGCCATGCTCGAATCTGGAGCAAGGCAGGGAGCACTGGTTCATGTGAAGAAGTTCTGAGATTATCCTATGGAATTCTTTTGACTTGATTTATTATTTTCTGGGTTGTATATGAATATTTTTTTGTATTTTCAAATCAGTGTTATGAAAGCACAGGAAGGGTAACAGAGGAGATGGTTTAACCGATGGATGTAATAAATATAGAAAATTATCTTACTTTTATATATACTGTAACATCCTGAAAAATTTAATTCAGGATTAGAGAGTGTTTTGGAAAATTTTGGAATTTTTAGGAATTTTTGGGATATTTTTGGAAATTTTGAGTAATTAATGTGCATATAATTAATTAAGAAATGAAGAGTTTGAAATATGAGGGAGTGGTAAAGCTAAAAATATTTTGAAGTTTAAGAAAATTGGAGGCTGGTTTAAATGGTTTTAGAATTAAAAGAGTACACTATGACAAGTTTGGGCTGTAAATAATCAAAAACCACCCTTATTTCATCTAGCCAAACGCGCCCTTCACCTTCATTCTTCATAAAATCCGACGGCACCCCCTTCATTCTTCTTCATCTTCTTCGATTTTCTTCTTCACTTTTCTCCTCCACTTCCACTCGTCTTCCTCCGCCCTCCCTCTTATTCCTCCGCCGTTCCTTGAGCTCCGACCTCACCATCTCCTACCCCACTCACAGACCCCATTACTCCCTCTCACTCTCTCCATTTTCTTTGCGAATCCGGCGAAGAAGGCGGACGACGGATGATGAGCGACGAGACCCAGAATCTATGAGGGAACTCCCTTCATTTCTCCTTCTTTGTATGTTGATTTTTCAACAATTTCCTCTCTTTGGCCGATTTGGTTTTATGCAAGGGGTGACTAATGTTGTGTTCCAAGTCTGATAAATGAATGGTTGTTGTTGTTCTGTGATAGCATTTGTACTTTATGTGATGATATAGCTTTAATGATTTTGCTTTATTGTATGTGAGTATTGAATGTTAGTTATAGCTAAAATGGTGTAAGCATATATGTTACAAATTCGAATATGGCTGGATATGTATGTGTGAGTTTGATTGAGCATGATAGGTTATAATTTTTATTTATCCCTACTTTGCTTGTGCTTTGACATTGTTGTTCTGGGGTTGCAAAGAATGACAATAATTGATGTGAATGCATTTGTGTTGAATGAAGGGAGGTTGTTGAAATGATTCTTGTATGTATGATAGATGTCTAAACTGGCGGGTAATCATTGGGAAGCTTCTTACATCTCTGTTTTTGATTATTGTGCGGGTATATAAAGAAGTAAAAATAATGGTGATGCTTGTGTGTATAAACATGGACATAGCTCAATGAGGATGTGGTATGTGATTATGAATGTTGTACATTTTCTTTTACTGCTATGGTTGAGAGGATTTAGGAAGTAACAATTGTTTTAATCACTGTTGGGCAGACTGATTTTTGGATGTGCCTTTAAGATTGAAATCAAATTTAAATCTGACTTTTTATTTTTATCTTTATTTTTCGATTTCCAAGTGCAAACAAGATTTAATGTTTCTTTTGACCCATGTGACAAATATTGATCAAGTTATTAAAGGATTCTTGAATTTTATCAAGAAACCTAATAATTATAGGCAATTTTCGGTCTATAGTGTAAAAGTTTGAGTTGGTGGATGTTTGATACTTAAAGTTGTTGATATTACATTCTTGCATGGTTTCGTGCTAGTTTGGTTTTTGGAGGTTTAATGTGAATTGAATCAGAAATTGGAATTTCCTTGTTTTCTCTGTTACTTTGGCTAAATGAAGGCTACAGAAGAGAAAGTTTAATGTTGATGTTCACCTAGTTCCTATTTTACTTTAAGTCTGGTATACTTGAATGTAAGTTTGGATAAAGCATAAACTTTTCCTTGTCTTTCCTTGAGATTTGGTTGAAGTAGGAGTATAAGTGAGTGCGCCAAGTGTATGTGAATGTATGTTTAAATAGGAGTGATTTCTTAAAGTTTTGTGGAAGTGTTTGATTTCCTTTTTCTTCTTAATCATAACTCTCTATGATGATTGATTGATTATAAGTATAGTACCTTGATTGTTAATGGTGATATCAAGTTTATTGTGGGTTGACTATTTTTGGTGATGATTACCATATTCTCGGGTTAATTTATTGAAATGGTAGGGTTATGATAATTAATGGATGAGTTAAGCATTGTTATGCTAATTTTGTTTTGGTGTGAGTGTTTCTTATTTTTTTTTAGTATATGGTTATACGTAGAGGTTTATTGTATTGTAAAATTGTGTTAATTGTAGGATTGTATTAGTGACTTGTTAATTTGAAAAAGGACCTATGAATTACATAGATGAAGGGATTGGGTAGTAATTTCATAAGACCGAGAGCGACGTAAAGTATTATAAGGTGGAGGTGGTATTAATATAACCTTTTGTGTTATATTATTTTAGGAATACATATTGGGGATGGTACTTGAGGGAAATCTATAAGAAATGATAAGGAAGAACAACAGAGTGCTAAGTGCTACAGGTAATCACTCTTACCTTGCTATAACATTGAGGGTGATGTTAGTTAGGATTTTCAAAATCCTTTCTAGCACTCAAAACATTTAAAAGTTATTTTTATACAAAACAGGCTATCGGGTGCCTTTTAAATACAATTATTTTTGTATAAAGAGACTTTATGCATTATATATATAGTATCCTGTCTGGTGGTTGTGATTGTCCTGGAATAGTGGGATATATAGGTGTAGTGCTATGGCAACGGCGTTGATAAGTTAATTGATGGATAGTGATGGATAGTGATGGAGTTATATGTAATTGATACTTGGACAGGGTATTGGAAAGTGATTTGGATTGGAAATATGGGACATTAGGGATTGAGAAAACGAAATGTTGTGTTGGTGAAAGGTGACAAAGATTGTGATTGAGATAATGAATAAATTTGAGATGTTGAAAAGAATTGTGATCATTGCATGACACTGAGATTATGTACCATCGCGCGATGATAACCGGTTGATAGGCCAATCAACGGTTATTTGTACGGGTCGACAGATTGGAGACTGTGACCATTGGTCAACAGATTGGAGACTGTGACCAGCAGTTTTCTGATTGGAGACAGGAACTGCTCCCTTTCTGATTGGAGACAGATTGGGGTTTCCCTCTCATGGGGTTACCAGAGAGGGAAAATGCTCCCTCACTTTTGAGAGGGGCACAGTGTCAACTCATTTGGAACATATATAGGACTTAACCGTAGTGCCTCCAGAATGGCATGAGAAGAGCACCAGGATTGTACATGTTCGTAAGCCGAGAAAATTGGATTTGAGAAAGTTATGAATGAGATTATAGTAAGGAAAGCATGGATTGAAGGTTGGATGGTAAAGTTTATTGATGTGGAAATTGATTGAGGGGTTTAGAGTGATTTTTGAAAAGTAGTAAGGATGGATTTGATTTGTTTTGATGTGACAGAGGATTTAGAATGATAAATGGATGGAGGCTTGATTCTTATTGATTAATGGAAGGAAACTTGGCTTTATATATATATATAATGTTTCTAAAATTGTGGTACCCTTTAGACGCCCTCACTACCGCACATCTCACTGTTATAGTGAGTTAAGTAGTAGATTACTGAGACAAGTTGTCTCACCCCACGATTACTTACATTTTTGCAGGTGATCATGCACAGGCGCGAGTAACAGGAAAGGGAATTGAGTTAAAAAGGTTGTTTTACTTATTTAGACGTGTATATTGCCAAAAATGTATAGGTCTGCATTCGCTTCCGCATATTTTTATTTGTATTGATAATATTGGTTAATCAGGTGAATGTACTAGGTTATTCCTTTTTCCTAACCATGTTAGGTGATTCTTTTCTAACATGGTTAGCTATTTAATTATCCATGATAGTATTCAGGTTATATTAGAAAATTCTTTTCTATCATGGATAATGATTATTAATAGGGAATTCTTTTCTAACTATGATAGATTTATTGATATTATGGAAATCATTTTTCTATCATAGTTAGTGAAGGTAGTATTGGATTAATCAGGGAATTAGTAACGATATGTTACAACTTGGTTATCAGTATTTGGTATACGATAACCCTGGACTGTGTTGCATTGCATATAGACTGCCAATATATATTCTCTGAACTCCCTTTCCTTTTGTGCATGATCACCGGCTCTTTTAAAGGTATATCCTTCATCCCTTGGTGGGGAGAGTGGTAGAACCACAAACATAAACTATCAAGTGATGTTAGTGAAGAGATTTGGATTTTCTTATAGTAAATAGAATTGGATTAGGATTGGTAATGGATTAGCATTTTGATATTGGTAAGTGGATTACAGATCGATGGTCTCTTGTTTTGGGGAATGGAGTTAATGTTGTATTTTAGGTTTGATATTTACAATAATGAGATGATGTAGGAGAGATAATTGATATAGAAATATTTAAAGTTAGAGAGAAAGTGGATATAAAGGATGTTGTTAGAAGTTTGTATGATTATGGATTGATGATTAATTGAGAAATTTAGGTTTTAGTTAAAGTTGATTAAGAGAAATACTTGGAAATTAAACTATGGTTCAACGACTTAGAATAATGTTTGGTAACGTAAGGAGGACTAAGAAGGATAATTTGTTGAATTCGAGGTTCTTAACGCGATTTAATAATCACTATAATCTGTTTATCGTGGTTGAGCTAAATGGATGGGGAAACTAGTTAAGTTTAAGGGTTGAGTTAGAGTTATAAGTTTTTAATTATGAATGAAATTCTAGGGAGGTGATATTTAACAGTTGAGAAGTGAGACCTTTGATTGTGAGTGATGGAAACGACTTGAGTTGGAAGGTGAGACTAGGAAATTTGATCCAATTAAGGGTAGTTCTTGCTTGAGTTGAGACTTGTTTGTAAAGAGATAAAGGATGATTAGGATAACTGAAGTATGGTTAACGTTGAAGTTAAATTGAGGGAAACCAATTGTTGAGTAAATAAGTAGATATTCAATAGTTACTGAGTTGATATTTCCATAGGTCTCAAGACTTCTGCTTATATTAAAAGAAAATGGTTCTAAGATTTTGTAAGGTTTGTTCTTAAGAATAAGTGGAATAGTGGCTATTCTGGTTAAATTTAAGAGAAATGACATGGATTTAGGAATTTATTGCAGTAAATTGATTTTCAATTATGGAAAGAGGTCAAATCTTGTGATGATTGAGTTGATTAGTGCATATTAATTTATGACATTACGTAATGGTGAAATGGTGTAAAGTGAGAGTATCATGGAATGTGATTTCTTCAACAAATGTTTATATGTTAGTATTAGAATTTAGTTGGTTTGAGTGTAGTGATTATGTATGATTTATTGGAAAGAGTGAGACAAAGTAGAAATAGCTATAGGAATGAAATATAACTTAGGGAAAAGGTCATAACAGAGGTTGGAGGACTCATAGTGTCTTAAATAGACTATTGCTAAATTTTATTGATATTGAATTTTGAGAATTAAGTAGTGTTATGGAATAGGGTGTATGAAATGACTATCTAGGATTCATAAAGGAATTTTGATACAATATCAAGTTGAAAAGGTTAGAAAAATTCTGCAGACAGACTGTTTCTGCTGATAAATTCTCGCCAGTCTGCTCGCCAGTGGCGCGTGTAACATTGTGTTACTAATTCCTTAATTAATCTGTCACATCTCATTTAATTCTATTACCTCTTTACTAACTATGATAGGAAAAGGGATATTCATATTAACAACATCTCTATCATAGTTAGAAAAGAAATTTCCTAATGATTACATAATATCCATGATAGAAAAGAATCTCCTGATACAATATGAATGCTATCATGGATATTTAAAAGCTAACCATGTTAGAAAGGATTTACCTAACATGGTTAATTAACAAAACCAACTATTATTTAACAATACATAAATATAACTACATGCGGAAGCAGATGCAGGCCTATACAAATTGGCAATATACAATACCAAATAAATTATATAAAACTCCTACTACCTAATTCCCTTTTCCTGAAGCTTGCACCTATGCATGAATACCTGCAAAAATGTCAGTAATCGTGGGATGAGACAAATTGTCCCAGTAATCACCGCTTAACTCACTATAACAGTGAGATGTGCGGTAGCGAGGGCGTCTAACGGGTACCTCAGTTATAAAATCAATAATACACATATATATATATATCAAACCTTCTTCCCATGTATTACACCAGTCTCTCTGTCATTTTCCAAATCAATGTACTTCAACACCTCTACCTCCGTTACAACTACACCACCCCACAACTCTCACACTCACCTGTAGATGCATTGTGCCATACCGGGGCATTCAAGCATCTAATCTTCTCTATATGATTTGACACTGTGCCCCTCTCTGATGAGGGAGCAAATTTCCCTCTCTGGCAATCTCCAGAGAGAGAACCCCAATTCTGTTTTCCACTACAGAATAGGAACGGTTGGACTCTAATCAATGCCCATAACCGTAGGGGCGGTTGGACTCTAATCAATGCCCATAACCGTAGGTCACTTTTCTCAATAAGTTGACCTATCAACCCCGATCCAATCAAACCGAAAAGGATCATCTGTACAAATAACTGTCGATTGGCCTATCGAACAGTTATCATCGCGCGATGGTACATTTATATCAGTGTCATGCAAACCTCACATTAACCATCAATATCCCATCCACAATGACATCATTCATATTCATCAACCTCAACCTCATTCAATATCTCAATATCACAACCTCAATAATCAACAACAACATCAACATCAACATCACCTTTCAATCTATTATCCACAATATCTTTCCAAAATCTAAACTCACAACTAATTCCTTTTCTATACTCAAAACCTCTCAATATCCAACACCTACAAATATATCACACAATTCCATAATATCCAGCAATACCACCAGCCAGGATACTACATATAATAAGTCAAATTCTTTATATGAAAGTAATCGTGTTTGAAAGGCACCCGATAGCCTGTTTTATATAAAAATACCTTTTCAAAAATAATATTTATATGGAGGGTGAAAAGGGATTTTGAAAATCCCAGCTAACGTCACCCTCAATGTTATAGCAAGGGTAAGTGTGATTACCTGTCGCCCATTTGCACTTTGCTGCCTTTTCCTTACCATTTCCTTGTGAGTTTTTCCTTCCAAGCAACTCTCTTACTATATTCTCCTATTTCATATAACAAGGAAAGTGAGCATCTATTCTTGTTCATGTTACTTAGCGTCACTCTCAATCCTAATTACTACCCAATCTCTTTTTCTTATATATTTTATTCTAAGGTAAACATTTTCGAATCAAAGTCAAGGAGCAACAAGCATACATTTCAATAGGAATTAACATAAATAAAATCACCAAAGACACCCATAACCAATCACACTTTCATCAAATCAATACCTTCTACTTTCTATAATTAAATTACAATTTGAGATGTCTTCTGCACTGAACCAATTCAGTCATATCTGAGAAAAGAAACATAAACTT
Source organism: Mimosa pudica (assembly GCA_029929735.1). Classification (NCBI taxonomy): domain Eukaryota; kingdom Viridiplantae; phylum Streptophyta; class Magnoliopsida; order Fabales; family Fabaceae; genus Mimosa; species Mimosa pudica. Next base: position 18,564,380 of record JAKELP010000012.1, on the reverse strand, counting down.
CCTGGTTTAAGGGCATAGAAACTTAATTCTCAAAAACCCACATGCAACCATATAATTTTTCTCCATTGTACTCATGACCAATCTGAACATTTTACATATGGCCTTAAAACAAATCTACACAAACACCACAACAGTGGTGAGATCTATCAGTTAGCCCAAACAATACCCATAAAGAATAAAATAAGCATATAGTTCACAATACAATGTCATTTCACTACAAGGTGTAGAAAAATGGTAATTATACACCTAAACACTAGATACATTCTTAATTCAATCTCATATGCAAGCATTAAAGCACTTGACTTCTCTTCACAAATCATTATCAAGTTTAGCATCACACACACACCATATAATAAAAGTCAAATATTTGTAGTGAACAAAGCAAGTAAATTCAATCCCAAAAATTGCAACACCATACTTACAAGGTCAAGAACAAAAGAAATAAAATACAACTATAAAAATCAAAGTCAAACAACATAATCTCACCAACAAACGAGGGTGCCAAAGGGAGAAAATCAATAACATATATATGGCCTAAAAGTATACCATATATACCCAGAACTTAAGTAATCTATCACTCATCAACTTTAAATTACAATTTGAGCCTCCCTTACCAACTATGAAATTCGGCCCATTTAATGTATATGGTACCAACTTCACCAAATTAGACATTCAAAGTAATTTGGTAGCTTCAATAGCTTATAGACTAGTTAAGTTTAAGATATCAACACTTGGAATCCCACAACCCCATTGGACCCAAAGTTAGGGTTTTGCACAAATTCAACCAAAATCTTAAATCAACATTCAATCAACTCAGCCCATGGGAAACAAATCAAATCAAACATCCATGAAGTAAACATGCATGCTGAAATCTGTTTAATAACCAAGTGAATTAAAAATTAAACTTCAATTTAATGAATTTAGTTAATCTAGACCAAATAACAATCAAACATAGCTTCAACCACCATAAGTTCAGCATACAACTTTGAATGCATCAACAATTTCTTATATAGGCAGCATAAATAATCATTTCTAAACATGTAGGCCATAGGACTGATCGGACATCACATTGAGGAGACATTAAAATCTGTCAAAACAAAAGAAATGAATACCATCACAAGCCCAAGTAAACGAACACCATAACCACAAAGTTTCAGCCAAAATAAAGCAGTAGCAACTTTAAACAAACAGTTACAACTTCGCACCTCTTCAACAATTCTTCCTTGAACACCATTTATAATCATATTATAATACCAAGAGATAGTTATCAATCAAAAATCAGATTCTAAAATACCTCCATGGGATTACATTAACCACCATAAAACTAATAAACTCCTACTACAATACATATAACAAGTTCACACATATATACCTCCTCATGGTAAAACCAAACAAAATATAAGGAGTCATAATAATCCAGCTACAATAAGTCCAAATTAAACAACCAAGCACAACGACTAAATCTGAACTTCAAAACTAGCAAGCAAGGTCGGCCCAAAAACATCATCAATACATTTGTTATCTTTATTTCAATGAAGAATCAAAGGAGAGAAAGTCAAGCAGCATCCAATGAGAAACAAGAGGAATAAAGAAAACAATGGCACTTGTAGCTCACTTAGAATTCTAATAACACAAGCACAAAATAACAATATCCCCCTTTATTGGCAATTTGAGCACTCTTATGCATCCTTAACTAAATCAAAAACTCACAGTTTTCTTCTATTCACTTATCCAATAATTAATCATAACAGAGAAAGATGGTAGACCAAAGATTCCATATTTTAAATGTGAAAGAAAGCAAATCAGCAAACCCCCTGCCATTTAATCCACTTAAGTCACAAAATAACATAGTGTACACATATACACACCAAGAAGACATAATCAAAGAAACAGAACCGAAACTTCTAAAATCCTAACTTCAAACAAACTTCAAATTTAAATCCTAAATCCTTCAAGAAAATCAACAAATTTAACCAATTGTAAGCCTAAAGTCCCTATTAAACCATTCAGATTTAACATTTCCAACATTAGGTTTTGTACAAACTTCATGATTTTCAAATCACAGCTCAAATCCTACAAAATACACACAAAAATGAAACTTAAACTTCATTTAACCCACTTAGAACACCTAAATCAATTAACCCAATTCGGATTACCCCTCTCAAATCTCGTCCAAATCATAAAGGAAGGGCAGAAACGGAAGAAAAATATTACCTAAACTTGTTTTGACCTTACATAACTCGCCGGAGTATGCCCAACGCGCCGGCCGCCGCTCTGTCCGCCGAAAATCGCCGGAGAACAAGGAGGCCGAAACAGAACAACCAAAAGGTACAAGAGAGATGAGAAAGTGAAATTGGAAGGAAAGCTTAACTTAAAGAACAATAGGAATGGTAAACCCACCTTCTTCCGCCGCCGTCTCCCGCTCAGGTCACCGGAGAACGAAAGAAGGAACAGAGACGGTGGGGTCAGAGAGTGACGAGGATGAAGAATATAGGAAAGAGAAATAAGAGATGGGTTTCAGTGAGGATAAGAGGAGAAATAGGGCGGACGGTTTCGTTGCCTCCGTCGCCGGTGGCAGTCGCCGGAGAAGGGAGAGGAAGAAGAAGAAGGCGAAGACGGAGGGAGGGTCCGGTGAGAGGGAGGAGGGTTCGAGAGAGAGATATGTTGATTGAGAGGGAGTGAGTTGAATATATATATATATATATATATTTGTGAAAATTACCATTAACTACCCTATTATTTATTCTTAATTATATTTCTAGCCCAAAAGTTTGTATATATTATTTTACCCCTCTCTTTCTATCATACTATTTCTAGGTTTCAAAAATACTTGTTCATAGAAGTTTATGGCTCCAATTAATCCTTTTAACTATATTTCTTCAAATTCTAAACTAACTAAGATTTAATATCCATAAATTGCCCAGAATATCCTAAAATTCTTCCTCAAACCCTTAAATTTTCTTAAGAACACCTCAATAATCTCATATTATTTTTAATTTAAAAACTGGGATGTTACAGCGCCCAGCTGGTGAGCAGCTGCGAGCAAAGGCGCCATGCCTCTGGAAACTCGCCACTCGCTCGCCAGCTGGCGAGCGGCTGACGAGCCTTAAAAAAAAAATAAAAATGAATAAGTTGGATGGTATAATTGACATTGAGATGAAGAGTATGAATGAGGAATCACGTTGACTTAGTGTAACTTGTTATGGTAGGGTTTAGGATTTGGGTTCAATGATTAAATAAGATCAAGGTTTAACTGTTTATATTCAGGTTGGGCAAGGATTATCCCACACTTCTATATAGGTTTCGCTAGCATCTGGTGAGGATTTTGAGAACACCGAGTGATGAGATTATGGGTTTATGGGAATTTTAGAACCTAAACATTTAATCAACTGATAAATAGGTTTATTTGAGATGTTATCTTGCTTTGTGTGATGGGTTTTTGATTGAATTGAGTATTGCTCATCAAAATGGTTATGGTAGGCATCTATAAGAATTTGAAATGATTTCTCTTGCATGACCTTGTGATTGGATTGCTGATTTTTGTGCATGCACAGTGATATGTTGAGTTTAGTATGAATTGTCAGTTTGTTTCTTCATTATCTTCCTTTGTTTGTTCAAACTGCTGCTCGGAAGTGGAACTTTAGTATTACTGAATTGATATATGTGCGTATTTTCTGTATGATTTGGTTGGGAACATTGGGTGGATTACTTTGTTGGTTTATGTTGTTTTTTCCTGTTTTGCCCATAATCTTATTAGATTATGGCATAATGGATATGATATTAAATTTTCTGAAAAGTAGGGTTGTGGAATTATTGATTGTTGTTGATTTGGTTTGAGTGCCTTGTTAATTTGGAGTTTTTGGTGTGACTAATGTGAATTTGTTGCAAGATAAAGGAATTTACATAAAGGAGTAAAATAGAATTTTGAAAAAGTTAATGATTAAAATGTAAAGGGGATATAAGTAGTTAAGTACCTTAGGAAGTAGATATTGATAGATGAATAGAAATTTTTGGAGGAAATTGACGGAATAAGGATTCTTCTTTTGGGGTCTCGGATATAATTATGAACCTAGGCATAATCATAGTCGAGGCATCATTGAAGACCTTATTCAAGGAGAATAAAGAAAATTTAGAAGTGATTGGATTTAATTAATATAGGTTGAAGTAGGAAATATTGAATTTCTCTTATAGTTGCTAGATGAGGGTGCTCGTTATTGTTATAGGAGACTTATCAAAAGTGTGAATTTTGTTGAGAAATGAGGTTGAGGAATGATGTTAGGACACTAAAGTAAAAATTTGTATAGGGTAAGTTGGAGTAGGGGAGGTAATTTAAGGTTGTATTGAGAGGATTATGCTATATATTAGTTCTAAGAGAGGTTAGTCATGGTGAATTTTGGGGGCAAAATTCCTAAAAGGTGGGAAGAATTGTAACATCCTGAAAAATTTAATTCAGGATTAGAGAGTGTTTTGGAAAATTTTGGAATTTTTAGGAATTTTTGAGATATTTTTGGAAATTTTGAGTAATTAATGTGCATATAATTAATTAAGAAATGAAGAGTTTGAAATATGAGGGAGTGGTAAAGCTAAAAATATTTTGAAGTTTAAGAAAATTGGAGGCTGGTTTAAATGGTTTTAGAATTAAAAGAGTACACTATGGCAAGTTTGGGCTGTAAATAATCAAAAACCACCCTTATTTCATCTAGCCAAACGCGCCCTTCACCTTCATTCTTCATAAAATCCGACGGCACCCCCTTCATTCTTCTTCATCTTCTTCGATTTTCTTCTTCACTTTTCTCCTCCACTTCCACTCGTCTTCCTCCGCCCTCCCTCTTATTCCTCCGCCGTTCCTTGAGCTCCGACCTCACCATCTCCTACCCCACTCACAGACCCCATTACTCCCTCTCACTCTCTCCATTTTCTTTGCGAATCCGGCGAAGAAGGCGGACGACTGATGATGAGCGACGAGACCCAGAATCTATGAGGGAACTCCCTTCATTTCTCCTTCTTTGTATGTTGATTTTTCAACAATTTCCTCTCTTTGGCCGATTTGGTTTTATGCAAGGGGTGACTAATGTTGTGTTCCAAGTCTGATAAATGAATGGTTGTTGTTGTTCTGTGATAGCATTTGTACTTTATGTGATGATATAGCTTTAATGATTTTGCTTTATGGTATGTGAGTATTGAATGTTAGTTATAGCTAAAATGGTGTAAGCATATATGTTACAAATTCGAATATGGCTGGATATGTATGTGTGAGTTTGATTGAGCATGATAGGTTATAATTTTTATTTATCCCTACTTTGCTTGTGCTTTGACATTGTTGTTCTGGGGTTGCAAAGAATGACAATAATTGATGTGAATGCATTTGTGTTGAATGAAGGGAGGTTGTTGAAATGATTCTTGTATGTATGATAGATGTCTAAACTGGCGGGTAATCATTGGGAAGCTTCTTACATCTCTGTTTTTGATTATTGTGCGGGTATATAAAGAAGTAAAAATAATGGTGATGCTTGTGTTTAAACATGGACATAGCTCAATGAGGATGTGGTATGTGATTATGAATGTTGTACATTTTCTTTTACTGCTATGGTTGAGAGGATTTAGGAAGTAACAATTGTTTTAATCACTGTTGGGCAGACTGATTTTTGGATGTGCCTTTAAGATTGAAATCAAATTTAAATCTGACTTTTTATTTTTATCTTTATTTTTCGATTTCCAAGTGCAAACAAGATTTAATGTTTCTTTTGACCCATGTGACAAATATTGATCAAGTTATTAAAGGATTCTTGAATTTTATCAAGAAACCTAATAATTATAGGCAATTTTCGGTCTATAGTGTAAAAGTTTGAGTTGGTGGATGTTTGATACTTAAAGTTGTTGATATTACATTCTTGCATGGTTTCGTGCTAGTTTGGTTTTTGGAGGTTTAATGTGAATTGAATCAGAAATTGGAATTTCCTTGTTTTCTCTGTTACTTTGGCTAAATGAAGGCTACAGAAGAGAAAGTTTAATGTTGATGTTCACCTAGTTCCTATTTTACTTTAAGTCTGGTATACTTGAATGTAAGTTTGGATAAAGCATAAACTTTTCCTTGTCTTTCCTTGAGATTTGGTTGAAGTAGGAGTATAAGTGAGTGCGCCAAGTGTATGTGAATGTATGTTTAAATAGGAGTGATTTCTTAAAGTTTTGTGGAAGTGTTTGATTTCCTTTTTCTTCTTAATCATAACTCTCTATGATGATTGATTGATTATAAGTATAGTACCTTGATTGTTAATGGTGATATCAAGTTTATTGTGGGTTGACTATTTTTGGTGATGATTACCATATTCTCGGGTTAATTTATTGAAATGGTAGGGTTATGATAATTAATGGATGAGTTAAGCATTGTTATGCTAATTTTGTTTTGGTGTGAGTGTTTCTTATTTTTTTTTAGTATATGGTTATACGTAGAGGTTTATTGTATTGTAAAATTGTGTTAATTGTAGGATTGTATTAGTGACTTGTTAATTTGAAAAAGGACCTATGAATTACATAGATGAAGGGATTGGGTAGTAATTTCATAAGACCGAGAGCGACGTAAAGTATTATAAGGTGGAGGTGGTATTAATATAACCTTTTGTGTTATATTATTTTAGGAATACATATTGGGGATGGTACTTGAGGGAAATCTATAAGAAATGATAAGGAAGAACAACAGAGTGCTAAGTGCTACAGGTAATCACTCTTACCTTGCTATAACATTGAGGGTGATGTTAGTTAGGATTTTCAAAATCCTTTCTAGCCCTCAAAACATTTAAAAGTTATTTTTATACAAAACAGGCTATCGGGTGCCTTTTAAATACAATTATTTTTGTATAAAGAGACTTTATGCATTATATATATAGTATCCTGTCTGGTGGTTGTGATTGTCCTGGAATAGTGGGATATATAGGTGTAGTGCTATGGCAACGGCGTTGATAAGTTAATTGATGGATAGTGATGGATAGTGATGGAGTTATATGTAATTGATACTTGGACAGGGTATTGGAAAGTGATTTGGATTGGAAATATGGGACATTAGGGATTGAGAAAACGAAATGTTGTGTTGGTGAAAGGTGACAAAGATTGTGATTGAGATAATGAATAAATTTGAGATGTTGAAAAGAATTGTGATCATTGCATGACACTGAGATTATGTACCATCGCGCGATGATAACCGGTTGATAGGCCAATCAACGGTTATTTGTACGGGTCGACAGATTGGAGACTGTGACCATTGGTCAACAGATTGGAGACTGTGACCAGCAGTTTTCTGATTGGAGACAGGAACTGCTCCCTTTCTGATTGGAGACAGATTGGGGTTTCCCTCTCATGGGGTTACCAGAGAGGGAAAATGCTCCCTCACTTTTGAGAGGGGCACAGTGTCAACTCATTTGGAACATATATAGGACTCAACCGTAGTGCCTCCAGAATGGCATGAGAAGAGCACCAGGATTGTACATGTTCGTAAGCCGAGAAAATTGGATTTGAGAAAGTTATGAATGAGATTATAGTAAGGAAAGCATGGATTGAAGGTTGGATGGTAAAGTTTATTGATGTGGAAATTGATTGAGGGGTTTAGAGTGATTTTTGAAAAGTAGTAAGGATGGATTTGATTTGTTTTGATGTGACAGAGGATTTGGAATGATAAATGGATGGAGGCTTGATTCTTATTGATTAATGGAAGGAAACTTGGCTTTATATATATATATATATACTGTTTCTAAAATTGTGGTACCCTTTAGACGCCCTCACTACCGCACATCTCACTGTTATAGTGAGTTAAGTAGTAGATTACTGAGACAAGTTGTCTCACCCCACGATTACTTACATTTTTGCAGGTGATCATGCACAGGCGCGAGTAACAGGAAAGGGAATTGAGTTAAAAAAGTTGTTTTACTTATTTAGACGTGTATATTGCCAAAAATGTATAGGTCTGCATTCGCTTTCGCATATTTGTATTTGTATTGATAATATTGGTTAATCAGGTGAATGTACTAGGTTATTCCTTTTTCCTAACCATGTTAGGTGATTCTTTTCTAACATGGTTAGCTATTTAATTATCCATGATAGTATTCAGGTTATATTAGAAAATTCTTTTCTATCATGGATAATGATTATTAATAGGGAATTCTTTTCTAACTATGATAGATTTATTGATATTATGGAAATCATTTTTCTATCATAGTTAGTGAAGGTAGTATTGGATTAATCAGGGAATTAGTAACGATATGTTACATATACCTTACATATACACATAGACATAAATTGTGATAGTTTAATGTCTTAATTTTTAATAAAAGACTATTGAACAAGAAAAATAATCATAAAAAACTTAGGAAATAAATCAATTTTTTTTGTATTTGGCTATGGAAAAAAGAAGAATAAATAATTTTTTCTAGTAAAATAAATCAAAATATGTTTGAGAGTATTATATATTTACAATTAAACAATAAAATAAACAATAATATATATTAGAATAAAATGGTATCGAATTGACAAATAAACAATAAAAGGTATCTATCATATTGACTATGAATGTCAATTTATTGCTAATACTGTCAATGACAAGTTACAAACGATGTTAGAAAAAAATTAATAGTCTTTTTTATATGATTTTTTGTTTGTTTGTTGGTTAATCTGATATCATTTATTATTTGTACTTAAAATTAATATATGTAGGCGACAAGAAAATGAATATTTCAATCCTAATTTTATTTAGATATCTATTTATTTGTGTGTAAAATTAACATATGAGAGCCTAGTTATGCCCATTATTGTTGCATGTACTATTCTAACAAAACATAATTTAATGTCTTTTTTTTTTATCAAAAATAATTTAATGTCTTTAGAAGCATGCCACATGGTACTATAATTAACATTTAAAAAAAAAGAAGATGAAAAATAAAAAAACATGATGCGACATTGTGAGATGTGACTTGTGTTTAAGGAAAAAATCCATTTGTTATGATCCATGTAAATTGTAATAGCTCTAGAAGGAAAATGTTATCTCCATCTCTTTTTCCCTCCTTTTCCTTTTGAAACCATTGGATCTTTTATCCAATAGTTCATATTTTTAATGTTTTCACAATACTAAAATAATTATCAACACACTTAAAAACTATAATAAATAAATTTAATCAATCAAAATTTTTTGTAAATAATTCATGACAATATTAAAAAATAAATTTAAATTTATAATAGTAATCTACAGTTATGTACAATTTACATAAAATTTTAACAGATTAAATTTATTTATTACATTTTAAAATATTATCATAATTACATTATTATTGTAAAAACATTGAATTTGAACCACTAGATATTTTATCTATGATTTATGAAAGGGAAAAAGAGATAAAAAGAGAGAAAGAAAAGGAGAAAAACCGGACCCATAATCTTCCATTCCATAATCTTCCATTTTAGCTTTTGCTTGCTTCTACTTCCTTTATTTCTCTCTTATGCGTCAAGATCGCACACCCATGCAGCACCATCGCACACCCATGCAGCACCAGATTCCTACTCTTTCTTTGCGTCTATTTTTAAATCTGGTTGCTCTCTTCCTTACTTACCATTTTGTCCTCATTTTTCTCTTTTGTCCTTTACTCACACTCACAAACGTGGATCACAGTCCCCCCAGCTGGACATACATGACCATTTGACAGAACTACCATCAATCTTAACCTTCATCGTTCCATTTTCATCACACACAACTCAACATATACCAATATAGTATTATGTAGTACTATTAAACAATTTAAATAATGTGCATGAATAAAATAGAATTTTTTTTTTCATGGTATTGATCTGGTCTCTTCTATGAAAAAAGGTCTCAACTCTCAAGGTATCCCCTCCCGTCCTAAACATAAATATAAAACTTATTTTAATGACTCATATTATCCTAAATATAAATATAAGACTTAATTACATTTTTTATCATTCTTTTACTAAATTGCCCTCCATCATAAATCATAAATAAACAAAATATACAACCGACCAATATGCTAACTCCCACCGTCTGCCTGGTGTCCGTGTCTTAGAAAACTGTGTAAACCTCTTGAAATGTCCATCTTACCCTCATCACACTTTCACATGCACATTCACTCACTCTTCTGAGCATTTCATGTTTCCAAGCTCACTTTTTGTCTCCTTCTTCCTTCGAGCTAGAATCATCAGCTCAAAGCGTGAGCCTTTGAGAAGAAAGAACTGAAGTAACATTCTATTACCTCTTCTAAGGTTAGTGCCAAATCTCTGTTTCATGTTCTCTGCATTCCTCCCCTGTTTTGATCACACAAGTATGCTGCATTATTTATTCAGTTTGGTGTGAGTAGTAGTTGTGGAAAGTTGAATACTTTGCCTCTTTTATTTGGTGAGTGTTAGTTGAACTGTTAAAGCTAATGAAATGGTTTACTTCTTCTCTTGTTTATTTTTTTTAATAAAATCGTCAAGTGCAAGCTTGTCTAACTATGTTGTTCACTTCACTTCAGTTAATGCATTTTGTATTAATGCTACCATCTTGTCTTCTTCATCTTTATCTCTGTTTAATGGTCCAGAAGAAACAGCCATGCATAAAATAAAACTTGTTCAATTTTTACACGAAAGCTATTTCATTTATTTCTTCTAGTATCCTTGCTTCTGCTTTTGATCTTCTTTCTACCATTCACTCATTTCAATGAAATGCTTTTCTTTTCACTGTACAGTTAATATATCTCTAGCACAGATCGATTTTGCTTGGCTCTTCACTTTCTCAACCTTGCTAGGAAGTAGTACGTAGTAGTATATTTAGATTCTGTGAGTACTTCAATTCCTTTATATACTTTACCTCGTGATCCTTTGAAATGGTGAAACTGACAGAATATGTGTTCATTTGTTTTTTAATGCATGATATTGTCATGTTTGCAGGTTTGGTTGTTGTAGTGTGATCTAGAAATGATGCAGAAGCCACCTCAGGCTCAAGACTTTGCCTTGAAGGAGACGTCCCCCAAGATAGGGGCAGGGTCCTTCACGGGGGACAAGCTGTCATGCACCTATGACCTTGTGGAACAAATGTTGCATCTGTATGTTCGTGTGGTGAAAGCCAAGGATTTACCTGCCAAGGATGTCACAGGTAGTTTGGACCCCTATGTGGAAGTGAAACTTGGCAACTACAAGGGTCTTACCAAGCATTTCGAGAAGAAGTCGAATCCTGAGTGGAACCAGGTTTTCGCTTTCTCACAAGATCGAATCCAAGCTTCGGTTTTGGAAGTAGTTGTGAAGGATAAGGATGTTGTTGTGGATGACTTTGTAGGGAGAGTCTTGTTTGACCTGCATGAGATCCCAAAGCGTGTTCCTCCTGATAGTCCGTTGGCTCCACAATGGTATAGGCTTGAAGACCGGAAGGGTGTTAAGGGTAAGGGAGAGGTAATGTTGGCTGTATGGATGGGAACACAAGCGGATGAGGCATTTCCTGATTCATGGCATTCTGATGCTGCTTCAGTTGGTCCTGAAGCACTTGCAAACATAAGATCCAAGGTTTATCTTTCTCCCAAGCTTTGGTATGTGAGGGTGAATGTTATTGAAGCTCAAGACTTGGTTCCAAATGATATAAGCAGGTATCCTGAAGTGTTTGTGAAGATTAACCTTGGACACCAGCTTTTGAGAACTAGAATATCTCCGAGTAAGACTCTAAATCCTATGTGGAATGAGGATTTGATGTTTATTGCTGCTGAACCATTTGAGGAACCTTTGATGCTGACTGTGGAAGACAGAGTTGCACCAAATAAAGATGAAATCTTGGGAAGGTGTGTGATTCCTCTACAGATTGTTCAAAGGAGGTTAGACCATAAGCCTGTGAACACAAGGTGGTTTAATCTTGAGAAGCATGTGGTTGCTGAAGGGGAACAGAAGAAAGAGACCAAATTTTCAAGTAGGATACATTTGAGGGTGTGTTTGGATGGAGGGTATCATGTGCTGGATGAATCAACCCATTATAGCAGTGATCTCAGGCCTACTGCAAAACAACTTTGGAAGTCCAACATTGGGATTTTGGAAGTTGGTATAATTAGCGCGCAAGGGCTTGTACCAATGAAGACAAGAGATGGTCGAGCAACAACAGATGCGTATTGTGTGGCCAAATATGGGCAGAAATGGATCCGTACGAGGACAATTGCAGATAGCTTCACTCCAAGGTGGAATGAGCAGTATACCTGGGAAGTTTTTGATCCATGCACTGTTATTACAATTGGTGTTTTTGATAATGGTCACATACAAGGAGGGGAAAAGTCTGGAGGATCAAAGGATTTAAAGATAGGGAAAGTGAGGATTCGACTATCCACTCTCGAATCGGATAGAGTTTATACACATTCATATCCTCTCCTGGTGCTGCATACTTCAGGTGTCAAAAAAATGGGGGAACTCCAATTGGCTGTGAGGTTCACTGGCTCATCTTTATTTAACATGTTGTATATGTATTCACAACCATTGTTGCCCAAGATGCACTACATTCATCCTTTATCTGTGATTCAGCTAGACAACTTGAGGCATCAGGCCATGCAGATTGTGTCCATGAGACTGAGCCGTGCTGAGCCGCCTCTAAGAAAAGAGGCGGTGGAATACATGCTAGATGTGGATTCACATATGTGGAGCATGAGAAGAAGCAAAGCTAATTTCTTTAGAATTATGAAAGTTCTTAGTGGATTGATTGCCGTAGGGAGGTGGTTTGATCAGATCTGCAATTGGAGAAACCCTATCACAACCATTCTGATTCACATCCTTTTCATAATATTGGTACTCTACCCAGAGCTAATACTTCCCACAATATTCTTGTACTTGTTCTTGATTGGAATCTGGAACTTCAGGTGGAGGCCAAGACACCCTCCACACATGGACACCAGATTGTCACATGCTGATATTGCTCATCCTGATGAACTGGATGAAGAGTTTGACACATTCCCAACTTCTCGCTCTTCGGACATCGTTAGGATGAGGTATGATCGTTTGAGAAGCATAGCAGGAAGAGTTCAAACTGTGGTAGGTGACTTGGCCACTCAAGGAGAGAGGTTTCAAAGTCTGTTAAGTTGGAGAGATCCAAGGGCAACAGCATTGTTTGTGACATATTGTTTCATTGCAGCTATAGTTCTCTATGTGACTCCCTTCCAAGTGGTGTGCCTTCTCCTAGGCTTCTATATGCTGAGGCATCCTCGGTTCCGTCATAAACTTCCATCAGTTTCTCTCAACTTCTTTAGGAGGTTGCCTGCTAGATCAGATTGCTTGCTGTAAACACTTTTCACCACCATTTTGCTGCTTCAAATTATGAAGATAAAACTGTGCTGTTTTTACATTATGTTCATTTATTTTTAAGTAGTCATAAAACTTTGGTTCCAGCATGACATATTGTTTCTTTACTTCCTTGCCTGCTTAATCAGATACATAGCTGCTTCTCAACGTTCTCAATTCATAAAGTTAAATCTACAAATATAATGCTAATTGAAACTACAAGTACATCTCAGTGCCTTTCCAGCTGCTGAAAAATTGGCCCATGTTCGTGAGTGGCATTTGTTTGATGGTGTTTTACATAGTATATGATCTACAATAAATAAATAGATTTTTTTACTATTTGTATTCTCTCTGAAACTATACATGAATAATTTCTGGTGTATTGCTTGTTTCAAACATAGTCCAATCATCAGAGTAGTATCCAATCGCCATTTTCCTTTCACATGCATCTTTTGGCAAATTGTTCGCAGAACATGCTTTCTTATTTGTTCCTTTTAGGAAGAGTTCATTTTGACTGTTTTTTATTAGTCTTGGTTAACAACAAACGTAATCATAGTTTCATATATAGACATGGATATCACTCATGTTTTTTTTTTTTTATACAAAGAGAAATATCAATAAAGACTACCACTGATGTTTATCAATCATGTTTATATGATACGTAGAGAAATAACATAACGACTAACCTACAGAAAATACATTAAAGGGAACTGGAATATCACTCATGTTTATCACCATATACTCATTTCAGCAAGAGGCCACACTAAGGCTTACCAAGTGGTAACGTCCAACACATTCGAATCCATTTAAGGCTTACGTCAACTTGAAACAAATTTTATAGTAGTATTATCCTCTTGTTTCTGGTGTCAGCCAAAATTAAATCAAATTTTGGGTGGTGTCATTTTCATGAAGAGTTGCCGGCCGGCTTGCACTCATATATGTCATTTTCAAATTTTGGCTTGCCCTCATGTAAGAGTTGCCAAAATCACATAACATATATTACTTGATTTTCCTAGTTGGAAATTAATTTTGCCCACAAAGAGCTCCACCACTCTTAATCCAGCCTTATCAGCTAGTCTGACTCGTTAACAATCTCTGCTATGTCAGTTTATTGACCAAGTCATCTTATAGAGTTATGCAAAATGCAAGTATTGACATTGCTGTCATTGCATGCAATGTTTAATTTTAATCAAAGTCAAATAAAATAAAAGGTGAAGGGCTCTTTCGTCTGTCCCATGTCACCCCTACATATCCCACATGAAGGAACATATCACAAAGTCCCATATTGGAAAACAAATGACATATAAGGTGCCACACCCCCTACAATTACTTCACATTTCAACACATCTCCGTGCTCACCATATTATGAATGGAATGAATAAATTACTTTTCACCATGTATTCTTTAATTCGTCTGAACTAAATGGGATGTGGTTAAATCATTGACTTCTCTAAAAATAAAATAAATTTTTGATCTTATGTGAATTTTTTTTTCATATTTGTTTGATACTCTCTAATAAATAGCTAAATTTATAAATATAATATATAAAAAAAATTTTATAAATATTTTATGGACTGACTTATGATAAAAGCCATCCATTTTTTCTTAAAAATACCAATGATAAGAATAAGATAGAGTATACTGCTGCTTCAACAATCCTGCAAAAATCTAGGGCCTATGTGTGATGCCATGGCTTTTTCTAACTTTTGCCCGTGCCAAGTGGTTCCTCAAGACCTCAAAGCTATAGAGATCTTCTATTCCAAACTTAGTTTTGTTAATTCAATTATTCAATGTTTTTTTTTTCAATCTGCAAAAAGAAAAAGTCGTTTTCATCAAAAAGGCATCCTTTGCATTTTATTCATCATCATCATCATCATCATCATCATTTTTTTGACTTCATAATAAGCTCTTATCTAGTTTTTTTATATATTAGTCATTTTCATTCATTATTAGGCACACGCAAAAGGATATAAACAAATAACACCGCTTTCATAAATTATTTTTAACATGCAAATGACAATAATGAGACCAATTATTATTATTTTAAATTTCTTATGCAAGGGAGTACATGCCGATTAGATGCAGACTTCTAATGATCTTAAATTAGTCTTTTGGCACCAAAGGCTCGCCCTCCGATTAGATGCAAAATTTGGACGATGTGAATCATATAATATATCCAATCCTAATTATAAAAGTCAATTAACTTTTTTTGAGATAATTATCTTAAATGAGTAGCTTTTTGCACCAAAGCCTCGCTCTCCTTTAATTACAATTATATGGAGTGGATAAAATTGGACAACACATCAAATATCTCTAGTCTTAATTATAAAAGCTGCAGGTTGGCTTTTTTGAGGCGACTAAAAAGTAAATTAGACCCATAAATCTTACTATATGTGATTTGTAATTAGATTATATGATATTTTTCAAGTAAAGTAACTTAATTTTTTAGGGAAAAAAGATAAATACATACAATTTAAAGTGGTACTCCCTCCGGTCCTAAATATAAGACCTAGATGACTTTTTTGGAAAATTCTAAAAAAAGCAAAAAATAAGTTAATTATAAATTGATTTACCTAATTTTTCCCTTAAACTAGTTTATTTTACCTATAAACTAATGAATTATCTAAAAATATATTAAATATGTCATCATTTAATAACATATTTTGCAACCTTAATCTCTCCAAAAAAAAAGTTATCTAGGTCCTATATTTAGGACCGGAGGTAGTATTTTTTTAAAAAAAGTCAATTAATTCTTATAATTAGGATTAAAGTGAGTAACAAAAACGTATTATGATAAAAGAATCATATCTAAATATATTTAAAAATTCTTAATAAGAAACAAACATTTAATGAAAGAATATTTGAGTTCTAAAATTTCGAGTAAGAAGGCTCGAGAAAAATAATGTATGAATGAAGACGGGGAAATTATATGAAACTGAAAGGGAAATATATCATTGAACATTGATCCCAACGTTCCCATTGTTAATTATGTTGAGGGACGTATCACAGAACGTCTCTAGGATCAGGATCTCAGACATGCATCATTTATCATAAACATTACTTGACTAATTAACTAATATTCGTAAATTCAACGGGCCGTTTGTAAATTCTTTCTTTTCTTTTTTTAATGAAGCGGTTTTTATATTCTAATGTACTTTGTTGATGACTTCATTATACTTATATACCGGTATGCTCTCATTTTCTTTAAGATAAAAGGCAAACAAATGGAAGCATATTCCGCAATATTCTTAGAGGCAGTTGATACTGACCTACCATAGTCTCGACAAGAATTTAGGATTTTATGAATTTACCGTAACTTTTTCTTGTTCACTTGAAACTCTTACCTTAACTAATTACACTCACATAAGATAGAATAAAGAGCTAATTAATAAGCTCACGTGGCACAACCTGATCTTGGATGCATCAACTCCTAATTAACCCATTGTCGATACCTACCAAAAAGATAAATAAAAATGTTTTTTGAACATTTTTTTACTTTAATTTAATCCAATTATTTATTTCTATTTGAAATATATTAGTGAAGAGATGCCCATTCAATGTATACTTATAAGGAAAACTATGTCGTATGACATAAGTCATGAGATAAGAATCTGTTTACTTATTTGTTTATTTATTTATGTTTAATTTGACATGCATCATGAAAAAGTAATCTTAACGAATAATAAGTACTACCTCCGGTCCTAAATATAAGACCTAATTGACTTTTTTTTGGAGAGGTTAAGGTTGCGAAATAGACTATTAAATCATGACATATTTGATATACTTTTAGATTATACATTAGTTTATAGGTAAAATAAACTAATATAAGGGAAAAATTTAGGTAAATCAATTTATAATTAATTTATTTTCCTTTTTTATAGAATTTTTTAAAAAAGTCAATTAGGTCTCATATTTATAGGACCGGAGGGAGTAATATTATTTTTATTACATGAGGGAGTAATATTTATTTGTTATAAAAAAAAGTACTCCCTCCGGTCCTAAATATAAGACCTAATTGACTTTTTTGAAAAATCCTAAAAAAAAGCAAAATAAGTTAATTATAAATTGATTTACCTAATTTTTTCCCTTAAACTAGTTTATTTTACTTATAAATTAATGGATAATCTAAAAATATATCAAATATATCATGATTTAATAGACAATTTTGAAGTCTTAACCTCTCCAAAAAAAGTCATCTATCTAGGTCCTATATTTAGGACGGGACTAGTAATAATTATTGGTTTAGTTAGTTATACGTTACTCGCTCACTGTTCCCGCGCAATCTCAGAGTTACGTTCATCATCACCGTACCGTCGAAACATGAACTCATGCAAAACAAAAGAAATAACGTTCAGCTTTGTAAGTGACGACGATGTACCCGAGATTCCAAGTAAATATTCTTATTCTCAGCTAAGATATGCTTAACCGGTGTGCTGCATACATATTATGATATGAGAAATACCCCATTGGTCCATAAGTCACATACACTAAGGGCGATTTCTACGAATGGTGTCAATAAGAATAGAAAGGGATCATGGGAGAATATCTTGTCGTCTGTTAGACGGTGTGATTCTCGTATTTCACGAAGGAAAAAGACTTCCCTTAGCTTTTATCTGAACAGTACAGTGCTTTGATTTGTCCCTACTTGGTGACACCATGTACATTTGTACTTACTTTCTTCATATATATAAATATGAATGAGCTCTTTGCCTTCCAATTCCATGAGTTCAGCAACGTTCTTTTTCTCTCACTCTTGCTTCTTTACTTTTTCTTACTTAGTCATCTTGCATCCACTTGGAGCCACTCCATTTAATTTCATCACTCCGGTTAGTTTTCTCTTATGAGGATGTCTTTTTCATATTTATTATTATTATTATTATTATTATTATTATTATTATTATTATATCCATTTGCATGTCATCATCCTATATACGTTTGACCATTTTGACTTTGATTACTTAGAGGGATTATTTATAACATAAGTAGTAGTCTTGAAAAGTGATAGAGCAGAAGAAGAAATGTTTCTGACAATAGCATTATTAATGTCTTCACGGAAGTTTGTTGCATGTTTCATTGTGCCTTCCATGCTCAGGTTTACTACTTTAAGGTTACAGTTGCTCTGTACTTGCAGCAATAAGCAATGTGCCAAGTTCACTGACAAATCTTGAAGAAGGACACACTCTTACAGGTATAATCAATTCAACTAATCACCTCTTTTTTGTTCTTTTCTTTTTTCTTTTTTGTATTTCTGGCAAATAAACCCTGCATCTTGATTTCTGCAACTTCCGTTGACAAAAGGAGGCAACATGATTAGACTAAGTTTATTTTTTCTTTTTCTTTCTCATTTCTGAAACTTAATTCTTATTGTGAACTTCGGAGAGGCAGCATTAATTCTATCGTTTAACATTGTGGGATGTCAATGGATTCTGCACCTTTACTAACAACCTCTATATATGTTTCTTTAGTTGGCAAAATAAAGCTGCTGCATAGTTTTTTTTTCGTGTTACAAAATCTATCTCTTATATTTGTTTCAGCTTAGAGACAATAAATTTGAGTTGAGTTTCATCTTAAATTTTTCACAAGTCGTTCTGGAATCAGCATTTTGTTTGTCTATATTTACACAATTTGACTACATTTAGTAATTTGACTACATGTTATTATTTTGTACTATTGGGCCCTTTTAAAACGAAAGTGTTCAATGATATATATCATGCACATAACTCCAGTTAGTGCTGGGACTGAGTTTCTCAAGTGATCCCAATAGGTTCCAAGGACAAGAAGATTTGGAATCCACAGAAGATGGATCCATCAAGATCAATAGAAGACCAGTTCTCCAAGTTTCACCCATCCTTACCAGTAAACACTAGAATTGGAATAGTGGGGGGTGGTCCAAGTGGCGTGTCAGCTGCTTATGCATTATGCAGGCTTGGTTATAAAAATGTCACCCTTTTGGAGAAACATCATACAGTTGGTGGCATGTGTGAATCAGTGGAAATTGAAGGTAAATATATATATATATAGCAATCTATACTTAACTCATGTCTCTATTAATACTTGAATCTTGACCACACGTTGACTTAATCTCTATTTATATACATATATAGGGAAAGTGTATGACTTGGGCGGGCAAGTTCTTGCTGCAAGTAGTGCACCAGTCATTTTTCATTTGGCAAAAGAGACAGGCTCTGAATTGGAAGAAATGGACTCTCACAAGCTAGCTGCTATAGAGTGTTCTACAGGAAAATATCATGACATTAATGTTGCAGATGATTACGTATCTGTCATGTCACTAACATTGGAAATTCAAGTAAGCTTCTACTATTATTTGCCCGTACATACCACATAATGACTTGAAAGTTGAATCCTTTTTTAATATCTTTTTCTAAACTGACAGGAAAAGGTGAAGAGTTCTAATCGTATTGGAGTCCATGCTGTTAGTGATATTGCTCCAGACTTAAGTCCAGAATATCTAGAGCAACATGGGCTCAAATGTGTTCCTAAATCTGTATCCTATGGTTACACTGCTTCAGGATATGGGTTTGTTCAGGATATGCCATATGCTTACCTTCATGAATTTACAAGAACGTCAATGGCTGGAAAAATTAGACGTTTTAAAGGTGGATATACAAGTCTATGGCAGAAGATTGTTGAATCACTTCCACTTAAACTTCACTGCAACACTGAAGTTTTAACCCTCAGGCGCAACTCTGAAAGTGTTACTGTTAATGTCAAGAATTCTGATGAAGTTCAAACAATGGAATTTGACAAGATCATAATCTCAGGAAACTTTCCATTAAAATATGGAAGAACTTATAGATCCCAACCTTCAGCTTGCATAGGTATGTAAATTTATTAGCTCTTGAGTATTTTTTCTCACAAGTTTTTTGTGGCTTTATCCCATTAGATACCTAATGATAAAGTCTTTTGTGGGCAGAACATGAAACGGAAGTCATGGATGTGAGTGATCTTGAAAGGCATTTATTCAGCAAAGTAGAGACAAATGACTACTACACTACTGTTTTTAAGGTCAAAGGGCTGGAAGATATGCCTGTTGGATTTTATTATTTTACTGAGTTTATGGAAGATCCCAGCACAATTGGAAATCCAGTTGCATTGCAAAGATTTTATGCTGACACTGATATATTCTTGATATGGTCATATGGCAACTCTGGTGACATTAAAGGACCAAATGTCACTGAGCTTGGGATCAGGGCAATAGAAGCGGTGGGAGGAAAAGTTGAGAATGTTATTCTTCAACGTCGTTTCAAATATTTCCCTCATGTTAACAGTCAAGGTATTTCAACTTTCAATTGTTTCTGTTTTGTTTTTCTTCACCATGTATGTGAGTGTACTAACTTGTGAAATTTGAATGCAGTTATGAAAGAAGGCTTCTATGACAAAATTGAATTAGAACTTCAAGGTTCGAGGAATACTTACTATGTAGGTGGACTTATGGCATTTGAGCTTACAGAGAGAAATTCATCTTATGCTATGGCTTTAGTCTGCAAGAACTTTGGTACTGACAGTGATCTGCCCATGTTTCCTTACACCAAGGTAATTTTTCATTATTCACATTTAAATTTATCAATACTTAGGAAGTGCGTAGCTTTTATGAATATTAGATATTCACATTATTATAACAGATATGTGCTTATTAGAACATGTACTTTGCAGAGTTTATTTCCCTTGCAAATGGAAGTCATGAAAAAAGATCCAAAAGAATTAGATGAAATGCCAGGAATACAATTTCCTGATTTGCCTAATTTGAGAACTTATTTGAAGCATTGGGGAACTCATTCAACCACGCAAAACAAAACTCTCTACACTTGGATTAATGAAGAAGGGTCTGTGATGGGCCAAAGGACCTATGGAGAGCTTTACTCAAATGCCAATTGTATTGCTCAAAAGCTCTTAACAAGCCAAAAACCAGTTATCAAGCCTGGAGACAGGGTGTTAATGATCTATGTCCCTGGTTTGGAGTTCATTGATGCTTTCTTTGGATGTCTTAGAGCTAAAGTCATACCAGTTCCTGTTCTCCCACCAGACCCTATGCAAAAAAGTGGACAAGCACTCATGAAGGTTGAAACTATTGCTAAATCATGTGGCATAGTTGCAATTTTGTCAACAACATCTTATCATTCAGCGGTTCGCGCGGGGTCAGTGAAACATTTAATCTCACTAAGTGGAAAAGGTGGGAAGGCTTCAGCTCGGTGGCCTAATCTTCCATGGCTGCACACTGATGCTTGGGTCAAGAACTTCAAGAACCCAAGTATGGATTGTCTAGCTGATCAATCTGAGCCGCAACCTAATGATATATGTTTCTTGCAGTTCACGTCAGGATCAACTGGTGATGCTAAAGGCGTGATGATCACTCATGGAGGGCTAATTCATAACGTGAAGTTGATGCGAAGGCAATATAAAAGCACCTCAAGAACAGTACTAGTAAGCTGGCTTCCTCAATATCATGACATGGGGCTTATTGGTGGGCTATTTACATCTCTTGTTAGTGGTGGCACAGCTATTCTCTTCTCTCCATTGACGTTTATCAAGAAGCCACTTCTATGGCTTCAAACTATCAGCAAGTATCAAGCAACTCATAGTGCTGGCCCCAACTTTGCTTTCGAGTTATTGATTCGAAGGCTCGAGTCTGACAAGGACAAACTTCGTAATTTAGACCTTTCATCTATGATTTTTCTCATGGTTGCAGCTGAGCCAGTTAGACACAAGACTTTGAAAAGATTCATTGAGCTGACTAGTCCTCTTGGCTTATCTCAGAAGGTGATGGCTCCTGGATATGGCTTAGCAGAAAACTGTGTTTTTGTTTGTTGTGCATTTGGAGAAGGTTTCCCTATCACTGTTGATTGGCAAGCAAGAGTTTGTTGCGGGTATGTTCACCCAGGAGATGCTGATGTAGACATCAGAATAGTTGATCCAGAGAGTGGTGAAGAAGTTCAAGAAGATGGAAAGGAGGGAGAAGTATGGATTAGTAGTCCAAGTGCAGGAATTGGCTATTGGGGGAAGGAAGAATTGAGTCAAAAAACTTTCAGGAATGAACTTCAAAATCATCCTGGACGTAATTACACAAGAACTGGAGATTTGGGAAGAATAATAGATCAGAAGTTTTTCATCACTGGAAGAATAAAGGACCTTATCATTGTTGCTGGAAGAAACATATACTCAGCAGATGTTGAAAAAACAGTTGAAAGCTCATCTGAATTTCTTCGTCCAGGGTGTTGTGCTGTCATTGGAGTACCTGAGGAAGTTCTATCATCAAAGGGAATTTCCATTCCAGATGGTTCTGACCAGGTTGGCCTTGTTGTGATTGCAGAAGTAAGAGAAGGTAAACCAGTTGGCAAAGATGTGATCCAAAATATTCAAACTCGTGTGGCAGAAGAACATGGAGTTACTGTTGCTTCAGTGAAGCTGGTCAAGCCCAGAACCATTAGCAAAACAACCTCAGGAAAGATCAAGAGATTTGAATGCTTAAAGCAGTTTACAGATGAAACATTGAACTTGGCACCACAACCACTTTTGACAAAGAAAAGACTAATACGTTCATTCACTACAGGAACATGTAAAGAAGGATACACACCTCGACCCCAGCTAGGATCAAATAAAAATCTTACTGGTCCAAGAATTAGCAGTGGACAAATTGTGGAATTCCTTAAAGGGCTTATTGCTGAGCAGACAGGTATTTCAGTTGACAACATCTCTACTACAGACAACCTGACATCTTATGGAATGGACTCAATAAGTGTGGTCAAAGCAACTCAAAAGCTCTCTGATTTCTTAGGAGTGCCAGTGGCAGCTATTGATGTCTTCAGTGCATCATGCATTCAAGAGTTGGCTAATTTCTCAGAGAATCTTCTATTGAAGTCTCAACCTCAACTTCTGAACAATCCATCCCACGTTGAAGAACTTGAGATTGATTCTTCTGAGTTAATTGTGGATGTGACCAAATCTCGCCAATTTGGTATTCATTTCCTCCAACTCCTAGCACTTGTTTACATGTCAATCATTCTAGTTTTTCCTGCATATATATCCATCACTACCTTTTTTGGCTTCAACCAAAGTGTTAGTGGGTTGGTGAATGGGATCCCTTGGTTGAATTATTTAGTTCCATTGATGTTGGCACCTCTTGCTTGGATCCTTTGCATGATTTCCACTTGTATTTGCATCTCACTGTTTGGGACTTCTTTCCTAAGGCCAAATTATGCCCTTTCCCCTGAAATTTCCATTTATTCTGTGGATTTCATCAAGTGGTGGGCACTATATAAAATGCAAGAAATTTCTTCTAAAGTTCTGGCTGTGCATCTAAGAGGTACAATATTCTTGAAGCATTGGTTTGAGATGCTTGGTGCAAGAATTGGATCAGCAGTTTTGTTGGATACAATTGACATCACAGACCCATCTCTTGTTTCAATTGGAGATAAAGCTGTTATTGCAGAAGGAGCTTTGATCCAAAGTCATGAGGTGAAGAATGGAGTTGTGAGTTTCTTTCCTATTAGGATCGGCAAAGGTTCTTCTATTGGGCCTTATTCTGTTTTACAAAAAGGAAGTGTTGTTGGAGAAGGCAGTGAGGTGCAGCCTCTGCAAAAGGTTGAAGCAGGCCAAAATGTTACCAAAGTGACCAGGCTTAAAAATGTTAATAAGGTATGTTCTTATCTTGAATAATATTACCCAAGAAAATTTTATTATTTTAAATTCCTCAACACCTTGCGTACTTTTTTGTGGTCGATCGATTTTATTTTATTTTATTTTTCCTTCTATTTTGGGAGTTTATACTTACTAAAGTTCATAGTCTGAGTATACATTTTCAGCATGAACAAAACATTCATCAAATAACTTCATTGAGTCAGGTAACTTACACTTTAACTATATTAAATAATGCTTTTTTATCATATTTCAGAGTGTTGTTGATACCAGTGAAGCTGAATCTGCTGTTATTGAACATTTCATTGGAATCTATCTGATTGGTTTTCTGAACTCTCTAGCTGCTGCTATTGTCTACTTCTTATACAAAAGGTTTTTCTCATCAGAACCTCCATCATTTCAACACTTCTCATTCATATGCCTTTCTGGGGCCTTCCATTGGATTCCATTCACCATCATAGCATATGCTACCATGTTTTCTTATGTCCCATCAAGTCCCATTATCTTTGCCATTTCATTTTCTTGCACCTACTTGCTTCATGGTCTTGTTCTCAGCTCTCTCACTATTATTTTAACTCGACTTCTGGCAACTAGTCAAAAGCAAACCCATTTCAAAATATGGCTTCAACACAGAATTACTGTTGCTTGCCACCTAAGATTTGCAAAGCTTTTAACAGGAACAGAAGCCTTTTGCATATATTTGCGTCTTCTAGGTGCCAAAATTGGCAAGCATTGTTCCATTAGAGCCATCAACCCAGTTTCAAACCCAAAACTAATGTCAATTGGTGCTGGTGTTCATCTTGGTGACTTTTGTCGACTTATTACTGGGTTCCATTCTTCTCATGGGTATGTCAGTGAAAAAGTCAAGATTGAGGATAATTCAGTTGTTGGGAGTCAAAGCATAATCCTCCCTGGTTCAACTATTGAAAAGAATGTCATCCTTGGTGCACTTTCAATTGCTCCATTGAATTCTACACTCAAAGAAGGTGGTGTGTACATTGGATCTCAAACTCGAGTTGGCAGCAGAAATTCCACAATTGCTTTGGATGAAAGGATAGAGGAGATGGACATGGAATACAAGAAACTGGTGTCCAATTTGGCTGCAAATTTGGCTGTTACAACTTTAAAAGTAAAAGCTAGATACTTTCATCGCATTGGTGTTAGTGGAAAGGGATATCTAAACTTGTACAACAAGATAGAAGGCTTTCCACTACACAAAATTTTTCACCCTGGAAAAAAATTTCCTATCATTGTTAGGCATAGCAATAGTTTGAGTGCTGATGATGATGCAAGGATTGATGCTCGTGGGGCATCTTTGAAGATACTCTCTGAAGGACCTTCTTCTACTTCTAATGAGTCTCCTCTCTATGACTTAACACTCAAAACAGGACCGGCTTTCTATGCTCGCACTATTGCTGATTTTGCAAACTGGCTTGTTTGTGGACTTGAAGCAAGAAAGATGTTTGTCAAGCGATTCCCACATGTTCGCGACGCAGTGTGGAATTCTCTTCGAAATGCTAACTCTTACGCCGAATTGCACTACTTCTCAAACTTTACTAGACTAATCAGATTTACAGATGGACATGAAATGTATGTGAGGTTCAAGTTGAGACCTTTAGACAAAAGTATCAATGAAGATTCAGGCAAGGTAGAACCACAGGGAGTCCTTCCACCAGAGACAGGTGCTATTCCCAGGGATGAGAATGACAAACGCCCTTTGCTTTTCCTGGCTGATGATTTTAAGAAACGTGTGAATTCTCCAAGTGGTGTTCAATACATTTTTCAACTACAACTCCAACCAATACCAGATAGTGAAGCCTCCCGTGACATTGCATTGGATTGTACTAAACCATGGGATGAGAAGGAGTTTCCATATATTGATGTTGGAGAGATAAGCATTAATCAAATACTTCCTGATGAAGAATCAGAAAGACTTGATTTTAATCCTTACCTTGGAAGCCATGAACTTGATCTCATCCATGCTACTTCCAGCTCCCAAAGTGCTTCAATTGATCATGGTCGTTCCTTGGTGTATGAGATCAGCCAAAAGTTAAGAAATAAAGAGCCACTTCCAGAGGCCTTAAAGAACTTCATTGAGCAATCTGATGTGAAGATAGATTTATCAAATTGTCCCTTGGCAGCAGCAGCAGCACCGGCACAAAAATCCGAGTTGCAAGAAGTGAGCTTGACCAGAACATGGTATCAAACCTTGTCAGCAACTTTCATTCAACCATTGCTACAAACCATATTACCTTATTTGGTGATTGGCTTAGCAATTTTTGGTCCTTTGACTTGGGTTGTTCAAGAAAAGAATGCCAAGAAAATCCCATTCCATTGGTTGCTTCCTCTTGGTTGGGTTTTCTCAGGCATTGTGGCAGCATTGGCTTGTGTTGTTGCCAAATACATTCTTGTGGGAAAGAAGAAAGAAGGAGAAACAGTGGCCATATGGAGTCAAAGAGTAACATTGGACAGCACATGGCAGGCCATTAGAACATTGGTGGGAGATTACTTCATGGACACGACAAGTGGTTCATTTTGGTATGTAGTGTGGATGAAGATGATGGGGGCAGAAGTAGAAACAGACCGTGATGCCTATGTGGACAGTGCAGGAGTATTGTTGAATCCAGAAATGGTGAAGATTGGAAATGGAGGATGTGTGGGAAGAGAAGCACTGTTTTTTGGGCACATATATGAAGGAGAAGGTGGCATGGTGAAGTTTGGAAAGATTAACGTTGGAGAAGATGCATTTGTAGGAAGCAGAGCTGTTGTGATGCCAGGCGTGCAAGTAGAAGATGAGGGAAGTCTTAGTGCATTGACTCTTGCCATGAAAGGAGAAATCATAAGGTCTAAGTAGTAGTAGTAACAAAATTATAACAATAGGACGTGGTCAGCTCATTTCTAGTACACATATTTATGTTGTATGTAGCAGTACTTTTTCTTTCTGTTTTTATTTTTCCCTTTTTGGGCTTAGAATAAAGCAAAGCTGATCATATGTATGAAGTTCAGAACTTTCGTTCGGATTCAATAAAAACAAAGCAGCACAAATTTCACTTGAATGAGATCCTCTTCTTCTTTTTGCCATATAATGAGCCCTCTTCAGTTTTACTCATATTATAGATTATTTTATCTACTGCTTCTCATTTTAAAATAAGTAGCGAAAAAATATATGATCTCCACACATGAATTTGTTACTAATCATTCCAACTCACCATATAATTAAGGTATAACATTTGCAGACAATAAGAAACGAGATTCATGTAAAGCATGTAATGACACATGCACGTTTTCTATCGTGTATCATTTTGCTAAAGGTTAAGTTGATTTTAATGATAAAATCATAAAAATGTCTCTTTTTGTCTGAGATTGATTTACACAAATGGCACTATAGGTCAAAGCAGCTTTATTATAACTGGCTATTTGCAAAGATTGGTGCAAAGAAATGAGCATCATGATGTTTTTAACCTTATTAGGCCAACACAGCCCACTCACCCAAGCAACCAAACCAAGGAGCATACATTTAATTGGCTATCCACTAATAAGGTCTACACTGTCAAATATCAATTTCATCCTTAACACAATCCTTCTATTAATTTGGTTTTAATTCCTAAATGCCTCATTTTTATGCTTCCCTTTCTCTTGCCCCATCAATTAATTAATATGACCGTCCACAATGCCTCCACCGCTTGGATTTTGAGCATTCTTATCTTAATAACTCTGCTCATTTCACCATCATTTGCCCAATCCTCTAGTTCTTTTGAGTTCATGAATGGTAACATCGTCTCCTTTGGGTCCCATCACACTAAATATTTGTTTTCACGTATGTACGCTTATATATTATACAAGTGCTGCCTCCACTTGCGCAGGTCCCCCTTGTGCCACAACCATTGAAAGAAGCATAGTCCCTTTGACATCTCCAAGCACAAAGCTATACAACTATATATAATATTGTATGGTTTTTATTTATTTATTTTCATGTACTAAAATTTCAACCAAGAAAAGGAAGGCACTTTCTCCTTGTTCAGTATTGTAACAAGGATTTATGCATATAATAGGTTGTAAAGTTTAAGGGAGTTTTTGTTGGCACAGTACAAGAGTCAGCAAGAAAAATCTCAACTGGACCTGACCCTCTTCATCACCACAAAAATGCCACTGGCCCTTGAGCAAATTTTTTTAACTTTGATGTTTTTTAACCCATGTAAATAAAAATCCCCTGCTTCTTCAGTATATAATGTCCATTCAACGTATTATTGGTGACTTGGTCATCTCTGCATGTTTTTAATGTATATTCCTATGTTCCTAAATATAGGAGTTAGGTAACTTTTTGGAGATTTTAAGAAAGTAAGATGAACTACTAATCATAACATATTTTGTATATTATTAAATCATATGTTAGTTTATAAGTCAAATGAACTAGTTTAGAGAAAAAAGTTGGAAAAATCAATTATTAATTAACTTGTTTTGTTTTCCTAGCATTCTTCAAAAAAGCCAACTAACTTTTATATTTAGGAATGAAGAGAGTATAATGTATATTATTATGGTTTGTTCATAATTTGAAGTTATGTATATGTTAATGGTTTGTTCATAATTTGAAGTTTTGTAAGGGGTTTAAAATTTACCTTATTTTACCATTTCAGGGTTTGAGACTGAAATTTCAATTGGTTAGGGTTGGAGGTGTTAATTTACGCTTGCGTGTAAGTTGTTGTTGTTGTTTTTTTTTTTTACGTAAAGCCCCTGGTATGCTACACCTCTGGGTGTATACTAGTTCAGAGTCGCCCTATTGTTGAGACTTCCCATAGTTCAAATGCAAAACTTAGTAGGTATATAGAACCTTACTCCTCCCCTTTCAACCGACATGCCAAGTCGCCTGGGCTTGTTGCTGTTTTTTTTATTGACCAGCTAAGTTGTTGCTGTCAAGTGGAAGGAAAGGAAGCTTTTTCGTACGACCTCGTTGGGGCCTAATGCAACCTCCTGTTCAAGGAATAGGAGGCTTTAAACGTTTATTTAACACACTGCCATGGATGCATGTGAATTAGACCGAAGTCCTTTTCCTGGATCCCCTGTGAAGGGCCATGGCCCATGGCCAATCATACTAGTATCGTTAGTAAAGTAGTAACAATAGTAAATATGTAAATCAAATAATCAATTATTTATGACTTGTGTACCTAGTCGTGTAGAATTATTAGTATAATAATATAGCACTACAGTATACATATCACTGATGTTTATGGATTGTGTCGTTGGGGTGGTCTCCAAATTGTGGAGGAAAGCAAGACATGTTATTGGAATCTTTTAAAATGATTGGAGGTAAACTCGTGAGTTTAAGTAACTCGTAAAAAGAAAGTAAACTCAGACCTTAAACTCTTGTTATGAGTTTACTTTTATTAAAAACATGTGTTATATATATATATATATATAAAATACAAAAAATAATAATAATTTGATTTGAATATATTTTAAATGAAGATAATTCAACCTGGATAAAGAAATTTCTATGAAATTTATATAAAAATTTATTAAATTCAGTCAATTAAAATAAGTTTAGTAGTAAGTTAACACAATTTTCGATAAGATAAAATCTTAAAAAGGTGCATTCACAACAAGTGAGTTTTTACCGAATTTTTATTGACTGAAAATCTAAGTGATTTGTGACACCTTTAGTTTGGTAAAAACAGTAATATCAAGTGTCAACATCTGAATTTCAAAACAATGAATGACGGGATGCTTTTGCTTTTTATGTGATGATTCATTTGAACACGTGGCCTCCTCATTCAGCACGACCGTCACTACTCAATGGTGTAAGTGTGACATCAACATTCATCACCACATAGAAGAATATCTCACCAAAAGAAGCCCAATAAATATCTCTAGAATCTTCTCCACCTTAATAGTAGTATAAACAAAAATATCTCACGACCACCCCTCTCATTATAAATATCATAAGCACTTTTTCAGTTCCACTCACTTTCTCACTTTAACTTCACTTCGTGTGATCAGATACATCATCCTTCACGTTCATTATTAGTAACATGTCTTCTTCTTCCTCTTCAACCAACCATAACCACTTTGAAACACCAACGTTAGATAGAGAATCTTTCTCTCTGTTGCACTCTATATCTGACCATGGTGGATATGCTTACGTCAGTATGGCCTCCCTTGCCATGTCTGGAGATTTTCGAGCTGCTGAAGCTTCTCGTGAGATGGCATGGGAGCAACTGCATGCAGGTCCTACACATTCAATACTTCCTGTTTGGCGTGATGCATATTCCATGGCATGCCTTCTTGTTGCCAAGCATCATTATAATAAGGGTGAGTTGAAGGAGGCTCTTAAGGATTTGGATATGGGACTCATCATGGGTGGATCGCTTTTGAGAAAAGATTTGAGCTTTGCTGCTGATAAAGTAACACTGAGGCTTAGGAATATTAAGGAATCTAAAGGAAGCATTGAAGGGTTTAAGGTGTCTATAAATCGTCTTGTCAATCACCAACTTAATCTAAAGGTGAAGGCCTAACCTTCTTGTTCTGTGTGTTTTCCACAATGTTTAGCTTGAACTAGAAATGGGTTGTTGTTTTTTTTGGAGGAATGTTTTTTCAAGAATTAATATCAAACACTTTCATAACTTGTCAATTTGAGAACTCAAAGTTCAATTGTTAATTGGTAAAAATGTGCCATTCACTAGTCATTGGGACTGTTTTGATATTAGTAATTTTCATCCTTGGGACTTGCATGCAATTCTTCCTCGTTTTATTCAATGCATGAGTCCTTTGAAGTTCTTGTATATGGTTCAGGTAGGAAACGAGAGAAGGTACACAAGTAGAAGTGTTTATGGGTGTCTATGAGAATTTTACTATAGAGAACTATAGGATTTGGTTAGGTTCTGTCACCGTACATGTGAAAATGAAAGAATTCTGTTTGCAACTGTGTTATTGATGTTGAAATTACGGGTTATTGCGTTTGATTTATTGTGTTTATGAAGGTGGATCTGATTGATATTTTTGTCTCAAAATGTATGTCACTCTTCTGATGTTTATATTATAGCTTTGTACTTGTAGGTGAACAAGTTTCTACCCATCAACTCTCTTTCTAGTAAAGTTGTGGAAAAGAGGTCTGCTCTGTCGTTGGAAAGGTTCCTGGAAGATTATTACCGGTCTGGCTCTCCTGTTATCATCAGTGATTGTATGTCTCACTGGCCAGCCATGACAAAATGGAATGATGTTGATTATTTCAAAAAAGTTGCTGGTGATCGCATTATTCCAGTAGAGGTAATTTCTCTAATTCAATGGTTGGAGTTGCTTGAGGGAAAGAACTTTCTGAAAAATATGCTTTGCAGTGAATTGGTCATTCAACAAAATTTTGATATTGATGTATAATAATTTCAATATGAAAATTTGACTCATTTTAGAGGGAAGTTTCCTTGTCCATTTATTTGGTTTACACTTTATTAGGACTCGATATACTTGGACTTCAATGTTGCTTTTTGTGCATGCTGCTCAAAAAGTCTGCACTAAAGAAGTGTAATGCAAGTTAAGATTATATTGGCAGTTTAATGTAACCATAACACACAATGATTGTAACATTAGTCCTCTCACAAAAGAGGATGGGGGGGAGAACTTAATTTATTTACAGTATATTTGCTGATATTGATTGTAATGATGAAACTTGGCTTGCTTGCTTTGCAGGTTGGGAAGGGCTATTTATGTGCAGAGGGGAAGCAAGAGTTAATTACATTTTCAGAGTTTCTTCATCGTATTGAGCTCCATGCCTGCTCTTCTGCCAGTCCTACATATATTACTCAGCATCCACTATTTGATCAGGTCTTTGGTATTTATAATATTTGAAAGTTGGTGCACAATATTAGAAGCCAATCTGCTTATTGCATTCAATAATGTTAATGACACTGTAGATAAATGATCTTCGGAAAGATATTTGTATTCCTGACTACTGTCTTGCTGGTGGAGGGGAGATAAGATCTCTCAATGCTTGGCTGGGTCCTGCTGGGATGGCAACACCATTACACCATGATCCACACCATAATATACTAGCTCAGGTGAGTCAACTGTAGTAATATAGACTCAAAAATTATAACACAAAGCTGCATTTGATATTTTTTTCTCCTTTCATTTTACATATCTTAATTTTTATGGTCTTACCTCTGCTATTCATAGCGTATATATCTCAGTTTGATATTACTTAGAACCGTGTCTTAAACATTTAGGAACACTATTGTTGTATTGATATGCTTCTTTTTAATTCTTAATATCTTGAGTGCCTCTGGACTATAAACCTTATTATAGGCTCCTCAAAATTCCACACGCCATGGATAACACACTTCAAGTGTGGCGAATAATTCGGCCTGATTTATTGTGGTGTGGTCTTGAATGAGGCACTTCAATATATTTGGACAACATTGTGGACTGTATTAATTACTAGTAATCACAGGTAACGTTATTATAGCACATCCATATAACTATTTTTTCAAGTGTAATGATTTTTTAGTCACATATACAAATGATAGTCATAAAATGTTATTGTGCATCTTTATTTAGATGCTTTTTTTAATCACAGGACACTTCTTTGGATGCATGCCTATTCGATCTTTTCTTCTTGGATACCGCCTAATTCACATACTTGAAATATCATCCGTGAGACCTTTATTACATAATTAAACAGTACAGTATATTTGGCTGAAAGTTGTTAGTTGTATTGTACTTTCAGGTTGTTGGGAAGATATATGTAAGGCTCTATCCTCCATCTCTGTCTAAGGAACTTTACACTTACTCTGAAGCAATGCTTATGAACTCCAGTCAGGTATATTTGGACTAATAACCTTCTGTGCAGGATGCTTATGCCTATGCATACCACCATTACTGTATAGCTATTTTATTGGGCTTGAAGCTCAACAATTTTATTCTCCTTTCTCTATCATTTTCCTCATGTTTCTATCTAACTATCTATATCTTTGCTTGCATATTTCCACATCTTCTCCGGTTATCATTGCGGCCAAGTCGATTCACACCTCACACAGTACTTTTAATTGAAAAACAAGTAGTTCCTTAAGTAGTGTTTTATGAGAACGGATTGATTATTGGGAAATGTATTTATTTTTCCTGCTCAATCTATATTTTATTGATGAGACTTCTTGATAATAGGGTTGAATGTGGTATTCTTCCCAAGATTTCTACTATTGCAAGTTCTGTTTGACATATTTTTATATCCTTGGCCATGTAGTAGATATCCATATTCTTGATATGAGCCGTGTGCCTGCGTTTTATCTATTTCTTTGAAGCCATTGCATCCATTTTGATGGGAGGACTCTTATGTTTGAAGATTGATCAAGATGGCATGGATGAAAAGATGTTTCCTGAAGTGCAAGACTTGGAATTCGTAGACTGTATATTAGAGGAAGGTGAATTGCTATATATCCCACAAAAATGGTGGCACCATGTCCGCTCTCTAACTACAAGTTTCTCAGTTAATTTTTGGTGGGGTAAGGCCGAAGGTTCAGCTGCATCTTGATGTCTCAATGACTCGCTGTTCATGTCAAGTCTGCCATTTTTTGAATTCAATATTGGAAGAGAAAAGATATTAATGGAGGAGAGACCACATAATTCTATTCTATTGCAATGCTGACATAACGTATCTATGCTCATTGCTCATTTAGCATCACAATGACATTAAGTAATAAAAAAAAGTTGTTATATTGTGGGGTGTGTGTAAAACTAGACTTTGAATCAGGCAGAAGAAAATGCTTTAATATGGAAGGTGTGCACACAGCCTTGCATGTATTAGAGCAGAACATTTGAGTTAGTAAAAGCATATTTCTTGTTAGAAATTTATAATTCAGACCAAGAGCAAATGTCTCTGGCCACATTATCTTTTACTTGTTTTCTTACTGCGCCAAAGATCTTTAAGACCAATATTTAAAGGGAGAAATGCTTAACTAATGGAATGCCAAGGATGATTACAACTGATTTTGGAAGAATCAATTGGACCACTTGCACATAATCGTTATACAAAATGGAGCATGTTTCCCTGTGTGACATGCCTCCATAGGATTTCAATTAGATTGAGATTCTTTGTTAATGTTAATATGTTTTATTACCAATTTTATCGTGTTCACCTATAATAATAATATGTATGGATCAAACTGGCATTATCCATATTTTTTACCGCTTAAGCATATGATGACACTGAAATTTATCAACATGTAGGAGAATCATCTCAAGTAGGATCCTTATTGACTTAACTATAAAAAAATGTAAATATCTCCACGAGATGTGTTCATTCGTGTGGATGGTGCAAAGAAGCACGGTTACATATGATGTGCTCAATGACATGATATGCACTTTTTTGACCTACTTAATGCTAACCAATCATTATTCAAAATGGACCGTTAAGAATTTATTAAGCTAAACAGTATGAGCTGATACAATTTAAGGTGTTTCTAGTTACAGACCTTGTGAGGAGGAGAGTAAAAAGAAGAAAATTACTGACATTATGCGGCAGACTTGTACCTGCAAAGAACTTTACACTTCAATACCCTATCCTGAACATAAAAACCAGGCATCACCATGAGCTTAACCTTGCTTGGACATTGTGACCTGTGCCTATTTTCCATCAACATATCTTCCATGTAATGAGGATCAAAGCTAGTATTCTCCTGGACTCTTAAAATTCCCAGAGGAGGGTCAAATGAAAATGCCAGCAAATGAAGCAACCATACACATTTAGCTGCCACAAAAAAAGCTTGAAGTAGCTGTTCAGGCCAAGCTCTTGTCCAATTCAAAGTGGTTATAATGCTGCTCATTTTCTGGTCACAAAACTTACCAAAGTCTTCACTGTAATATCTAGTTCCCTTTCTCAACACCTCATTCCAGCTCAAATTCCTTAGAGCTACAAAAGATGAGAATTGCGCCTGGCGATCCTGTTGAGGGTCTAGAAATTTTGGAGCCCCGTTCTTGTGAAACACACAATTCTCAAATTCTTGGAAAAGACACTGATTTATGATAGCTTCAAAATGGTACAATACTGACTTTGAATACTTGGAATTCAGAGACAACTTATATGGTTGAAGGAGCAAATTCAAGTTGTTCATCAAAAACTGATCACTTTCATCAATCTGGCTTACTAGTGCCTTGCAAAACTGCCTCACTGATAATCTTGATTCTGACACAATTTGCAAGAAGCCTTCCACCAAATCCTCTCCATTTGCATCAAATGAATTTCCTCTTTTGGGAAGATTGCCAAGCTTTTCATGAACTAGAGAATCCTTTGCCTGTGTTGTTGCTTGTCTCAAAGCTTTCTTCAGCTCTTCACAATAGCTCTCCAAATACTCAAGCTTTTGTCTAAGCTCCCCCAATGAAGATTTCATCTCAGACACTTCCATTAACGCCGCGTCTCTATTCTCATTAGCCTCAGTGAGCTCCTTCTTCAATGTCTCAATGGACATAATTCCTAAGTCTTTAAGAACCTGAGAAACTTCCTCAGACTCAGTTCTGCTAGGTGAATTCTCATTCTTATGCTTCTTCTTCATCCGAGGAAACAACCATGACATCATTCCCTTACCTTTGGGCTGTGATTGAACAGATGTGTGAGAATCAGTGAGGGGAACAACAATATTAGAGCTCTTCTTATTCCTTGTAGTGTCATATTCACTAGTTACTGTGGCAGGCTTACATTTATTGCAGGAAGACTCAGACTTTATGTCCTCCAAACTGTTTCTTCTTCTAGACCTGAAGTAGTCATTAGCAGGTGATGTTTGACGAACATTGATGTTGTTTGCACTAGAACCAGTCAAAGATTTTGTATCATCAGCAGGACATATGTGAGATTCTACATCCCAATTCAGAAATCCTGAAGTTTGTCCCTTTGATTTCTGCTTGTAGTCTGGAAGAACACTTTCTGTGAAGTTTCCTCCTTCTAATACATTCTCATCCCAACTCTCTGATATTATTTGGCTTCTCATTGGGTTTTGGTGATACCCTGGTAATGGATCATCTTCATAACTCTGTCAATGATTCTCAACCTTAGAGACTGATTCTCATTCAAAACAAAAATTGAATCTTTGAATGGAAAGATATGAAACACCATAATAATAGATTGTACTCTCTAGTCTCTCTTGTACTAATTATAAGAATGTTTTTTTATGTTATGTAAAATTAATCACTTTAAATTCATATTTTTTTCTCATCAAAACTAATTTTTCTACTTGTAATCTAATTACATTTGGTAAATATTATAATTTTACTCCCTTAACTTTCCAAAAAAAGTCAATGATGTTATATTTAGGACAGGAGTAATAAACATCAAAATTGTAAGCCAGGTCTTCAAGAAAGACAACAATGCTTTTCATGCATCCAGCTTAATTAAGTTTCAGGTTCAAGAACAAGAATTTGAAGCACTCCCAATAGTGGTATGAAACATGATAAAAAAACAATAATGTTTTTTCTTATTATAAACAAAACAATTGTATTAACATGACATGAGAATTAAATTAAATTTAAATTGATGAATGAAGGGAAAAAAGTAAATACTTACAGGAGTGAAGACAGGATAATCTTGAGCAGAGTAAAGAGAAGCAGAACGAGAAGGATGTGCAGGAGATGGAAGTCTAGGATTGGATGGACTACTTCCTTGTAACAAAGCAGCATGAAGAGCTCTTAGCTCCACAGCTTTGGATATGGCACTTTGAATTTCCTGCCTACTAATTTCAGAGTTGCCATTCTCTCTATCATGAAAAATCTGGGAAGAAGGAGCAGCTGCAGCCATGAGAAAAAAACAAAAGACAGC
Organism: Mimosa pudica; assembly: GCA_029929735.1. Taxonomy (NCBI): domain Eukaryota; kingdom Viridiplantae; phylum Streptophyta; class Magnoliopsida; order Fabales; family Fabaceae; genus Mimosa; species Mimosa pudica. Next base: position 18,527,668 of record JAKELP010000012.1, on the reverse strand, counting down.
AAATGAAGAAGAAGGTGTGAAGTTGGATATGTTTTGAGTTACAGAGAAGATGATAGATATGTATGGCAGAATGTGGGACAACCAAAGAATGGAGTGAGAAACTGATAGAGGTATCTCTAATGCAAAGACTTTTGTCTTTGTTCTCATGAGACAATGAATGGAATGGGGAGGGTATGTGATGAAGAGAAAGACAAAGACGTGGGGAGAGAGAATATGTGTAAATACAAGGGTTGTAAGAACCGGATTAGACAGTCGAACTAGTCTAACCGTCGATAGCTTCATATTTTGACTCAACGGTTATTGATTTGACTGATGGTCCGACCATCAGTCTGAACGATCCGACTGTGTTGAACTATGACACAAAGGCCTATGGCTCGCCTTCCGATTTGGCTTTTATAAAATTGGTAAATTCTATTGTATTTATGTGAGCATGAGCTGTTTAATGTGAGAGTAGTTTACAAGTATGCCCATGGATTTGAAAAATTACTGGAAAGCAACTTTAGTTGGTGGTACCACTGTGCACATGATTGCTTTTAGTACCTTGTCCACTAGGTTCCACCACCAAATCTATCTATGGTCATGCTTCAATGAACCATATTTACTTTAACCCAGAGATCATTACGTCATTTTAGAAGCAAGTGACGTCATTAACATAAATAATCATCCTCTTATATTCCTAAAGGTAACTAATACAAACTAAAATTATTAAGTAGATATTTCGTAAATTTTTTTATGTACGCTCCCTTTTTCATGAACTTTATCAATAAAGCATTCCATCATAAATAAGTTCAAAACATACCTCTAAAAAGAAAATTTTGAATAAATTCATTACAAAATTTTCAATCCATGCAAATTCAAAAGTGGACTCTTGGACGCTTAACACTGAGGTTTCTAACTAAACATTTTCAGCGTCAATGGGTAATATTGCATTGAAAATATAGTGCACCTATTATTTATTCGAAGCTATGTGAAGAATGGATAAATGGCAAATACAAGTAGCACCCAATCCTAGTCAGTGGGTGAAAATCTCTCATAAATTTTGGTCAAACAACTTTGAAGTTATTTTTAAGAAAAAAATTTATAACCACATGATTTAACACTGTTGACCGAGAATAAAACATAGTTTAGCTGCATTCAAATTTCACCAAGGCATTGTCCTATAACCATGTGAGTGGTCTGGTGAAGAGCTTCATTGATAAGACTTGCATTTTTCTAGTTTGTTTTTTTTTTTTTGTTTCCTGACTTGCATTTTTCTAGTTTAGGAAGGAAAGCATGGGTCCTATTACAATTTACAAATTTACAAATGATACAATACTTGTATGAATCACTTCATGCTTCATTCCCACAAGTCCCATCCCTGGGATTTGGATCACTTCCCCTATTTCTCACTTTGCTGGCATCTGAATTTAAAATCTAATCTGTAAGTGCTATATTAGCCAGAGAAGCTTTATTTACATATCTTTGATAAGACACATCTTAATATATCAAATTCATATGGTAGACCTCATATTGGACAATTCTTAGGCACCTAGAGGCTCATAATGTACCGCGAATTCAGCGTCTCCACTTCATTGTTTTCTTCTGAAAGCCTCTAATTCGGGATAAAGGCGTGAGAAGGTGCAGGTTTTTCGTCTCACAATGAAAAAATATTGATAGCCCTCTCAACACTCTCCACACCATGAATGTAACGAGACAATGACACAGTGGGGACCAAAGGGGCATTTCTAGCTTTTTAATATCACTAGTAGAAAACTTCATTTCTACTTATAAATAGTTGAGCATATCACTTTATTACAAAATATTTAAAATACTTTTGCTTGCAGGTCTACCTTTTCTCTTTTTCTTAATTAATTAATAATTAATGTGATGGAATGCCAAGTAGGACAAGGGGGTTTGTTTGAAAAGGTGATTTCTGAGGGCCTTACATGTTCAAAAAGTTAGTAAGATTTGTCAACCACCACATGGAAAAAGCCTCATTTCTTGCTCCATCAACAACTTTTGCATACTGTACCGGAGTTAAAGTGTAACATTAATCTATGCTTAAAAATATAGGACTCGATGCATGTCATCGAGTAGAAGGTAAAATATAATTTTTTAATCAAAATATCCCAAAGTACTATAAATGTAGGTACTTTTGCAATATGACTCAGCACAATGGCATTGGTAAATGAAGTGGTTGGGATTTTGGCATGTGTTTAGTCTTCGTCTAACCAACCGAGGATTTTATGTGCGTACCTAAAACAAAACTGTATTAATTTCTTTTGGTAATGAAGGACAAATGATTCAACAAGAATCCATTTCATGGAAAAGTCTTCAACTACCATAACTTTTGTGTTGATTTTTTTGTATTGTGTGTCAAGGGACATCTAATGGTAGCATTTAATGATGAGTGGAAGGTTTAAGCGGGGAAGGTAGCTTTTTTGTTGTTTAATACTCCCTCCGGTCCCTAATGTAAGAGCTAGCCGTCAAAAAAACGCTTCTTAAGAAAACATGTGAATGTTAGTTGGGTGTCTGAAGTTAATGTTTTTTTTCCAAAATTGCCCATATTTATTATGGTACTTTTAAGAGAGAGAAATACATAAGCATTAATAAATATGAAAGAGAGTTAGGGGTAAAGTAGGAAAAAATGCATTAAATGAGGAGAGAATATGGGGTGAGCTCTTACATTAGGAACCAAAACCATTCAAATTTTAGGCTCTTACATTAGGGACCGGAGGGAGTAGTTGAGTTCATTAGACAGGTAAGGGGGATGAGATAAACGACGGCAAGTTTGTCATCCACCTTATGGTATCCAAGGCTGAGACAATAGTTATTAACTCGGTTTCTCTTAATTATTAGAATTAAAGAGACAACTTTATCGCTATCATAGCTTTTTCATGCCTTGTATTATAAGGGAAGTGTGCTTCACCAAAGACACAGAAAGAAACACAAATATGGGACCTTTTATGTCATGCTGTCACTTTCAGCCATTAAACAAATGTCACACTAAAAATTTTACAATTACAGCTTCCTTAGAAGTATATTATTTGCTGCTTAGCCCAAATCCAAGTTAAAAATTCAACGTAGAATTGTGTTTGGTTCGTGTGGCTCTTTCGTTTTCATTGTCAGGCAAAAAGATTAGCCTATGGTGTCTGTTTCTAAGTATCTAGAGGAATAAGAATAAAATAGGAAGCAGAGAATCCAAGGAAGCCAAAAGTACAATCAGCTCTTTCGTAAAAGCAGATTCTTTTTCCTTAGAAGCATTAGTAATGTAGAATGTAACCTTTTTACTCTATGATATTTCCACATGCATACTGTAAATTTTACGGGGTTTTAGTTTGCGTTATGACTCCAAAATGTTTCGCGTTTTGTCCTGATTTGCTTGTTTAAATAATAGTCTGATTATGGTAAAAAAAACTGTCTGATTAATTTAAGCCCACTCATAGTTTCGACTTTTCTAATTTTCAATGATTATTTTGTTGTCTTGATTCTACGGTTTTACCTCTTGCATATTACTGATTTTTTATTTATTATTATAATCAGCTTATTGGCTTCTTGCAAACAATAGTGTAATGAAACAGAAGTTACAAAAGAATATCGACCAAGACTCTCAACATTGGTTACACATAAATATTCGGAAATGTCGTCAATTAGTTCAATACTCTAACAAGTCCTTTACACTTTGTTCTATAAGCTATTCGGAAATGTCGTCAATTGATTCAGTACTCTAACAAGTCCATTACACTTTGTTCTATAAGCTACCATTTTTGGTTTTTCCCTTATTTTGCCATATTGTGCTCATTGCACTACCACTCATGCTTATCATTATGTAACCAATGATCCTCCCTATATTATAATTACTCTTCCCTTCTTTTTACTATAGACTAACCCTCTTCATTGAAAGGATACTGTATCTCGAAAGTAATTGTTACTTGGGCAAATCCCAAGGTTGTACCAACTCGTTGAATTAAAACAAATTTAATCGTTCCAATTCGATCTAACAATGTATAGTAATAATGATAACATTTTTCTCATCCAAGTGATGATCCCGAAATTGGGATCGGATTTGAAGAAGCTCGGGTCTATATTTCATGCTCATTAATCATCATGGTGATGAGAAAACATTTTCTCATCATTGTAGTGAGATTTAGACCATTCAAATTTTGATATCAATGAGTCGCATCTAAATTTTGTAATTTGTTGATTTTAAAATGATAAATTCATTTTTAGATCAATGATAATTATGAGATTATCTTTATTTCACAATGGTGATCAAATGTGTAGGAGTAATCAAATCTTTCCTTTCAATCAATCCCATGATCAAACACAATCAGTACGGATAAGGAAATATCGAGTTCTTGAAACCAATATGATTGAATTTGTGGGTGATAAGTTTTCTTGCATACTTCTAAAGGCTGATTAGGTAGAACCTCACATTGAACCTTCTCTTAAACATGTTGATTTTGTTGAAACTCTTCCACATATATATGGAAGAATTGAGAATTGCCCTGATTTGGAGAAATCCAATTTATACTTGGAGTAATGTGACTTGTTTCGTGGGTTTTTGGATCTCAAGTTGATCCTACAAAGCCTCCGGTTGGCTAGACAACATGCGATTGATGTGTATTCCAAGGTTGTATTTGCTTTCTGGTTAGTATATCAAAGGAATGAGGATGAACTTATTGAATAATCATCAATGTATTGTGGACAAAATTTTGAATGTCTTAAAACAAATTTAGTAGTTGGTTCTGAACTAGAATTAGTATATGAACCTTGTATGTGTTATTATACTCTAGAAGAGGATGATGATGATGACGACGACGACATAAGCTTGATGGACAATTGGCGACAAGAACTAGGTTTTATACTACTTCACATATATCAAACCCTCCTAAGAGAGCGTGATATATCAGACTCCTAACAATTTTTTATGGTGGGATGTTTCTTTGAATTAACTTCCACGATTTGTTATTCCTTCTTATTTTCCAACATAATTTTAAATTGATATATCTTAAATTGTTGTGTGAAATGTGAATTAATAAAAACTTATAGTATCATGTTATACAAAAGTATAGCATGAAAAATGTAAGTTTCAAATCCATTTTAAAACAAATATGAGTATATGATTTTTAGGATGATTTTAGGTCAATGCTATTGATTATTTTCATTTTTAATATAAGTTTTTTTTTAAGGATCGATTTTTAATACTACTATAAGTTTTCAAACCCACATATTGGATGTTTTTGGGATGAGTATGTGGTTTATTTGGTCACACATATGAAACAGGTATGAATTTTAAATGTATTGTTATACAATTGGATCTTGCAATAACCCTATATTTTCATGGGTTTTTAATATCTCAATAAATTGTTGTTTTAAGAAAACTATGAAATGCATGTTTTGTAGTTAATTTAGCAGGGAAAAAGAGCATTTCACTAATGTTGATAATTAGTTTATTCTTGCATGAAAACCACATTCCTAACTACACGAGTGATTCTAATTTATAAACAAAGCATAATATACACTCCCGTGCATGGCTGAAAAACACAATCCCTTGAGCCACATTGAAAGCCTCATTAGTCATCTGCAACTTTATTTTTATTAACTATTGTGAAATATATTTTAACGTATTTGAATAAATATCCTTATAAAAGGAAAATTCAAAAAATGCATGTTTTTTCAGAAATCAGAAGGATGATAGAGCAATGCAAAATAAGAAGAAAACACATACTATTTGACAAGTAATTTTAAATTTGACATAACACCATAAAAATAGGAATTAAGAGATTAAAAATTTAAATCTCATATTTTCAATGTTTTTTATTTTACATTCTAAATGAAAGTATTTTTCAAAGTTAGTTGAGATTTTTAAGGTGTCACGTCAAATTTAAAATTAAATAAATAGTAAATACATTTAATTTTCTCATTGGTCCCTTATCATAAACACGGATCACGATCATCTTAATATCTCTACCGTCCTTAACAAATCAATCAACGGCCGCAATCCTCTCACAACCACATAACAAAGAATAAAAAAACACAACTCCCTCTATAAATACCTCCTTCACTATTATGCCTAAGGATATTCAACTCACTTGTTGAATATCAACAGGAGGGAAAGCAACAAGAGGGAAAGCATCAAGGAAGCGAATTGCTATTTATGCCAAGATATTCAACTCACTTGTTGAATTAGAGGAGAGAGGGCTTTTGTTTTTTTTTTCGATAAATAGAGAGAGGACTTATTTAAATTGGAGTGTTTCCAATATATGTTATGTACTATATCTTATGTTTTTTTGACCTTGTACACTATATGTAATCATGTAATCTGCTATGTAATATCACAATTTAATTATGTATTATTTTTATTTTTCACTTACATTTTGTAACAATATTATTTTTATATAGATGTTACTTTTCATCAATGGGTGATGGTACTCTAGTAATCTATTCCATTTTTGTTTTTGGCAACAATCTATTAGAGAAGTTTAAATCAAAGAAGACATAAAGGTATACTAAATGAAATTCAAGCAATCCTAGTAATATAATCATAAAATGTAACCTTTTTTTATTAAATCTCCAGAAGCATACTGCAAACTTACGGGGATGTAATTTGCGTTATACCTAATGGACTCCTTGTATCATGTTTTGTGTTTTGTCCTGATGATTTGCATGTTTAGATAATAGGAGTAGTCTGACTAATTTAAACTCACTCCACAGTTTGACCTTCCGGATCTCTCAAGCCACGATTACATGGTTACTGGCATCCAAAATGAAAAGTCTTGAACTTATTTGTTGCACAAGTGAGTAGAAGAGTTTAACTCGTGGCAACATGATAAATAAAGTTTCAATTTTCTGTTGGACGATGTGCTCATGCTTGGTATCCAATAATAACTTCACATAATAACTTCACAGTGATTAACTCCGGTACTTAAAAAATACACTCTAATAAGGTGCTAAAATTAGTTATATGATATAACCTTACATGGTTGATAGCTGATAGTGGTGTAATTGTTGCTTAATTGATGTACATGTAAGAGGAACTTAGTTAAAAAATGAAAAGTTGGGGTTATGAATAAATGAATTAAGAGTTTAATAAGCAGTGAGAGTGAGGTTTTTGTTTGTGGAGGGGGAAAGGGAAAGAAGGATTTGTTGGGTCTCTATTTATTGGATGGATTGAGAAATGGGCAGTAATGTGATTGTGGTAGGCAAAGAATGACACATCACTGAATGATGCAGGCAAAGGGGGCCATATTTACCTTTCACATGAGGCCGAATTGATGCTCAGATGACGATGCAACACACCCCAATACTTGTCCATTCTCTTCAGCCCAAACAATCAAACAAAACAAGAAATAAACTGTTTATAAAATCAAATTATGATTTCAACGCCCATCGAGCATCGAGGGCCCTTCAATCAATGAACAATTTGTGTTAATAATAAAGTTTTTATATGCATTTCTCACCCTCTATTTATTTTATTTAAAAAATGGCAAATGAAATGTATCGGTGAACATCATTTTTATAAATTCCATAGGTTTTCCTGGTATTTAAACGGATTAAAGTCACGTCACAAATAAAACAATTTTCAAGATTTATTTTTTTCTAAGGAAAAAAATTGGCTAGAATTGACATTTAACCAGCTAATGCAAACTTACTCCTCGAATTGGAATATAACTAGTGTACGTTTTTGCGTAAAATGGAACATATTTATTTGTTTATTTTTTTTATAATATAAAATATGTATAAAAGATAAATTTACTTTATTTATATGTAAGGAGTTTTTTTTCAAAGCAATTTTGTAGAATAGAGTTGCTGAAATTAGTTTAAAATTTAAAACAAAATTAGGTGAGTTAGTTTTAAATTATAAAAAAATTATATATACATTTTGATAATGTTTAATGGTAAGATAACTTTAACTTATATACATAGAACTGATAGAAGTAATCTTTGTTCGAATGCTTAATGTTGGACATGGAGTATTTTTTTAGAAAACAGTGGAATATTTAGTTGGTTTATAATTACCTGTAAAAATACAAAGAACATGGTTTTTATTACGTAATAGTAGTATATAAGTATATATTTAGTTTAACCTTTATAAGGAGAAATTCTTGTGTGAACCTGATGCAACACGTCATTTGTGGTTTGACCAAACAGAAGAAAACATATACATAATTTCAAATTTGACATAACACCATAAAAATAGGAATTAAGAGATAAAGCCTTCTACCAAAAAAAAGGAATTAAGAGATAAAAAAATTTAAATCTCATATTTTCAATGTTTTTTATTTTACATTCTAAATGAAAATATGTTTTAAAGTTAGTTGAGATTTTTAAGGTGCCACATCAAATTTAAAATTAAATAAATAGTAAATACATTTAATTTTCTCATTGGTCCCTCGTCACAAACACGGATCACAGTCATCCCAATATCTCTACCGTCCTTAACAAATCAATCAACGGCCCTAATCCTCTCACAACCACATAACAAAATTTAAAAAAACACAACCCCCTCTATAAATACCTCCTTCACTACCCACGTTGACACACACCTGTATATACCACCCGTTAACACACACCTATATATACCACCCACTAACCACATTCACACACACAAATACCACTAACCAAAACACTACTATACTATATTTTTGGCCAAAAATACTATTGTATTATTATGCTAAGTTTTTTGATATTCAACTCACTCGTTGAATTAGAGGAGAGAGGTCTTTTTTTTTTACAAATAGAGAGAGGGCTTATTTAAATTGGAGTGTTTCCAATATATAAACTGCAATTGCTATTCATACCAAGAGAGTTACTATTATGCCTAAGGATATTCAACTAACTCGTTGAATTAAAGGAGAAAGGGCTTATTTTTTTTCTCTTTTGATAAATAGAGAGAGAGCTTATTTAAATTGGAGTGTTTCCAATATTTTTTTCCACACTATAAACTGCAAGGAAATCAACAGGAGGGAAAGCATCGAGGAAGCAGATTGTTATTCATGCCAAGAGAGTCACTATTATGCCTAAGGATATTCAACCCACTCGTTGAATTAGAGGAGAGAGGGCTTTTTTTATAAATTGAGAGAGGGTTTATTCAAATTGGAGTGTTTCCAATATATGTTATGTAAATCTTATGTTTTTTTTACCTTGTACACTATATGTAATCATGTAATCTACTATGTAATCACAATTTAATTATGTATTATTTTTATTTTTCGCTTACATTTTGTAACAATATTATTTTTATATAAACATTACTTTTCATCAATGGGTGATGGTACTCTAGTAATCTATTCCATTTTTGTTTTTGGCAACAATCTATTAGAGAAGTTTAGATGAAGAAGACATAAAGGTATACTAAATGGAATTCAAGCAATCCTATTAATATAATCAAATATATCTGGTGCGTTAATTTTTTATGTGGTGATAGTTTCAAAATGTGTTAATCAACCAACATGAATAAGCTTATAGATTTGCATTACATAAACATTAGAGCGTTTAAGTTAGACTGAACTTGTTTTACTGGGAACTTATTGGCATTAATAATGATATAAGGATGAAAGAAAAGATAAAAGATAGAAACTCATAACTTATGATATGGTGGTGGAGCAGTCAAAAAAGAAGAAGCATATAAGAAGGCTCTTGTTAGCTCGCCGGAAAGTGGGAAGGAGGAGATTCAATATGGTGAATGGATGGTGGTTCATCGGAACTGGAGAGGAAGGCATGGTGTACGTCGAGAAGAGAGGGTCCATGATTTGCGTGGGAAAAGAGAAAATTCTATAGCAATTAAGAATGAGTCCAAATATGGTATTTTAAATGAGTTTAACCAAGGGGAATTGTTGAACGTTATGTACGAAATTTTGAATGTCCTGAAACAAATTTAGTAGTTGGTTCTGAACTAGAATTAGTATATGAACCTTGTATGTGTTATCATACTCTATAAGAGGATGATAACGACGACGACATAAGCTTGATGGACAATAGGCGACAAGAACTAGGTTTTATGCTACTTCACATATATCAGACTCTATTAAGATATTGTGATATATCAGACTCCAAACACTTCTTTATGGTGGGATGTTTCTTTGAATTAATTTCCACAGTTTGTTATTCCTTCTTATTTTTCCAACATGATTTTAAGATATATCTTACATTGTTGTGTGAAATGTGAATTAATAAAAACTTATAGTATCATGTTATACAAAAATATAGCATGAAAAATGTAAGTTTCAAATCCATTTTAAAACAAGCATGAGTATATGATGTTCAGGATGATTTTAGGTTAATGCTATTGATCATTTTCATTTTTAATATAAATTTTTTTTGGATCGATTTTTAATATAAGTTTTCAAACCCACATATTTGATGTTTTTGGGATGAGTATGTGTTTTATTTGGTCACATATATGGAACAGGTCAGAATTTTAAATGTATTGTTATACAATTGGATCTTGAAATAACCCTATATTTTCATGGGTTTTTAATATCTCAATAAATTGTTGTTTTAACAAAAAGAACTATGAAATGCATGTTTTGTAATTAATTTAGCAGGGAAAAAGAGCATTTCACTAATGTTGTTAATTAGTTTATTCTTGCATGAAAACCACATTCCTAACTACACGAGTGATTCTAATTTCTAAACAAAGCATAATATACTCTCCCGTGCATGGCTGAAAAACACAATCCCTTGAGCCACATTGAAAGCCTCATTAGTTATCTGCAACTTTATTTTTATTAACTATTGTGAAATATATTTTAACGTATTTGAATGAATATCATTATAAAAGGAAAATTCAAAAAATGCTTGTTTTTTCAGAAATCAGAAGGATGATAGAGTAATGTAAAATGTAACCTTTTTATTTTATTAATCTCCAGAAGCATACTGCAAACTTACGGGAATGTAATTTGCGTTATACCTAATGCACTCCTTGTATCATGCTTTGGGTTTTGTCCTGATGATTTGCATGTTTAGATAATAGGAGTAGTCTGACTAATTTAAACTCACTCTACAGTTTGACCTTCCGGATCTCTCAAGCCACGATTACATGGTTACTGGCATCCAAAATGAAAAGTCTTGAACTTGTTTGTTGCACAAGTGAGTAGAAGAGTTTAACTCGTGGCAACATGATAAATAAAGTTTCAATTTCCTGTTGGACGATGTGCTCATGCTTGGTATCCAATAATAACTCCACAGTGGTTAACTCCGGTACTTAAAAAATACACTCTAAAAGGTGCTAAAATTAGTTATATGATATAACCTTACATGGTTGATAGCTGATAGTGGTGTGATTGTTGCTTAATTGATGTACATGTCAGAGGAACATGGTTAAAAAATGAAAAGTTGGGGTTATGAATAAATGAATTAAGAGTTTAATAAGCAGTGAGAGTGAGGTTTTTGTTTGTGGAGGGGGAAAGGGAAAGAAGGATTTGTTGGGTTTCTAATTATGAATAATCGAAAAGAGGTTTTTTGTTTCTATTTATTTGTGGAGGGGGACTGGAAAAAGTAATATTTATGGTAATGGTATTGATAATTGATGCTTATGATGGAAATTGAAATTGAAGAAGGAATCCAATTATATTCTAAGTACACGCAATCATAGTAACATTACACTATATTTTCTTGCTGAGGTAACATGTCAAAATACTTTTACAAGTTTACACAGTAAGGTTTGGATCAGAACATGAGTCATGCATGCATCTTAGAAGAGACATCAGACCCAATTGCTTGAGACAGAGAAGTCATGAAATCTGAATGAGAGATCGCCAGCAGTGTCTCTCTGGAGCCTAGACTCTGATCCAGCACTACTGCTAACTTCACCTGCACCAGACGCTTGTGGGGTCCCAATATCATCAGAATCATTGGTTGGAAATTGACCTTTATCTGGTAATGAAGGCTGATCTCTAAATCTGGTGCTTCCACCAATTGTGGAGGCCAATGCTGGGTCCCACAGGAAGACATGTAATAAAATGGGAGCTTTAGCATGTCTGTGCAATGATAACTTCTGGCTCAGTGAAACTGTGTCAAAGCAACGGATGGCTCCTGTTGATGAAACCAGCCATGGAAGCACTTTCTGATTAGAAACTCTTGAAACTACCAATAACCTTGAAGTGTCTGTTGCTTCCCTGTGCAAATTGCTTAGCCCTGACCGTGTCGCTGGTAGATTTTCATGACCATTAATCACTGATGATATGAAGATAAATCCCTGTTGAATCATGTATATACATTTGTTAGAAGATACTCGTCCCTTACTAAATGTTAGATTTATTTTACTTTCTTGTGAATCCATCAAATGATTTACTTATAAATTGATTTTTTGAAATATTGTTTAAATTAGATTATTTAACTTGAAATCTAACATATAATATATTGATGCACACAAAAATGTTTTATCTGATCTTAATTATATAAGGCTAAGGCTCAGCTAATTTTTTAGGGAAAAAATTTAAAATACAATACTGTACATTATTATGTATTGTTTTCTTTCAAAACACATTTTACTTAAATCTATCAATCTTATTATATGTTACATTTATATATTATGACTTAAGGTTTTAATTTGATTTCTTAACTGGAGCTTATAATTAGGACCGGAGGGATTAAATTATGATTAAGGGACTCGGTTATTTTTGTTAATTTTTAAAAGACAAACCAACTGAGTCTTATGAATTTAACCAGCCATACTGCTATAGTGCTATATAAGACAGTGAAGGAAAGGAAGCACTAATCAATATTCATGGCAATGCTTCAAAAGTGAAGAGTAATTAATAATATATCTCTTATGATTAAAAAAATTAATATATACCTCTTCAGTGCGGCTAATGGCAAATCCAAGCTTTGTGTCACCCTCTTTTAGTTTGATCTCAATTGAGAACTCTTCTCCCATTGGAGAGTACCACAGCCGAACTGCGCGAACAACACCTATATCAACCCCATGGTAATCCTCAAATCCATAAAGGCTTGCATTTGCAAGGTTTGCCAAGTCTGATGGTGACCCTGCACTCACGGTAGATGATGCTGTCTCTCCAGAGATCTGTAATAATGAAGGTTAAATTTGATATGATATTGTCTCCTAAGAAGAGATAAACGTATGTATACTCTCCCTAGCACTTCACTAACTAAAAAATCTCACAAACTAATAAAATTTGTTAAAACCATTAAATATATCTTTCTTTTGGTCGAAACATAAAATATATCTTCAGAATCAGGTCATTTATAATATTGTCTTATCAATTAAACCCATATACCATATTAATTATCATCTCTTCTGCTACCCTTATTTAATAGGAGTATGAATAGAAAAATGTAATTAGTACTCATTGAATACTATCGAGTGTCTTATAAAAAAAGACTAAACAATTAGAAGTTAGTAACTTATATTATAGTTTACTATAATATGGAAAATAATTGACCTTGGTGAGGAGGGACTCGGTTTGGATGTTGATGAAGACAATAGGAACCCCTGAAGACTGAGCAGCTTGAAGCCAAGCATTTGCTCTGGCCAACGTGTCTTCTACATCATTATACCGAGAAGCTGCACGGTCTGAAGCTTTTGGAAGGAACAATATGGAAAGGAAGTTGCTAGAATTGGGAACTGGTAGCAACTCCTGCATTCTCTTCTCCCATGGATATGACACATAACCATCTTGAGGTCGAGTCCTTGTCAGTTCATTCACCATCCTTGTTGTCCTTGAATCTGCACACAAACAATTCATATGTAAAAATACAAGAAGAAAAAGTCAACTTCATTAATCAAGTCAATTGATCACCAAATCACTCCAACATAAAAGGAACTTGTGGTTTGACATCTAGCTCGAAATTAGTATTTGCAAGTTTAGTGCTCCCCGAGCTTATGTCAGCCACACTAGACATGCATTGGAACTTCAAAGTGGCTCGCCCACATATTGTTCTATCTAGACTTGGGCTCGGAAGAAATGTCATAGGAAGAGACAATACTGTCCTTTCGTTAATACGTGATAGTGACAATTGCTAAATCTAAACAGAACCTTATTGCACAACTGGTAAACAAATGGCAAGGTTAAATGTCATTCCTATAATGTGTTAAGGATTGGTTTCCTCTTCCGCCAACAAAAGAGGTCAACATTGCAGTAGTAACAAGGATCACGCACCTTGGTGCCTGAATGGGCCCCAAAAAATAGTGGCTTTTCACATTCACTTGCTATATTAAGCTTTCAGTAAGTTCCATGAGAAAAATGAATTTATTCCCTCAAAAGTCAATATACTACATGCCAGTCAGAGTCACTCGTGGAAGTTCAACAAGAGCTTGTTTTGTTGCTTGCAGCCGGGGATTTTGTTTCCATCCCAAATTATGTAATTTAAAATTTATCTTTTAATATTTACACACACATTATTAATATGGAAGGCACAGGTATGAAAATTCAAAACCAAAGGATTGTCAACTAGATAATCTAGAACATGAACTACAACGTCAAAACAAAGCTCTAGATTTTTTTGGATGACGTAGATTATGCTTTTTGACAGTGTATATATGAAAGGTACACTAAAACCAATTTCTAATCGCTCGAGGGGGCGTAGCTTGATGGTTTGAAGTGGATCCCAAGGTGTGGATCCCGCCATTTAGCCCAAAGGTGCCAAGTTCGAACCCTGGGAAGTCAGTCACCCCGTTTACGGGAATCCCGGCTGGCGACTCCGGAGTAGTCTGCACCCGAAGGGTGTGGGACACCGGGGGAAGCAATTCAAAAAAAAAAACGAATTTCTAATCCTTAAATTGACACAATTTTTTTTCTGGCAAAAAAAGTTGACATAATTTTTCTTATGTTATGTTAATTAACATCATACATAGATTTATTAGAAATGAATTTAAGAGAAGCGTTATTTGAAGGAAAGCCTGCTAAACCGCCAGCCCAGGCCCAGGCCCAGGCCCAGCTCCATCTCCAGAAAAACCGGTTGCTAAAAGAAAATTGGAAAACACGAAAATAACTTTTTCTTTTTTTCTCGGAGTTTTTTTGTTTCAGTTATAGTACTACTTTTTAAGTAAGTATTAACGTTGTACTTTTTAAAATAAATATTATGTTTTAAGTTTATGAAAGGAAAAAACTTAGATCCAGTACTTGATGTATAGTACATCCAGTATTCAATCAAAATTTGACACATGTGCAAACTTTCTTACACCCACCACACCACATCTTTCTCCCCCTAACTCCATTCACTTCTCTCTCTCCTCTCTCACGTTCTCTCACGTCCGACCACCACCTCCTCCCCCTCCATGGCCGGCCGACCACCGTCTCCTCCCTCCCTCCACGCCCGACGACCATTGTCTCCTCCCTCCCTCCACGGCCGACCACCGCTCTCTCCTTCCTCCCTCCCTCGATGGCCGACCACCATACCTTCACCGGTCCACCACCGCGCCCCAACCCACATCTTCTTTGATCAGCCTCACAAACCGAAGCTTCTCCAGCTGGCCACCACACATTCTACGTTGCCGCTCAACCATCCGTCGGCCATGGAGGGAGGGATGAGAGAGAGAGCTGGTCGGCCATGGAGGGAGGGATGAGAGAGACAGAGAGAGGGAAAGAGTTCTAGAGAGAGAGAATGACGGGGCTTGTGTGGTGACGAAGGGAGGATGCAGCGGAGGGAAAGGGAGGAACAACACTAGCTACGATGGTGACGAGAAGGCGGCGGTGAACGGAGAATGTGGCCGGTGGTGTTTTATGGAGGGTGAAATGGGGAGCCGGTGATTTAGGGAATAAGAAGACGAAGGGAAGATAGGAAGAGAGGAGCAGGAGCGATGAATGGATTCGGTGGCGGCGGTGAGGGCGGTGGTGGTGGTCGGAGTGGCTGTTATCGGCGTGCGACGCGGTGGGCAATGGAAGAGGGGAGAGTCGTTGATGAAGGAGAAAGGTTGGAGAAGAAAGAGATTGGGGGAGGGGGGCTGGTGTGGTAGAAGAGAGAGAAGACAGGGGAGAGGGATATGGTGTGGTGGGTGTAGGAAAGTTTACGCATGTGTCAAATTTTGATTGGATACTGGATGTACTATACATCAAGTACTGGACCTAAGTTTTGTCCTTTATGAAAATATCTTCAAAAATGGATAGCACGAAAATATCTTTTTATTTCGCATTTACTATAACACTTTATTGTGTTTTAAGTTTAAACAATTTTTAAAGAAATACTACTAGTTGTCGAATTATGTGGCGGCAGCCGCCAAATAAGACAATATGCATAAATATGATTTTTGTTTTTGTCAAAAATGTGCATAAATAATTGAATAAACATACTATCATCTCCGGCAGATTACCGGTACGGTCGTTCATAATCTGTACGGGAAAAAATCAAATTCCAGATGCAAAACTCTAGCTATGAAAAGAAATCCATCTAATAATCAAAACAACTTAATAAACAAAACAAAACATAGTAAATCAGCATAATACCTTGAAGCTGGAAGCACTCAAATTCAGTTCGATCCAAGAAACCAACAACATAGTTAGGATCAGTGATTGACCTTAAAACATACTGCTTCTTCTCATTAGGAACAATACAAGCCTGCAGTTCAGAAAAATCATTAATCCCACGTCTAACTCTAACCACTATAGATGTGTCCTTCTTCTTATAAGAATCCTGCAATATCTTATTCACCCCACTTTTTCCATTCTTGAAAGGTGATTTGAATCTGATCTGTGAGTTTGATGATGACCCAATTCTAAGTTCCTCAACTATGTCCCCTGACTGTAACATATCACCAGACCATTCCTCAGATTTTGCACTTCCCCTCAAACATTCTATTGATACCACTTTCACATCTTGTGTTGGTGAGTCCGAGCTGCTCTGGCTAGCTCTGTCCATGGTCATGTTTTTTTTGTTGGCCTCTCTTAATACCAAAAAATAGCCCCCAACCTAACTATCACATGGATATTTACTCCCAATTAATTGTTATGATGAAAAGAGAAATAGAAAGTGGAAGTTTGAGAGAGAGAGAGAGAGAGAGAGAGAGAGAGGGAGAGAAGCACTTTAGTTTATGATTCCTCTCTCGCGAGATTTTAATATATGATCCAAGATGTGAACCTAGTAAAAGTCGAACGCCACATGAGTTTCTATTCAAGAGGTTAATTGAGTGATGTGAACTCAATTTCCTCCCATTTTCATTTGAAGTTATTAAATGAATAAAATACTATGTCACGCATTTTCAAGCCGGCTTTCATTGGACATTTTAGTGGAAAATTTTATGCTCTTATATCATCAATCCCTTCTATTTCCTTGTATCTTCCAATCACCTTCTTTGTGTGTATGTAAGGATGATAATTTTATATAATGCTGCTGACGTCTTACATCCATTTCACTTTTACGTAGACAAAACATGAAATTATTTACATGGGAATGAATCTGGTCAAGTCTCTTCTTATCGGTACGGTCTTGCACATGGACTCGTTCTGTGTATCACACCAATTTAATTATATGCTTGTACAAATGTGTTGGTGTAACGGATCTTCTTCGCATAGAGTCATAGATTATGTGAAGCAGCAAATTTAATTCACACACCTTTAAGTTGAATTGAATATTCAGTCCTATAATAAATTTTAATAGATTATTCTACTACCTTGGCTCCCACACCTTCCCCTTGCGACAGCTCTTTGCATCTATATCTGGTTTCGTTATTTAAGTTTTAACAGACGGATCCATTTCATTGGGTGCCTTGATCGAATAAATATGTCTTGCATGTATTGAACTTTTTTTGAAATTTCTCAACATCAAACTAGATTTAGACTCCGTAGATGCAAGGGAATGTTAAAAATGACACGCCAATATATGCTTATTTTTAATGGTTCAATAGTTAAGAATAAGATGCATCGGTAACGGGTTCTAGAAGGTATGAGTAAAATATGGAGAAATAGTGAGAGGAAAACATTATTGTGAGACATGATTGTTGTTAAAGGTATACTAATACTAATAATAATGGCGATTTATGAGAAGTTTTGCCTCAAATGGATTTAGAGAGTCTCGACCAAAAAAAAATGGATTTAGAGAGGAGGCCGGTGAGTGTCGATTGAAGCCGCCATGATTCGTGTGTAATGCGTGTTTGCTTTGTGGTAGTTATTTGTTGGTATCAAGTAGAGCCGGGAATATGGGTCGAGCCCACGGGTCGAGCCCGGCAACCCGCGGGTTTGGACAGGGTTAGGGTTGGCAAAATCCCAGCCCATTTAAAACGGGCCGTTTTGACCCAGCCCATTCAACCTGCGGGTTAACCAGGGTTAGCCCGACGGGTTGACGGGCCAACCCTGCTTTTTTTTAAAATATATATATATATATAATTACTGACTACTGAGTTAGTGAGTTACATAGGCAAAAACAAACCCTAACATCAAATCTGTTGCTAGTGAATCAGCCTTTAGCATAGGTTCACGAGTTCTTACAAAGTACAGGAGTAGTCTTCTTCCAAAAAATGTTGAAGCACTTATCTGCACTCGTAATTGGATGATGGGTTTCCCTTGTCATGGTAATATTTGTCCACTTATCTCAATCTTCTTTATATTAATTTGCTTTATTTGACTTTGCATAATTTTTTTTTTGTGACAAATGGAGTTGAGGAGGAGGAAGTTATTGAAGTTTCGATTACCTGATGATGGATTTTTTAGTTTGCTTTATTAAACCTTTGTATTTTGATTTTTGGTGCACTAGACCTGTATTATTTGTTTGAATTTGGCTAGACTTGTTTTATTTATGATATTAATATAATGATGCAACTCTTAATTTTTTATATGCATCGCATCGCATCGCACTGGCATTGCAGTGGCCGTTCATATATTTTTTGTTTAGATTTTTTTTTTAAAAGTGACGGGTCGGGCGGGCTGACCCTGTAACCGTGCAGGCCGGGTTAGGGTTGGCCAAATCTCAGCCCATTTAAAACGGACCGTTCTGACCCTGCCCATCTGACCCTTGGGTTGGGACAGGCCAACCCTAACCCGGCAGGCCAGCCCATATTACCGGCTCTAGTATCAAGTAATCAAAAAAAAAATTGTTGGTATTCAAAAAACGAAGCATACATGAATTGATGAACTTTGGTCCTACTTTTGCATTTATTATTGGGTTATGATACTAAACTTTGCTTTAGGAGCTTTTTTGGTATCAAAGTTTTGTGAGGTGATCAATAATACCCAACTATTCAACATGAAACATATGTAATATTGCAGCTAAATTTAGATTATTTCCATTAAAATTTTATTGTCATAAGGTCCCTAGAAATCATGTAATTATTATCATGACCCAAAAGAATTTAAAGCAATAAAACCTAACTGTGAAAATACTAAGCTGCCCTCATGTGATGGGAGAGATAATGGAAGCTTTGTTTTAATAAGGGGCATTTTAGTCTTTTCATATTTATATTTTATTGTCCTCAAGTCTTTTGGGACATACATGGTAATAATTAGATTATTTCTAGGGACTCCATAGTAGTAAAATCTTAACGGAAGTTAACTCAATTTAACAGTAGTATTGCAGATGCTTCATGCATAATTAGTTGAGTATTATTGGTGCACTCCATGAAACTTTGATATTGGAAAATTTCACAGTGGTAAAGTTTAGTATCATATTTACACATTTATCCGTAGTTTGGGGGAGGATGGGAGTTGGTCAAAAGCTGTTGAACACAGCAACAGTGTCACACACCAATTGTATTCTTATGCTGTTATGGTTGTAAGCATAATTCAATATTCAATCCCACGTGCTCCCACTGTTTTATTTCATTTTATTCGCGCTTCGAATTGGCTTTGACTTTTCCTGTAATTTTCTTCCTCAAATGACACTTAGTATAGTGCTAATACATTTTTAAAATATTTTAACATAAAATTTGTAGTCTTCTTATGATTTTA
This sequence comes from Mimosa pudica, assembly GCA_029929735.1. Classification (NCBI taxonomy): domain Eukaryota; kingdom Viridiplantae; phylum Streptophyta; class Magnoliopsida; order Fabales; family Fabaceae; genus Mimosa; species Mimosa pudica. The sequence continues at coordinate 18,507,848 of JAKELP010000012.1, read as the reverse complement.
GTCATTTATGCAAGGAAAAAAATTAGTTTGACCTCAGCTAACATCTACTTTTTTAGATGATTGAGTATTTCTTTCTTGTATTCTTTGACTGTCGAAATCTGGCTCCCTGTCTTAAAGATGGTTGCATCTTGCATGCATTAGCCACATATGATAACATAAGCCACACTTCAGGGTTATGTGAAATCAAAAGACCAAGCTTTAGAATTTTCCAACTAAACAGACTTATCAAATAAATTAATGCCCTTGCAAAGACCAAAAGATGTGAGCCTTGAATGAGGCAGAAAGAGAATCTAGAGATTTAAGTTTATTCAACATAGAAGTACAATATTGTACCGAGAACGAATAGCAATCTAAATTAAGAGGTAAGTCATTTATTTGGCAAAAAATAAAGGGACAATAAGAATATAATATTATAGAACCAAATGGGGTGATCATGATAGATCAATCCCATCCTATCACTACAGCCCTCCAATAATTTCAATTTCATGAAAACCGCCACCATTTTTGACCAAAAAGTCAATTAAGTTCGGTCTAACCTATTTCATGAGTCCAAACTCAATAATTCGATTGAATCATTCAACGTTCAAACTAGAGTTAATTTCCATCGCCCACAATGATAACATGGGACTAATATATCGTTGTTCAAATAAGTGGACCATGAGATCCAATCCTATGCTAAGCGAAGAGACAAGACGACTCAGAACAAGAGCATCTACCTCTCCAGTATACATTTTTGTTTTCATTTCAATCATTATTTTGACCACAAATGGCACTAGCACATGCTAATGAGAGTTTTATAAATATAAAATCGATCTACTGTTTCATATCTTTTAAATTGATAGTAGAAGTAGTAATACTGATGCCAATGGGCAAATTCAATGTTATGGCCATCAAATAATGACCAGGAATGTCCAAGTAAATATATTACTTTACAACTACACTCCTGGCCAGAAAATATCTCCCAAAATAGATTATTTAAGACCATCTTCTAATCTTCATGTCTGTCTGAGCTGAGGCTCGATTTGGTTTCGAAGAAGCTGCAGATAATTTTCGATTTCCCATAACTTTTTGAGAACTCACTGGACGAGATTCCACATGTTTGTCAATTGCTCTCCCTGAAGAACTGATGGATTTTGCTGACTTAAACTTCTGATTACAAGGGCTACTTTTGTTCAGTGCATGAGCATCATCAACCTTGACAATAGCCTTTTTAGAGTTGTTTAGAGGTGCATTGTCTGAATCAGAAGATGAAGGACCAGTGCTACTTTCCATGTCATATAATAGGTTGTCTCTCACGTGTGCAAGTTGGTCGTCATGTAAGTCACAGCTAGAAGAGGATTTCCTACGTAGTCTAGAAAGTTGCATAACCTGAAATAAACCATCAAACTACTCTGAGAAGCATGTTCAATTCGTAGGATGCACAAGCTAATAATGTGCATTAAGCACAATGCATTTAGAGTATAATCAGTGTAAAGCCATGTTGCTACATCAAAGTGTGTTCTTACCTTTTGTTCCAAAACTACCAACTCTTTCTTCAATTTTGTGATGGTTGAATTCTTCCTACGTATAATGTCTTCTAACTCAGTAACTCGCTGTCTCATTTGACATAAGTTAGTTGAAATAGTGAAACGAAAGTTGCAACATGCAAGAGTGAAATGGCAATGAAGACAAATCAAGCTTACATTACCTTGGATCTAGAAACTTCAGAAACGTTGAGAAGGTCAGTCAGCTCCTTTATTTTGGTATCCTTCTCAATACAATCTCTCTTGAGATTAAAGAAATCTTGCTCTACAGCCAGGCTGTTTAACTGAGTATAGCATAGCACATGACAAAAAGGTCACCAAGTAATTTCTATCCAATAAAGCAATTTCTCTCTAAAGAAGCTGATTCCAGTTGAAGCCAGGGCAATCATATAGCATATAAAAGTTTTGGATGAGCTTTCCATGACTCAATGAAAAAAATCATAAAAAAATAATTTGTTTTAAGGAAGATGATTGTGGGGTCACACTGTGCCAAATAAAAGATGCAATCTTGACAATATTTGGGAAGCTCAACCAAATGATCAACTTATGTTCTATGAAATCCAGAGTATTGCTACTGATCCATGTGACATAGTACCAAACAATTAATACCAGAATAAATGAGAATTATAAGGTTGTGTGACCTGGATTTCAGAGGCAGATGTTACATTTGAAGCCCAAGACATGTCAGACATTCGCCGCTCTTCTTGTTCCTCATTAAATAAGGGTGTTTTATGTGTCACTTCATCCACACAAGAATCTTTCATGATAAAGTTTTCCTGCCAACAAAATAAAACAAATCAATTTTGCTCACTTAAAACTACAAAAGCAAACAGTTAGAAGCTACTCAGTAAGTGCTTAAAAAAATTTCATGTGTAACCAACCACATTTAAATCAGAATGTTGATCATTAAGCCAATAATCACAATCAGCGAATTGAGCTTTGTCAGTGCCACAAATTTCATTCAACAATATTTCTCCATTGTTTGGTAACGATTTTTTAATGGCCGCAATGGAATTTTCCTTAGTATAGCTCAGCAGCTCGCAGAGACTATCAAGCTTCTCCTGCATGCTCGATAGCACCTGATCCTGATACAATATCACAGACATGATTCAATATTTAAATTAGAGAAGACACAACTCATTCATTGTTTAAAAAATGAGGGCCTCAAGTTTAAAAAACTATATATAAAAAAGTCAAGAGGGAGTACACACTACACAGGGCCTACTAAGAGATCACAAAAAGTTTGCCATACTTCAAGGTAATTTGTTCTTAAATGTAAATACAAGACATTTTTTAATTAGTACTTCCTCATGTGGTCCTAAATATAAGACCTAATTGACTCCTTTTATAAAATCCTTAGAAAGCTAAATAAGCCACTTTTATATTCAATTATCTAAATTTTTTCTCTAAACTAGTTTATTTGACTTATAAACCAATATACTACATAATCTAACAATATATCAAATATGTTATGATTAACTAACCTATTTTGTTTCTTTAATCCCCCCAAGAAAAGTCAAATATGTCTTATATTTAGGAACAGAGGGAGCACTAACTTTTTTCTCAAATTGTTAACTTTAACACCCTTAAATAAAAACGAGTAAGGGAGGGGCAGTGTTTTGTTGATACAATGTGATTTTAACTAACTAAATTAACATCTTTAATCCCATTTAGGTAAAAGTTCTTGTATTTAGGAGATATGAGTAGTTATTCATCATCTAACAGTACATCATACGTCACCACAATTTAGCAAAGATCAGAAACAACAAGTCCCCACAAATCCTACAGAACTCAAAATAGATTGAAAAGGTGAGTGAAAAGTGAAAACAGAATGTACTTTTTCTTTAACAAAAAAGGCACATAATAATAAATAAAGGTACCAAGACTGAGACCCAAAAATAGACCAATTAAAAAAAGTAAAAAACAACAGTAATAAAAAAAAGTAAACAAATAAAGAAACGAACCCTGAGTTGGACAGACTTGTTGAGCTGCAGTATCTGATAGTTTTTGTTGGATTCAGAAGCTGCAACGCCAATGATAGCGACAATGAGGAATCTATGAATGGGGTTAAAGAGTTCCCAAGCTAGAGCTTCATGTGGGGTCCAATCACCTCCAATGCTTCTAGCAGAGCTAGCTTCTTCAGCATTAACAAGTCTCCCATTGAGAGACACCCAAGCAAGTTTAGTGGAACATGATAGAGGCGGACATGGGTGGCGGAAGGCGGCGGAGAGGCGGCGGTGGCGGGAGGAGTGGAGAATGGGAGGGAGGGAGACAAGAAGAGGAGGAGAAGGAAGAGGAGCTTCTTTGTCTTTGTCCATTGAAGTGAACAAAGAATGGGATAATGGATTGAGTTAGGCCTAGGAAGGTGTATTATTGGTAACATTGTGACATTCAAATTTGAGAGGGAAAAGGTGCAGTGTAATTCTCATTCAAATGGAGTCAACATTACTATTGTGTCTGTGTTTATTAAGGAACATTATTTTATATTATTTCAAAATTCAAATACTTTCTTTTTGTGTTGCACACTTCCACGGTTGTGTCTCTTGTCAGGACTTGGAAGTTTCATTCTCTGTTTTTATGTTACCTTCTTTTTTTAGACTGATTCTAAATTTAGGAATTTCAAGTGTTGTGCAGATTGATAAAATTAATACGCTATCAGATGGACCATTATTGAGAGTGTTGTTGGCCAAAAATATTATTGAGAGTGTTAAAAAAAATGCTATAGGAATATGGGCTGACCCCATCGAATAGGCCCATTCATGTTTGAAAAAAAGGAAATGATGAAGACTGAAAATTATTCTCCAAATTAAAAGTGGGCTTAAAAGGGTAAACTCTAAAGGGCTTAGGGGCTAGGGCCTACAAGGATGCCCAGTAGAGCTGAGGGCCAGCCAGTTTAAGCACCATTATTTTTTATTTCTAAAACAATTAATTAAATGTTACTTAAATTTTATATCATTAATTTCAAATAAAATTAACCTTGAAGTAAAAAAATTTCATTAAAAATTTTATAATCCCTCCGGTCCTAAATATAGGACCTAAATAACTTTTTTTGGGGAGATTAAGGAAGCTTAATTTTATATGTCTTTCCAATAATACCCCTCCTTAATTAGTTTAATTACTTAGTAGCCTTTCCTCCCCTATCAAAGGAGTTGTTAAGAAGAAGAAGGGTAATTTAGGAAAAAGGTGACCAAAAATGTATCTAGGTCTTATATTTAGGACCAAAATGAAGTCTCTATCTAGATCCTATATTTAGGACCGGAGGGAGTATTATAATACTAAGATTAAAATATAAAAATTCTTAAATTAAAATATTTTAGTGTAATTATTCTTATATTTTAAAATGTGACATTTTACCCATTTAATTATGAAATAATCTTTTAAATTTAAGTGAAACTAATGTTAATAAAAAATGACTCAAAGTGTGATTTTCAAATATAAATAATTAAATTAAAAATTGATGTAAAAATAAGAAACTAAAAGTATATTTTAGCCTTACTTTAAAATACATCAGGTACTATTGATTTCCTCTCTTGAAATAGTCAAGTTTTACTAAAATTATTACCTTATAGGCATAGCCACGAGTAGGGGTGCACAAATGACGGACATGATCGGGCCACCTATATGCCCTGGTCATGTCCTAAATAATTGTCGGGCCAGAATTTTTGGCCCGAGACCCGGTCATGTCCTGTTTGGCCCGACACCGAGATCGGGCCGGACATGACCACCGGGCCACATGACGGACCATGTTGGTCCCAAATTCTTTTTTTGTACAATTAAATAAAAAACTTCCACTTTTCAACCATTAAATAAATTGATGTATTATGTAGGAAAAATAAAGAATTGTAATCAACTATTTTTAAATTAAATAAGTAATTAATTAATTATGAAATAGTTTGATAATTGTGTTAATTAATCAAAATATTTTTACTAAAAATAATAAAATTATCGGGCCGGGCCGTCCTGTTGGTCATGGAGCATATGCCCTGGTCCTGTCCTACCCGATTGCCGGGTCGGTCATGTCCTAATCGGGCTGGTCTCGGGCCACTTCGTGACAGACCATTTTTGACATAGGACCGGATCGGGTCATGACGGGCCAACCGGGCCGCCGGGCTTTTGTGCAGCCCTAGCCACGAGGACGTTAGCCCCGTGCTAATAGTGGAATTCCATTACATGAAAGCTAAAAGAAGAAATTTTACTAAAAAAGAAGACAAAGAAAAGAAATTGAAAAAACCAAAAGGGAAATGGTGGACGAAGCATATGTGGGGAAGGACGGAAGGTTTAAGGAGGGGAAGTGGTGCTCTCTCTGCAAAGCAAAAGAAATGAATGAATGGTAATAGATGGCTGAAATTGTCACACTCTCACAAATGAACCGTCCCACTCTATAAAAGCTCATTTATTCGTTTTTGTCTCTCTCAAGTGTCATACTTCTTTCTTCTAAATTCTTGTATTACCTTTTACCAAAATAAATCTTATAATACCATTTATCAAATCCCTTTCCCATTTTGAATTTTGTTCCTTTGTTTCTTGACTTTCTCCGCCCCCTTTTCTCTGCTTTAATTTACTTAGTTAATCAATGCTTTTGCTATGTGTTTGAATGATAAATGAGTCTTCAAGAAAAGATTCTATTATACATATACCTATATATAAGACCGATATTTTCTCTTTTATTAAGGAAGAATTGATTAGAGATCTCATAGAAAAATATGATCAATATAAAGTTTCACTAATGGTAATCACCATATCAAAAGTTATTATATATAAAAAAAAATGAAAATTACAACTTCATCTTAATTATCATTTTTCCTTAGGATTTATAATTAATTCTCCCAATTCCCAACTATAGTCTTGTTGCTTTCCTGGTTTTCTTGATCAGCCACAGCTGTCTCCTCTTTTGCTCTGCGGTAGGCCTTAACTTTTCATGCCGACATCACTAATGACATCTCAGCTTTTGTTCTTTCCCTTATTTTCTTGACTTTTTTCTTTCCCTTATTTGTCTTACTCATAATCCGTGCTTTTTCACACAAATCACATTTATATATATTAAAACTTACAAGTTCATGCTTTTATCGCATTCAACATCACAGAAAGAAAAATCAAGTAAAATCTCTTCTTTAACTTACCATGTAAGATATCATAATAAGTGTGTCAGGCAACAAAGAAAAAGAAAGAAAGTAACATGAACCAAGTGTCCAAAAGTAGGGTGAGTGCATAATAATTAACTTGCAAAAAAAAAAAGCACTGGAATCCAAATTAGCAGTTATGGACCAAAAAGAAATAGAAAAGTAGAGAAGCAATAGCCACCACTCAAATGGATTGGGATAATGAATTTCGAAAATGGAATAACAACCACCGAAATGACATTATTGGGGAAACCCAAATATGGATGAAAAGAGAAAAGGCATAGCACAAAGCTCATAACTATATATGGCCACGTCAGACCCTCCATAAGTCCATGATGTCTTCTTTTGCCATTTAATGCGAAAGCGAACCATACAACAACATATATCTCCTCCTCTTTACTACTCCATCAGGAAACAAAGCAAACACCTCATTAACTCATTCTTACCCACCCTAACATAAATTACTGGTACTATCTTACAACAACAATTTTGTACACCCATGCCTGCTATATCTGTTGCATCTTAAGGTTAGTTGTTATGAGCACCCCCTCTCTAAATTGCCCTTCTTTCAATCTTCTTAACCATATTATTACAAATCTATACAATGATGCAATTTAAACTTTTAACCTCAATCAAATTTTCCATTATTGCATCTGCGTGTGTGGACACGTGCACTTCGCGTGACTGTCTGAAAGTGTCTGTACATGTATGTAGTAGGAAGAAAAGTGAGTGCGAGTGAGCAATCAATATATGTATCATGAATAAGCAGTTTCTATGTGATCAACAATGTGGAGTTTTCTTTTTTATTTTACATACCTCAACCTGCTTTTGAAGGTCTTTAATGTAGTCCACGGCCAGGTCCAACATGTCTGATGTGTTTGTTTGCTGCAATTAGGAGAGGGAAGACAAAATCATCATTCATTGTCCTTTCTAGTTTTCACATGCTGGCTTACTATTTATATGGAAAAATCTTACTTTGTCCATGTTAGGAACCAGATCTTGAAGTTTCCTCATACGCTCACTGATCTTAGTTCTTCTAACCTGACCCCAATTAACATCCACATAACCATAAGTTAAAATCACCACAATTTAATTACACACACACACACACATACACACATATTACCACTTTCCCAATTATAATTTTTAATTGAAAATCCAAAAAACAATCAAAATTTAATTTGAATTAAGGTATGGATAGAAGATACAAGAGTATAAACCAGAAAATGTACAGGTTCCTGAAAGTTATATCTTAAGCAGTTAATTCAAGATATACATGATTTATTAAATATTAGCATGCATCACTAAAAACCATGGGCTGAATCATGAAATTTTATAAGTAGACGATATACTTGAAATATAGTTAGTTTCTCTATCATAAGACTCACCCTCTCTGCAATGCTTCTTGGGTGAGTAGCACAACCTCTCTTGGCACGAATTTTACAAGGAACAGAATCAGATAACTGCAGAAATTTTTCAATGGCTGCTATTTCCGCTGAAGTTTTTGGCAAACTGAGGTGATGTGCCAAAGGAGCAGGACGAGGCTGGCTTCCTGTCTCATTCTGTTGAAAGTCAAACAAAACAAAGTCAATGCCATTCTGCTTGCAAAATATACATCATCATAACAATGTAAAAATGATTTTGCACCTGATTCTCAGAATATGTTTTAGCATCCTCCTCTCTAAATCTCTTTAGTCCGACCGTATTGTCAGACATGAGGGCAGAATCATCCCAATGACTAAAACCACCTGAGATAAACTCATTACCTTGGCTTTCAGCAAAAGATTCAGAGTCTACATTTTGTTCAGTGTCACCTTTGTCCCCAACCTCAGCTATGGATGACATTAGGCCAGTCGAGTACTTTGGCGGATTTTTCATCCTCATTGTAGATGTAAAGTTTGCTTCTTCACCAGTGTTATTACCACCTCCCAACATGCCTGCACCTCTCATAGAAGAAGTAAAGCCTGCCAATTTTGCATAGTGTCATTATGATGACAACCTATTTGAAAAGTGAAGTTTGGGATAAATATAAAGCCCTCAACACCAAAACATTGAGTATGGCCATAGGCTCATCCAACCTTGTCCCTAATTAAACACCCTACTTTTTTGCAAAAAAGAAAAAAAGAAAAAGGATCAACCTTTCTCATCTTTCACCATCACTAATAGTCATTAGATAAGTGGTATATATGCACATAATTTTGCAATCATAAGGGTGAAAGGTTAAATTCCAACATCTCCTTGGCCATGTACTTTAAAGAAACATGGTCAACAAGAAGAAATTTTTCTAAAAGTAAAAAAACTTAATATTCTAAAAAGCGTAAAGACAAGAAGGGAAGTTTAAGGTGAAAAATCACCATAAGCTCATCCAATTTTATCCCTAATTCAACACCATCATTAAAAAAACATGGTCAACATAACTGGGTGTGCACATAATTTTGCAATTATAAGCGTGACACTATAAGTTTAAGCATTTCCTTGTCCATGTATTTTAAAGAAACATGGTCAACAAGAAGCAAATTTCTAAAAGTAGAAATTTTTAAAATCTAAAAATATTAAAAAGAAGGAAAATTGAAGGTGAATAAGGAACACATTACTCTCAATGTTTAAGGTTGCAAAGAATCCAGCAGGTGAACTATTGTGCCTGACTAGATTTGAATTGTTCACATCAGGAGCCTTCACTTGCTGCAATCTATGACCCCCACTTGAATAATCTCCATCCATAGCTTGTGAAGTCATGTGCTGATTTGGCAAAGGTGGACGACCTGAGCTTTGAAAAGTATTCTGAGGAGCAGAAACAAAGTTATTCACACTGTTCTGCTGTTGATGTTGGAGAGCCACGTGTTCATTATTCACAGGAGACAAAATCTGATTCTGCTGATCTGTTATCTCTTCTTTGACAACAGAGTTTGGTCGAACAGATGGTGAAATGAATTGAGCTGGTGCATCATCAGACTCATTAGCAAGGCTATTCATCAAGCGAGAAAAGATTTTCTCTGTTTCCGGGCTTGAAGGACGATTGAACATGTCTTCATAAAACTCTTTGTCTATGATATTCGTGAAATACGAGCTTGGTGCTGATCGATACCTTGTCAAACCAGAGTTCATCTGCTGCGGTTGTTGCTGATGACTATGGAACATTGAAGAGTGTTGCTCAAGATCTGACTCCATTATTGCTTCTCACAATTTTTCTCCAAAAAAAAAAATTCAGGCGTGTGTAGTTTTGTGGAAAGAAAAAAGTCTCAATCTTGTCTATGAATTTTGTCTCATCTTGTGTTTTCAGATCGACCCACGTTTGTTTGGAACATGAACTTATAGTGAGGCCAAAAAGTTGAAGCAGATCTAAGGCTTAGAAAAATGAAATCTAAGTGGAGAGAATTAGGTGGGAGTTTAAACTAAGGAAGTAAAGTGCAGGTAAGGTAGGGAAAAAGAGAGAGAGAAGAAAGGCATGGGAGTTTTAATTTAGTTTTTGGTTAATGAAAATATAAGCAGAAAAAGGTGAGAGCAATGAGTGAAAACTGAAAAGAGAAGGGAAGTAGTACTATGTAGCTGAGAGTGAATAAATCATGGGAAGATGGAAATCCAAATATAAGATTCGCAACAAAAGCAACAGTGTCGAGAGAGAGAGAAAGCGCGGGAGGGAAAGACAAGAAGCACTTACCAGAAAGAATCTCTCAAAATGGGTAAGGAGGGAGGAGAGAAGGGAGGAGAAAGAAGAGAAGGATGAGGAAGGAAGTGGAATTTTTGGTAAGAGAGTGAAGGGCGGTGGTGGATGCGTACGTGCGAATAGCCAATAAGAAGTGAACACATTCCATGAAAACGGGGGCACAGATATTGCTATGTTTCTTCCTTCTTTTACCACAATACCCTCCAAAGTCCAAACCACCAAACTAGTATTTACTTTGTTGTTGGACCTAAGTACTGAACTACACGTCTACACCACAACCAGAAGTGGAGGGGGGAGGTAGGCTTATTGTGATTCAGTCTCGTGCTGTCAAAGAGATGCATTATTAAGTATTATGCTCGTGAGTTGTCTATATAATATAATAGCCCAAAATACTTCTATCTCTTGATAATAGTATTATAATAAATATGGGTAATATTAGAAAAAAAAATTAACTACATGTATCAAATTAAATTTTATATGTTTTCTCACGTGTTTTTGTGGTTGGACTCCTATATTACGAACAAGAGAGAATAGTATATATACATATACATGTGCATATAAAAAAAAGCTAGCCCAATTTGAGTCTTTACGGTGTTGAAAAATGAAATGTAATATACGGTTTTGCTCCTACTTTTATGTGGAGAGACTTATTATTTGAATTCACAATCGCACCTCAGACTCTTAGAAAGTTAGTTTAATGCCGAGTCAAACCTTAGCTTATATGAATAATACTACCTCCGATCTTAAATATAAGACCTAATTGACTTTTTTTGGAGAGGTTAAGGTTGTGAAATAGACTATTAAATCATGATATATTTGATTTATTTTTAGATAATCCATTAGTTTATAGGTAAAATAAACTAGTTTAAGGAAAAAATTAAGTAAATCATCAATTTATGATGTACTTATTTTACTTTTTTAGAATTTTCCAAAAAAGTCAACTAGGTCTTATATTTAGGACCGGATGGAGTATTAACTACTATTGGCCTGCCATCAAATACTTAGAATTGAAATGGATCGATTGATTTTGGGCAGTTCAACTTAATTTATACTCGTGATACGACAACCACTATATAATCAGTCATAAGGATATAGCAAGTATAATGAATTGCGATTGTGCATTCTTACTAGTTGGAATTAATTGGTTTAGATGCGTCCCGAAAAATGCTATATCTATTCATTATATTGCACGCATTAAACATGCCTTTTGTTAAAGATTCAAACGTTGGGGGTCACAAAGTGTGGAAAGATAGAGGCATTTTAGGGGCATGTGAAGGGCAAACCTTAGCTTTTTGTTCGGAGTTAAGACTTTTTTTACCAAATTGGAGTTAAGACTGATACATATGCCGTTTGCTGCAAGTCATATATTAGTGCATAAAGGGAGAGCGACGCTGAAATACTGAAATGAATTCCCTGCCTGCAGTTCTGCCATCTTACTTAGCTTTGCAACAATGCACACTGCTTTCATTTGTATATACTCTCTCCTAAATGAAAAATATGTATGTATAAAAAAAAAATGAAAAATATGTATGCTGGTCAGCTGCACATTTGGTGTTAGAAACAAACTATTTAAAATTGTTCACGTGGGATCACTCTTGGCATGCAGTTGCGTAAGAATGAGAAGCCAAAATTATGTAACATCATATAATTAGTTATATATACAAGAGTTCGGTATTAATAAATGACCCCTCTTAATTATAAGATGACTTTGACTTTTCTAAATAAATTAATGATGCAAAATTAATCACTTTCAAATCTTTATTATTATCTTTTTTGGTCAAAACTAATTTATTCTGCTCATAAACTAACATATAATCTAATAATATACAGCATATGTTATAATTTAAAGGCTACAGTATGTTTTTGATCCCTTAACTTTGGAGAAAATCATGTTTTGGTCCCTTAACTTTGAAAAGTGTCTTTTTGGTCCCTTAATTTTGGACAAAGTCATATTTTTAGTCATTTAACTTTGAAAAGTGTGTTTTTAGTCCTTTTAAATTCGGTTTAAATATGTTTTCGGTCCCTTAAATTTGCAAAAAGTCATGTTTTAGTCCCTTAATTTTGAAAAGGAAGGGACTAAAAACATTTTTATCGTTTTTTCAAAGGACTAAAAACATTACTTTATCCAAAGTTAAAGGACAAAAAACATTTTTCAAAGCTAAAGACCAAAAACACACTTTCTCCAAAATTAAGGGACCAAAAACACACTTTTCAAAGTTAAGGGACCAAAACATGACTTTGTACAAACTTAAGGGACCAAAAACATACTTTAGCCTAATTTAAAAGTCTAAATTTATTCTTAAACATCCATGGAAAAAGTCAAAAGCATTCCTATATTTAGAATTAGAGTGAACATTACTGTTAATGTCTTTGCAAACAGGAGATTATGCTTGTTGCAGGTCATCAGCATTCAGCAATATAGAGTTGAGATTGAGTGTTGATTTAATCATATATCCCTTTCCTATATAATATTATTGGCCTAGTAGTACACATCCAAGAAAAATGGAAAGAAATTAATAAACTTAGAAACTAGACAATAATAGAAGTTGCACAAAATCAAGGGTGGCCCCATGACAAGAAAAAAATACCCGATTCTACCTTCCAAAGAGGGGAACATTGTGGGAAAAAAATGCATCCTGACTTCGTGTTTCCACCCTTTAATAACTAATTATTTTCTGACCAAAAAAAAAAAACTAATTATTTGTTACTTTTTTTGGTGCTTTGCTACGGATCTGGTTGGATTAATTGTATATTTTTTTTTTGTGTTTTGAAGTGGATCTCCCAGTTATACTAGAATTTGTTTGATGAAGATGAGTTAAAATTTTAAAAAACCACTGATCTATGCCAAAATTTTCTTCTTCAAATTGGTCAATTGTACATCCGAACGTCCAATAATTGACAACTCAATCAAGACGGAGTACTTAATTAGATTATGCACCGATAATAATACTCAAATCTTAACCACGGAAGAGTATCTCTTAAACTATTGTGGTATTTCTTTTCTCTTTTATTGCCAATCTTGCCCATCATCCTCCTATGCAACAAGTTAGTGACATAATTGCAATTGATAGGCAACGCTTTATTGTGATCGTTCATTTAAGTGAAAGTCAAAACTTTAAAGTCTCATAGTTTTGAAGTAAATTAAGAATATCAGCCAGTATTGCAGTTGCTTGAATGTATTGAATGTATGTCATATTTAACTAATCTAATCATATTAAATACTCCCTCCGTTCCTAAATATAAGAGCATTTTGACTTTTTTGGAGAATCCTAAAAAAACAAAATGAACAATTTAATCATAATATATTTTAAATATTATTAGATCATATGTAAGTTCATAAGTCAAATAAACTAGTTTAGTGAAAAAATTTGGGAAAATCAATTTTTAATTACCCTATTTAGTTTTCTTAGGAATCTCCAAAAAAGTCAAAGTGCTCTTATATTTAGGAACGGAGGGAGTATGTTAATTAAAATACTCCCTCCGTTCCTAAATATAAGAGCACTTTGACTTTTTTGGAGAATCCTAAGAAAGTAAAATATGGTAATTAAAAATTGATTTTCCCAAATTTTTTCACTAAACTAGTTTATTTGACTTATGAACTTACATATGATCTAATAATATTTAAAATATGTTATGATTAAATTGTTCATTTTGCTTTCTTAGGATTCTCCAAAAAAGTCAAAGTGCTCTTATATTTAGGAACGGAGGGAGTAGTTAATATAGCAGGCCTTTCAAAAACTCATCAATCATTTTTTTTAATTTATTCACCCCATCCTCTCTCTTATAATAGTTGTTGAGATTCTCAAAAAGACGAATTTGAGGGGAAAATAGGAAAAATTTAAAATAGATATTTTCAATATTGAAGATCAAGAATAATTGTATGAATCGACTTTTTTTTAAATATTTCATAAAAATTATTTGAATAGACCCAACTAAATGGGAATAATACTGAGGAGGACACGATACATATGTGCATGAGATCGTAAATTATTGATAGCCTGACCAAATATATGCATATTTTAGTGAAAAGAGGAGTGGAATACTAGGGGTAGTGCTAACATTTTTGGGGAGGAAGAATTGAAGTAGGATGATTCGAACATCAGCTGACAGCAAATAAGAGTAATATAAAAATGAATTAATTAAGTATAATGAAGATTAGCAAATCCCGCAAGGAAGATTTATATATGATTATAACTGTTACCGAGACAGATGAAAAGGAGTACGTGGCGAGAAGTAAGACGATGTTATGGAGTTGAAAAGGCGCATATGACATAGTTGAGGCCAACCAAGCAAAGTACATATATACACTATAAAAATATAAGGCCACGTACACAACTTCTCAACCAATTCCATTGTGATCATATGCCTTCAGTATCTCCTCCTTTTCCCCCCTCTTTGTTCTTTCTCTACAATTTCTATTGAGTGATAGAGTAGCCTAAATGCCTTACTAACCTATGAGGCTGGTCCATTGAGTGATAGAATAGCCCACATTTAAATTATGAATCAAGTCATTCACCAATTTAGAGGTCATGCTAGGCACAATTTCTAGTTACATTACCCTCGTCACAACCAGACAAGTCATGCTTCACTGGACTCTTATATTTATACTTTAACTGTTTAACATAACGCACTCACCACGTAAAATTAATTAGTAGAGTACTTATACTATCCATCGTTTTTTATTGATGCCCCCCCCCCCCCACACACACACACAAGCACACTTAATCATTTGAAAAACGAGGCCACTTAGATTGTGCCCTTAAAATCCCGTACTTATTCCTAGTTTCAAATCCGTTCTTGGTGCCTTAATTTATGTATGTCGATTATTAATGCGATCGGACGACGTACACTGTTAGTTGTCATGGAGGTCTGGCTTAAAAAAGTGGCATATTTCTGCCTTCACTTGAAGAATTTCGGTGTTGACATTTGACAAGTAGATCAGCTTGTTTAATTTTCAAATAAGTTCCTAAATAATTTGGCAAAATGATGGTATTAATTAGCTACCTCTCACGTCGCTAGTACTACTATACTTATAGATAATAAAAAATTAATAATATATATATAAGAAATAAAAGTTACTTTTTTTGCCAGGAAAAAAATAAAAGCTACTCCCTACGGTCCTTATTATAAGTCGCCAACCGCCACTAAATTTTGGTTCTTAATATAAGTCACCAACTAACATTAACTAACTCATTTATTAAAATTTTCCCAATATACCCTTAGCATTGGAAAATGAACATTGGAAAATGAGAAGAGAGAGAATATGAAAAAGTCATATGTATACTCATAAAGATGAAAAAGGTAGTGGATCATAGTAATAAAGGAGAGAGGGGCAAAAATGGAAAAGACATAAAAAATAAGACCAATTTAATATTCAACTTCCATTAACCTCCATTCATTGGTATGTACAATTTGGGCGGTTGACGACTTATAAATAGGACCGGAGGGAGTAGTTAGTTACAATAAATGAGCGTCAATCTCCCTAAACATCCTATTCAATGAGAAATATCTTGATGGTAACCCCTTCATATATAAGCAACCATAGAGCAATAGTGATATTTCAGGACACAAATTATAAAATTATAAAATAGAATTGATTATAAAGAGTAATGGGTGGATTATAATTCATTGATTTGCGTTCAGTTACTTTCGAAAAACTATCAGTTAACATTTTTTTGGCCGAGTTATTAGTTGCTCAACATATGCTAACATAATATCTACAACAAAACATTACTTAGTTAATTAATCAATCATATATAGAGTAGACTAAAACTGTATATGTATGTATATGTTAATATTGCACTATTCTTGATAAAAAAAAATATGTACATGCACTATAATTATGAGTAGTCAACTATTTTTATATATAATAGGGTTAATTAGCAATTTTTCTGAAAAGTTTCTTTTGCTAATAAATTTGTCCTAGAAGTTGTAAAGTGTAGCAAATTTATGCCAGTTATTAAGATCTATAATTATGTGTGAAAAGATGCTTTAAGAATTTTGAGTATTTTTCTCCCGTTGTGAATATAGATGAACATTAATTAATTGTCTTTGGGGCAGCGACATGAACAAGGTGTGCTTCGAAAGGAAGCGAAATTCTTAATAGAGGAAATGCCAAGAGATTGCTATATAAACATAAATAAATTTGTGATTATAGAACTTTGTGATTGTACAAATAAAAAACATTTTGTGTCCGATTCTTAAAACTGAATGGTTTGAATTTTGATTGAGGGTACTGTTAGTTGCCGCCAGAACCTTGTAGGCAAAGAGGGGAGGGGAGGGGAGGGGAGGAACTTGGGTGGGGCCGCTGGAGGTGGAAAGACAAATGTGGGAGGAGAGTGAGAAATTACCAGTTGTTGGTGGTTGAAGTTTTAGTTTTCACGACGAAAACGGTGAATTTTGGTCGTTAAAACTTTCAGTGACCAAAATTTCCCGTTTTGGTAGTTAAAAATTATTTTTTTATATTCTTTCTTGTTTTTTTATTAATCCATCAATAATCTGGAATATATATATATATATATATATATATATATATATATATATATATGAAATGCATTTAAATACTTGAGAAATGTAAGATATTTTTTCATCCAACCACAAAGCTAAGGGTTCGGATTCTCTCATAATCCTTAGGGAAAAACTTACATCAAGTTCATTTGTCCAGGTTCTCAATTTCTTTCAATATAGGAGTGACATGTGTTCTTTTATAACCATCATTCATACACGTGTCACTTCTATATTAAAAGAAATTGAGAACCTGGACAAATGAATTTGACCTAAGTAAGGTCCTAATCCTTACCTCCTCATCCCTCATAATCCCTCTTTTGGGTATTATTTTGACCATTAAGATTCATTTAAGAACTCATAATTTGTCACTTGTATTATTAAAACTAAAAAATGTATTATAATTTTTTATTTCTGAAAACTTTTTAAAATAGAAAATTTCAACTATATAGACCTATTTCATTTCAATAGAATGATCTATAAGAGATACAAACTTATCCAATTAACTGTAAAATTATTTTACAGTTACTGTATAAGTTTGTATCTTTTATAGGTCCTTCTATTGAAATGAAATATGTCTATATAGTTAAAATTTTGTATGCTAAAAAATATTTTATATTATAATACATTTTTATTTTATTTTTAATAGTACAAGTGGCAAATTATGAACACTTAAATGAATCTCGATACCAAAATAATACCCCAACAAAGGAATTATGAGGAATGAGGAGGTTCGGATTCCGAGAGAAATTCTGAGAGAATCCGAACCCGCATAGGTAAACAGTCATCATTTCCCAAACCATAGGCTTTGCAGCATACGTCCCATCTCCAACTTATTTGTCTTATTTTTCCTTTATTCAAGGACCTTTACCCACTCATTTTTAGTTTAATTTTTTCCCTAATGCCAAATGTCTGTTTTTTGTCCAAAAATGAACTTTCTCTTAATCAACCATTAATGGCCCTTGTCTCAAATGAATTCTTTACACTCATATTGTAATCGTACACTAACTTTATCTTGTTATATGTTCTCTTCATATATTTCGATGGTTTTTTTTATACTTATTTCTTGTGTTTAAGTTTCATATATGTAACATGTTTTTTTATTAAAATGTAATGTGACGTTAATTGTATATTTATGTTGCAAATTCAATTATTTAATTTAATTCAACCCAAGGGAAGTGTTTAATTAGTTATTTCTTATATTTTATATTTTAGTTTCCATTATATGTGTTAATTATTTAATGACTTACTGTGCTCAGTTCCGATGAGAAGAAAGCTAACAATACCAAACACCATTAAAATATTGATTGAGCAGCGTGGATGAATCATTATTGAGAGTGTTAAAAAAGTTGCCTTATAGGAGTATTGACTGACCCCTTCGAATAGGCCCATTCAGGTTTAGAAAAAAGAAAGGATGGAGAGTGTAAAAATTATCTTCTAATTAAACATGGGCCTAAAAAGGTAAACTCTAAAGGGCTTATGCCTAAAAGGATGACCCAGTATGCTATGGGCTAGCCAGCATAATTTAGGAAATAAACGGATAGTTTTAGCAAATATATAAGGAATCGTTTTCCGTCTATCACCTTTAAACAGTAAAACTCAAAATCAATGGAGGGCAAGTGTTTAGATCACATGTATTGGGGATTTCTCCCTGTCCCACTCTTGGGACACACGGAAGCTGTGTGCGCATTGATGTACATCATCATTGCCGTCTTTTACACAACTTTTGGGTGGCACCTTTTTAGGGTCGTTTGCCGGAACTTCCCCAACTGTGGGAGGCGGTGTTTTACTGTGCTCCATGCACCATACTATACTGTGACAACTGTTCTCTTTTCTTTATACTCCATTCCGATTATAGAGGTTCTTATAGCCGCGAACTTCATCTGCTACTACATTTATCAGTCTGCAACTGATGTTGCCCCTGCTACTACCAATGTCAATCTGCTCCCTCTATCTCTGGGAGGACCAACGCAAGAGAGAGTTCTAATTAAGATAACATATTTCAAACATAAATGAATTATATTTCATCCAAATAACAACTTATAGCATAAGATTTTTGTTTTAAGTGTTAATATTTTACTTTGTTAAGTTCGATATAATACGTGTTTGGTCAACAAAATAAAAATAAAACGCTTGGTATCAAGCTTAATAAAATAAATAATTTAATGAATAAATCAATAGCACGGTATCAAACCTAACAAAAAAGGAGTATAATTTAAGGAATAAAATTAGGGAAAATTAATTAGAGGTCCCCCACAAGGGAGTTAATACTAGAAAAGTCCTAAAAGTTATAAAATATTAATGTAGGGGTCCAAAGAACCTCACATTAATATATTTGAAAAGTGAAAAGACAGTTTTGCCCCTAGCCTTAATAAAAAAATTTGACCGTTAAATTGTGGGGTAAAGGAGCATTTTCAGTACTCTAGAATATAGTAGGAGCACCAAACATAATATACAATATTTTAGTCCATTTATGATAACCAAGAATTATTTTCATTGTTTATCTAGTAATTTGTTAACTAAAACTCACTTTTGTAAGATAAAATCTGATGTGACATAATGATATAATATATGTATGTTGAAATGACAATTTAATGAACATTTATTTTAAGTTTATAACTATGTAATAAGATAAAAGTAACTCTTCTTCTATTACATCATAGAGTCATTAATTCGGGTCGAGCCAGTATAGCCAACCCATTTTAATTCGGGTCGAGCCAGTATGACCAACCTGTTTTAACTCAGTAAGGCCAACCTATTTAGTTTATAATTTTTTGCTTACTTTTTTTATATATGTAAAATACTAGTGACTTATTAGTTTATACATGCATGATATTAGGATATTCTATGAATCTTTATAACTTTGTAGTGTTTAATTATTTGACACTTTGAATAATATATTGTGATTTAGTTGTTTATGGTGTTTAAATATTGTATATTATATTTGGTGCTCCTTCTATATTCTAGAGTACTGAAAATGCTCCTTTACCCCACAATTTAACGGTCAAAATTTGACACATAACGGTCAAACTTAACTTATTTAACGTCGTTACTAAATAAGTCACGAAAATAATTTTTGGTTATCACAAATGGACCACAATATTGTATATTATGCTCTGTGCACTTTGCTATATTTTAGAGTACTAAAAATGCACCTTAACCCTTTTAATAATTAAGAAAATATCTCTTACAATCTTGCGTAAAAGAAACTCATCAATTCAAATAATAAAAATAATCAATCAAACAAACACTATAACAAAATAAAAGCAGAAACTTAAGCCACTATAATGAGCTGCAATTTTTTGTTCACTTTGAATGCAAATAAATACGGCGATTATCTCCTACAATCTTGCCTACAGGCTACAACAAACTCATCAATTCAAATAACAAAAAGCAATCAATTAAACAAGTGACACAACAAAATAAAGCAGAAATTTAAGCCACATAATGAGCTGCAATTTTTTATTCACTTTTTTTGGACAAAACAATTTTTTATTCACTTTGAATGCAAATAAATAAAGATTATGTCATACAATCTTACCTACAACAAACTCATCAATTCAAACGACAAAATAATCAATTTTAAACAAACAGCACAACAAAATAAAGCAGAAACTTAAGCCACATAATGAGCTGCAATTTTTTATTCACTTTGAAAGCAAATAAAAAAGGATTATCTCCTACAATCTGGCCTACAACAAACTTATCAATTTAAATAATAAAAATAATCAATCAAACAAACAATCCAAAGATTGATCTCCTTAATCCAGGTCACCGAAGATACAACTCAACCATAATACGCATAGATTCATTCTTCCCTTTTATTGAATTTGAAATATGCATAGTCATATAATTTAAGAGAAAAAGGAAATAGAAAATAGTTCTAATATGTAATCAATCACACAACCTTATTAATATGAAAACTTTCCTATTTCAATTAAAGTAATTCCCAAATAATAGTTTAAATTAATATCTTTCCAATTCTCAACAAAACTATATTTATTTTAAATATATGACTCCCAAAATATAGCTAAAATATATTTCAAAATACCATGCAATGAGGGAGTCATCAATTATCCTATTGCTATTGTAATAATTACGCTCTTCATTTTTGTGTCAACCAGGTGCATTGGATAAATATAACAACTATTTCATTTTATTTATGTATTCCTTGTAGTTTGTTTGTTGCTATAGTTTTGGCATAATCTGTAGTCTAAGAAGTTAGATAATAGGAGACCTAATCTCAAGGGTTTGTTGAGAGAATTACGGTCTAATAGAGAAACTTCTTTTCTATTGATGCATATACATTGTCCTAGTCATTAATCAATCAAGCATATGATTAATCAATAAACATTTGTAAAAACACTTCAGCAAAACTTTCAACAACGGGTAAAGGAGGAAACCAATATATTGTACTGATTACATCGGCACAGTTGCCACATAGTCAGCCACATACTACTCCTTTCAACAACGAGTACCAAGAATCATACATATCATACAACTAAAAAACAACATAAGCAAGTCACTGAAAAACAATCATATCACACAACTATATACAATAAAACTAATGGACATATTACTTATCACATGAAACTTCATAGACCAATGTGCCAAAGATAAACATGCTCTCTTACAAATGCATCTCCTTTCTCAAAAGTGACTCAAGCTTTGCATTCAATTTCAGATTCAAACGATTGAAGCTTTACATTCAATTCAGCTGCTCCTACGAACAACAAAATATAGAAATTAAGCATAATACCCATTCTAGTTAAAAGCAATACAAAGTTAATAAATTGTCAAACAACATTATATATATATATATATATATATATATATATATATATATATATATATAAGGTAAATCAGTGTAATACTTAAACGCAGATATATATATGGTAAATCAATGTAATGTTACCAGATCTTACATTAGCCTGACAGCAACAATGTGAAGCAGAAGAAATCAAAATGTTTGAAACAAAAGATTCCTGGAACTTGAAGAAAAATATATATCTGATAGCGCTTAACTGCTATTTAGCAGCAAATTCTTTATCCAGTTTCTGTATATGATCACCGTCAATTTGGTTCTTGTGAGACTCCTCAAACAACATTATTCCAAAAGGGTGAGCCATTCAAATCACATTTCAAAATCATTAATTTTACAATTCAAAAAGTAACAATAACAGCTCAGAATCACCATTAGACTTTAATTAATTCCCTAATATTAAATCACAAATTCACAATTCAAGAGACCCATACCAAATGAATAAACCAGGTAAGAAGACAAAATTTTACAACTCAACATGCAGCCATTGAAATCAACTCAAATAACCTCAATAATCATTCATTATGTTTTAAAGCAAGAATTAAAGAAGAAATTACTTATCTAAATACCAATTCAATTTCAGAAAAGCTCAGATACTCCCACTAACGACCAGAAGAATGGAGGGAGGGAGAAATTACCTAAAGACCCGCATTACCTCATATTTAAGTTTTAAAAGCAAAACAAAAAAAGAATCAAAGTAAATGAAAATATAGAGAGAGATTACCTTGCTTTGGATCTATTATGGCTGAAACAAAGACGGAGGGAGGGAGTTTTTGGAACACGTGATTTGACGAATACGGGGGCAAACGAGAACGATGGTTCAAAGGCGGAGATCAGTGGCGAGTTCAGGCTGAAGTGAAGCGATCTAAGGTGGAGTGGTGATAGATTAATCAGAGGAGAAGGAGAAGAAGACGGAGGCATGATTAAGTGATAGAGTTTTTGAGGATGGAGGAAACATTAAAATTTAACAAAATATTAAGGAGAGGAGTGAAACAGTGAAATTCTATTCTCTAGATACAACGACCAAACTTTTGAAAAAGTTGGTCGTGAAAAGTTCAGCGTTTTTAATTTATTTACAAAATTGCTACCGCGTTTTTAGATTTAAGTATAGTTTTGATCCCTTATGTTTTCATCAAGTTTCAATTTAGTCCTTTAAGTTTGGAAAGTACACTTTTAATTTTTTTTTTGTTAACACCATTAATTTAAATTATGGAAAATGCTAACTTAACAATTTTAAATGTTTATTAAATATTGAAAAATGTTCAGATTAAAATATTTGAGTGTAATTATTCTTATATTTTCAAAATTTACCATTTTTGATCCCATTTTAATTATAAAATAATCATTTTTATACTGAAAATTATCTTCAAATTAAACATGGGCCTAAAAGAGTAAACTCTAAAGAGCCTAGGCCTAAAAGGATGGCCCAGTATGCTATGGGCCAACCAGTTTAATTTAGGAAATAAACGGATAATTTTAGCAAATATATAAGGAATCGTCTTCCTCTAGTCTATCACATTTAAACACTAAAACTCAAAATCAATGGCGGGCAACTGTTTAGATCACTTGTATTGGGTATTTCCCTCGTCCCACTCTTGGGACACACGGAAACTGTGTGCGCAATTATGCACATCATCATTGCGGTGTTTTACACAGCTTTTGGGTGGCACCTTTTTAGGGTCGTCCGCCGGAACTTCCCCAATTGTGGGAGGCGGTGTTTTACTGTGCTCCATGCACTCTATTATACTGTGACAACTGTTGTTCTCTTTTCTTCATACTCCATTCCGATGATAGAGGTTCTTATAGCCACGAACTTCATTTGCTATTATATTTATCAGTCTGCAACTGAGGTTTTAAGTATTAATATTTTACTTTGTTAAGTTCGATATAATACGTGTTTATGGTCAACAATATAAAAATAAAACGCTTGGTATCAAACTTAATAAAATAAATAATTTAATGAATAAATTATTAGCACAGTATCAAACCTAACAAAATAGGAGTATAATTTAAAGAAGAAATTCATACTTTTTTTCTGATAAAAAAATTCATACTTTTTTCACAAATTTTGTTCTATAGCCCACCGCATCACAAATTTGTGCAATTGTTATAATTAATTATTACCTCTCTATGTTTCTTTAAAAAATTATTTGTAAGGTCACATTTTCTTTAGATTTCTTGGTGTAAAAATTTCTATTACAGTTAACAGGTTTTGTTTGATCCATTTTTCATATTTTACTTTATATAATATATTGTTACGTTTAAAATAAATTTAGTAAATACTACTTCTAGTCCTAATATAATAAGATCATTGTGACTTTTGTCAAATAAATTTAGAATGTAAAATCAATCATTTTAAAATGCAAGTCTATATATAATACTCCCTCCGTTCCTAAATATAAGATCACTTTGGGGATGTGGATAAGTTCCTAAATACTCCCTCCGTTCCTAAATATAAGATCACTTTAGCTAATTTGAAGAGATTAAGGAAGACATTAGATTTACATGATCTTCCCAAAATACCCCTCACTTAGATTTAAAATACAAATAGAGACACAACATCTTCTTCGTCGTTTGATTTGAATGGCTATTCGCTAACTCCATTTGAATACTCCACAAAATTGACAGCTTAGATTCACTACAATCCGAAAAATTTCCCTCTATTCCTTGCTCACTAACTTCATGACTGTTTAAAGCCTGTTCTTCATTGTTCGCAGACAATTCAAACGTTCATAATCGGCCTCCAAAAACAAAAGATTCTGATCTGCGAAAAGGAGTTAAACACAATTAGAATCAATTGAATCCAAAACCAAGATTCAACCTCAAATGAGGGAAGAAAACAAAGAAATTACTGAAAGCAAAGAAATTAATTTTTGGTTGGTGAAAAATGGTGGAGAAATCTAAAATTGTGAAGGGGAATCGAATGTGTGAGAACACGAGAGCGTGAGAACAGATAAAGGAGGGATTTGTGGTTGACCTTGATGTTGAATTGGATTCACAGAGTAAAGTAAAAAGGGAACAGTTCCAATTTTTGTTTTCAAGGACATGAGAGTTTGGAGGTGATTATCATAAAAGACAAAAAGTAATATAGCGGTAATTTTGAAAAAACTTGAGAAAAAAAGAGAAAGTGATCTTATACTCCCTCCGTTCCTAAATATAAGATCACTTTGGGGAAGTGGATAAGTTCCTAAATATAAGATCACTTCTTATTTAATCTCAAGTTTTGCCTAAACTACCCTTATACTCCCTCATTTCATTGAAAACTCCTCATCCTTTTAAAGTTAAGTATTTGAGGGGATTTTGGGAAGATAATGTAATTTTATTGTCTTCCTTAATCTCCACAAATTAACCAAAGTGATCTTATATTTAGGAACGGAGGGAGTATAATATAATAATTATATGTGGTTTATATTATAATTTAGTGGTCTAATATTTTCGTTATTTTTTTAAAAAAAAAAATCAAAGTGATATTATATCTTGTCAATTGCTAAAGTAAAACGGGTTCGGTGCATCCTTTACTGACACTCGCTGCACAACACTAGGAAAATGCTGCCATTGATCGATCCATCTCTTCTGTTTTTCCCTCACGGTATGAAACACTTCTCTACTTGGCTTTTTCCATATAACATTTCTCATCAAATAAAACCAGTCCTCCCATGATCACGTTCATCACATGCATGCAAAGTGAGAGATACCAAAATTTCATTACATGCAGCTCCTTTAGTTTCAGGTTCTTTCCTTGCTCTCTTCACCCTTACCTAAAGTTGCGCCACGTATAGTACAAGCTTCCAACCACCTAAAAACTAAACTCTTCTTATAAATAAACTATCCTCACTCGATCACTACCACCAATTAACTCCGATCACACATGCATGCATACACACTTGTCCATAATCACAAAAACCATGATGACTACTTCCTCACTTCCTCTACTCATGCTAGTGACCACCCTTTCACTCACCTCACTAACAAACTCTTGCCCTCCTTCCGAATGGGCAGCCCTTATGTCCATAAAGGCCTCTTTGCATGAACCCTCCAATAAAATATTACGTTCATGGCATGGCACCAATTGTTGCTACCATTGGCACGGCGTCAACTGTGACCCAGCCACCCACCACGTGGTGGACATAACCATCTCCAAAAACATCAACAACCTAACCGCCGCCGCCGTCATCTCCGGCACCATCTCTCCTTCCATCTGCCACCTCACTCACCTCTCATCCCTCTCTATCTCCGACTGGAAATCCATTTCTGGCCACATCCCTACATGCCTCCCTTCCTCCCTCCCTTCCCTCCAATTCCTCGACCTCTCTGGCAACTCCCTCTCCGGCAACATCCCCACCGATATCGGCCGCCTCCGCCACCTCACCATCCTCAACCTCGCCGGAAACTACCTCTCCGGGAGGATCCCCACAAGTCTTGTTGACCTCTCCAGCTTAACACATCTTGACCTTAGAAACAATGCCCTCGTGGGCCCCATCCCACGTGACATCCACCGGCTCAGAAAGTTGAACCGGGTTTTGCTCAGCCATAATATGATCTCCGGCCCTATCCCGTGGACCATATCTAGAATATATGGGCTGGCGGATTTGGACCTTTCTATGAATAGGATAACGGGCCGGATCCCTGAGGCATTGGGCCGGATGGCGGTTTTGGATACTTTGAAGTTGAAGTATAATAAGATAAGAGGGGGTGTGCCACCGAGCTTGCTGAGTTCGAGACTGAGTTATGTGGATTTGAGTAGGAATGAGTTGGTTGGTGGTATAGCTGATGTGTTTCATGAGGGGACTTATTTTATAAATTTGGATTTGTCGTATAATAATCTGAGGGGTGGGATACCTAAGTCTATGAGGTTGGTTAAGTACATTGGTCACTTGGATTTAAGTCATAACCGCCTTTGTGGTCACATTCCAATGAGCTCACCTTTTGATCACCTCGCTGCCTCCTCCTTCCATAATAACCTATGTCTTTGTGGAGGTCCCCTTAAAAATTGTTGATCCGTTTCTTAGGCATTCTGTTACTATATATTTTGTATGCTTGTTGTTTGTCACTATTTTTCCATTTATGTACGTGTTTGGATACATTACAATACGATATCATACTTGCTTGATTTGAGGAAATAAATTGAGGGTTTTACAATAAATTATCCATTTTCAATTTTACTTACTTTTTCCTATATTGTTTTGTTATTCACGCTTATTATTGCCACTGTCAGTTATATTTAACATCTATGCTCAGTAATTTGAAGTTCCATTTTGGGATATGCATAGCTTTTATTCCGGACCCATTCTTTTTGTGTTCTTTGTTCTTTGGTGCATGTCCAGATCATTGTTGTTCTTTTCTTCGCTCATACGTCACGTTTCCAGTTTTTTCTTGAAGTTTCTCTATGTCGTAATTTACTTTCCATCTTTTAAATGGAACTCTCAAATAGCAATTGTAATATGGGCTCTTCAATTTCGTTTTCTATTGAGTACTATTTTCTTCGCTCATAATAATGTTCTGGAAATTCATCAAGTTGGTTTTAGATCGAGGGCCAGATAAGCATTACGACTTCTACTAGTTTCTGTTTTATTTAAAGCCCAATATCTAGACCCATTATTGGGCGCTTTCATTGTATTTAAATTGACCTAGTATATGTAAAATGTCTGGCTGAATGACTGTTCTTTACATTTAAAAAAAGAATTCAAATAACTATCACTTCAATTCTTATGTGAAGAAATATTATATTATAGATCAAATAATTTATGTTTGAGTTTTTGAACCTATTTGAGCACAAAAAATAAATTCATAAATTTCAAAAACAAATATTACAAAGCACATATAAAAAATATTTTAGGATTGTTGCCTAAAATAATAATATAATTGGAATAGAGGAAGCATTTCACTATTTTATGTGCTTACTTTAATTTGTGACACTTTTTGGATCTTAGTTCACGTTTGGTGTGTTTTTCTTGAGTTTGTATGTGTTGCAATATCATATCATTTTTAACGCAAAATTAATCTAAAAAAAAAAATCTCCAAGACAAAATTGATCACTGGGTACAACTTTTGAGGAAAATATGATTTTAACCCCATTACAAAAGTTGTTGTTATAAAAATGCGGAAAACAAAAGAGATAAAGAGAAGACGAGATAATATGAAATAAACATGAAAGAAGATGTGGGAGTGGAAGGAAGAATAATATATCATTTTCACTAATGATTTAATAATGACACAAATGTTATGTATATGACCTCAATTGTAGGCATCGAGTCATTGAAGACTATGCATGATATTACAAGAAAATAATGGTGGAGTTTGTGACATTTACCATTAGAAACACCCTAAAAAAATATTGAGAGATTATAAATTTAAGGTAATTTAGAAAAAAAATCCTAGAAGGAATTTTAAGAGGAAGATCATGAAGATTCACTAAATTAAAATTTCATAAGAGTTATTCGGTTGCCTTTATATTGCTAATTATTAAATAATTAATTTGAATTTAGCATTATTATTTATATTTTCAAAACATTGTATATGCATTTGATTTGAAATTGATGTGATAAATAAAAAATATAATAATAACCTAATTTCATGTACTCCTAACTTTCTCACTTCCTTACTTTGTAGAATATAATAAAGTCTAATATTAAGTATAATATTAATCATTTATTAAGAGTGTTTGATACATGTGTAGTAGTTTCAAACTCATGTATCAATCATAAATTCTCTCATTAAAAGTGTTTGATACATGTGATATGGTATCAAACAATGTACCCTAAACACTGTTTTTTTTTTTATTTTCTTTAGTTGATTAGAAATTTGCATGCATACTAAATTACATCAAATATTCAACAACCTCCCACCCCTAAACAGTTTTTTTTACATGTAATATGGTATCAAACAACCCAATGCATTCCAACGCATTTTGTGAAATGCGGAGTTATATCGAATATTAGATGTCTCTAGACCGTGATATGTCTATTTCGCGTCTGTTTTCAATCGGTAACTAGTTATATATTTTGACACAACCTTTAAACTTTTTTCTTGTAATTCACAACACTACTACTTTTATATATGTACATTTTTCAGATTGCTATCTAGCATTTTGGTTATTGGCTGTAGGAGAATGATTTGCAAAAACGCAGAAGGATTAATGTAAAATTATAAAAAATCATATAAAAATATCATTTTTAACGGGCGAAACCATGAGATTTTCGTCGTAAAACATCTCCACATTAAGAACCAAATTTCCCTGTTTTGGTCATTAAAACAAATAAGAGAACTTTTCTTTCCTAGTTTCTCAAAGAAAACAAATGGTCCCTCCCACCACTACCACAAATTACCCCATTTACATGCGCTTATTTTGGCCTTTACATGCGCTTATAAAGCGCATGTAGAGGGGGGCGCTGGTAAAGGCTCTACATGCTCTTTTAAAAAGCGCATGTAGAGGGGGGGCTATACATGCGCTTAAAGCGCATGTAGAGGTATGCACCTCTACATGCGCTTTAAGCGCATGTACATCTACATGCGCTTAAAGCGCATGTAGATGTGCCTCTCTACATGCGCTTTAAGCGCATGTAGAGTACCTACCTCTACATGCGCTTTAAGCGCATGTACAACTATATATTTTTTTTTAATATATATTTTTTACATTTGCCACACAATACATTTGCACCCACTCTTATAATAATATATAGCCAAATGATAAATTAATATGAAGATACATCTAGATCATAAAGACAACACAAATAGAATAGAGCTGGAATTCAAGCATAAAACCCATGAAAAGTGAAGAAAAGGAACCTACAAGAAAGATTACTTCATAAATATCAAAGGTAATAATACCTTGGGCATTTCTTAGCAAGTAAGTCCTTGAACATTGTTTGCTCAACATGGCATCCTGACAAGTTGTTTGTGTAGCAGTCATTAACTAATAATACATTTTCCAACAGGACAGCTAGGCTCCAGAATGCATCTTCCTCAGTCTTCATGACAAGCAACAACAATGCTGCTACATAATTAAGCCCCTGGATTCACAGTGATTTAGAGTAAGAAACAGAAGAAAATTTAACATCTGTGATTCATAAATCTAAACATCATTGAGTAAGAAACAGAAGAAAATTTAACATCAATGATTTATATGCCCAAATATCATTGAAATATAGTTACTCATATGTATTAGGACACGAACGAATCCATGTGTAGTAAAAATGTGATTAGCTGGTGAATAATGTTCCTGATGTTATTATTCATGAAAGGAATTTAGCAACTATTTCAAACCAGAATGATAAAATTATGGGGGAAGAAATAAATCACAGAAAGCAAACATCATTAGTAAGACATTCTCTTCATTAAGGAATTAGTACATAGTACCAAATATGGTTGTATGAAAAAATGTTTTCCAAACAGAACTAGCTATCAAAAGAAAACAACACTTAGTAACAAGAGGAAGGGCATGGAACTAGAATAACCTGACAATACCCCACATCAGAATCACGGAAAGAGTAGCCAACAAGAACTCGCCTAAGAGCAGCATGCCCCTCTGGTGTGTCCAACCATGGATGGCCAGGGAAGGTCTGTGGTAGGTCCTGTACTCATGCGAACAGAATGACCGTAAGAAAAATAAGACAGAGAAAGTATACGTATATTTTGCGCGCATAGGTATTTGATACCTTGATAAGAGCCCCTTATTGAAAACTAAGAGGCTCACAAAGGAGGGTGAAATGCAATAACATCCATACACACGACAAAGGAAAATACAAAGGTCACATGCAAATTTATTCACCATAAATAAAAATAAACTAATGATGACACATGTTCTCAAGGCTTTCTTATGTTAAAGAGATGTATGCTTTGTTATATGAGCTAAGGTGAAAAGATCTCAATGAAGCTTAGGGGAAAAAACATTTCACATATTTGGTTCAACTTTTGAAGCTCTTTCTAATCATTGGTGAAGATTTTGGATTCAAGGATACCAATGATAACCAATTAACCTGACTCATATGTCCATCAGAATCTGCAACAATATGGATCTAAAGTTCACCATAAAATCGACAAGATAGATAATGCAATTTGATGAAAATTCTGATCACAAATGAAACTTTCAGCCAGACCAAAGCATGGTCCTAAATAATTGAAAAACATCCCCATATAAGGAAATTAAAGTCATTCTTGACAAAAACCAGCCAGAACGGTCAAACCCCTCAATCAATCTCTAGAACCAATAATAAGAACACATCTCAATCATAGCATCATCACAAATATCACCAATACTCAATCTAGTTCATCAATATTTAGGACCAAAGCATGGTCCTAAACAATTAAATAAGATCCATATTTATGAAAATTCAAGCCATTAAGGACCAAATCCAGCTAAAAAGGTCAAACCCCACAATCAATTTCTACTTTCTAGAACTGATAATAGGAACACACATCTCAATCACATGATCAACACAGCTATCATGAATACTCACTTGATCAATCTGCCTAGTAGCTGCAGTGACCTTTCCCTCTGTGGCCTTAACAAGATCAAAATAATAACTCTCAGGAACCGTGGACCTCTTCTTGGCGGCCCCGGACAGCGAAAACCAAACCTTAGGCCGAAGAACAGGAGGGATTCCTTGCCTAACAAGCTTCCTAAGAGTGATGGCATTTGTGAGTGAAGACAATTTCAAGGAAGACTTAATAAGGGCACTACTGGCTGTTCCTCCTTCACCAATAATATTTCCACAGTGCAAATACCAATTTGCCCCTTTGCTAGCTTCCAATGCCCACCACACCCTATTCCTCTCCCTCACCTTCTCCCTCACCTCATTTAACACATTCACATCATCCACATTCCCTTAAACATTGAACCCATAAATGTCTTGGAATTTCACAGTCATATTTGCCCTCCTGGAATGTATGCTAGGCCTCAGAATTGCTATCTGGGCTTGGTACTCCATGGCATTCTCTATTTTGCTTTCATTTCCAAACATTTTGTTGAGCAATACAATTGATGAATCAAGAACAGAAGGAGGCTTTACAGATTGAGAAAGACCTTGTCAAATTAGAATAATAAATCTACACATGTGAAACCATGAAGGTCTATGTATTGTAGACCTTAATGGATATAACTAGGACTAGGTAAACAGAGACTGCAGAAATTGAAAACAATAAAAAAAATTTCAAACCAAATGTCAAACCCTAACACTCAAATCTCACCAAATCGCAGAAGGAGGGGTAAAACCGGGATAAAGGGAACTACCTTACTCATTTTCGACCTCACCACGTCAGGCAGGAGCTTCGCCGCCGCCGGAAACGACCAGGCTCGCCGGAGACAAAGATAAATAGAGGGAAGACTCGGATTTGGGAAAGGAAGGAAAAAGAGAAAGTGAGAAATCAACATTAAAGGTGGAATAGTTCGAAAGCACAAGAAGGCTGAAGTGTTACCATTAAGTTCCGCCGCCATCCGCCGCCTATTTCGCCGGAGATCGAAGAAACCCGCCGGAAAAACTAGGAAAACGAAGGGAGGATTCGAAAATGAAGAGGCATTGAAATTCCGATTGTGAGGGGAAAACAAAGGGAGAGAAGAGGAAGATGTGTTGGTGAAGGGGGGGCCGGCGCCGCCGCGCCGCAGGCCACCGTGGAGAAGGATGAAGAAGTAAGAAGTTAGGGTTTGAGGGAGGGGGGTGTCGGGTTTGAGAATATTTGTGGGAGGGGAGGCCGTGTTTGGTGTGTTATAAGGGAGGAGGTTTGGTGTGTTATAAGGGAGGAGAGGCTTTGTTTGGTTGGAGGTTTATTTTAGTTAGGTTAACAAATAGGGAAATTACCATACTACTACTTTCTTTAATCCCCAAATCACTAAATCAAAGTTCTTATCTCCTTAACTTTCAAAATAATTTAATTTCAACAAAACCTTCATATATCCTAACTTTCTAACTCTTTTTCTCAAATTTCCAAAGAAAATAGACATATTATCTTCTTAAATTGTATTTATCCCCAAAACTTCAAGAAATCCCTAATAAAAAATACTAAATACTACAAATTTTCTAATGGTCCTTTACTAAAAATATCTCTAATCCTGTATTAAATTTTTGGGATGTTACAGAGGGGGTCCGACGGCTAGGGTTTAGGGGAAGGAGATGTGAATATATATATAAATACTTTATGGAAAATTAAATTACAATTAACTACCCTATTGTTCATCCTTAATTATATTTCTATCCCAAAAGTTTATATATATTATTGTTTCCATTAATTTCCATCATAATATTATCTAGGTTTCCCAATATTTTTCATGAAAGCTTCAAGTTCCAAATGATTTCTTTAACTACCATTTTTTCACTTTAGTACAGCCTTTACATGCGCTTTAAGCGCATGTATTGGCTTTCCTTTGTTATAATAATATTTTATGGCTTATACATGCGTTTAAAGCGCATGTAAAGACCAATGTCCATTTAATTATATGGATTTTCATATGACTTGGTGCTTTTCAACTAAATTGTTTCAATACTTCATCTCAAAATGCTCAAATCTTGTGCTTGACAATGTTATAGTAAATTCCATTGAAGAACAAGCCTTTACATGCGCTTTAAGCGCATGTAGAGGCTCTACATGCGCTTAAAGCGCATGTAAAGGTAGAAACACCCTTTACATGCGCTTAAAGCGCATGTAAAGGGTGTTTCACCTCTACATGCGCTTTAAGCGCATGTACAGGGTGTTTCACCAATTCCATAGCACCCAAAAGTGGTAATGGAGCCTTGAAACACTAAGTCCACAAGCAGAGACACCTTATGAGGTCTGAGGAGGACCTCTTATGCATGACTCCATGTTTTGCACTTCAGTAGTGCCTTTACATGCGCTTAAAGCGCATGTAAAGGGTGTTTGAACATTTTCAAAGCACCCAAAAGTGGTAATGGAGCTTTTAATCACTAATTCCACAAGCAGGAATACCTTATGAGTATGAGGAGGACCTCTTATGCATGACTCCATGTTTTGCACTTCAGTAGTGCCTTTACATGCGCTTAAAGCGCATGTAAAGGGTGTTTGAACATTTTCATAGTACTGAAAAGTGGTAATATAGCTTTTAAACACTAATTCCAAAAGCAAGAACACCTTATGATGTCTGAGGAGGACCTCTTATGCATGACTCCTTGTTTTGCACTTCAGTAGTGCCTTTACATGCGCTTAAAGCGCATGTAAAGGGTGTTTGTGCCTTTACATGCGCTTAAAGCGCATGTAAAGGGTGTTTGTGCCTTTAGGGTGTTTCCATATGATTTTGAGCTTTTCACCTAAGTTCATTTTATATTTTATCTCTAAATACTTAAATCCTTTTCTAGTCATTGTTTTAGTGAATTTTAATTGAAGCACATTTCTATACATGCGCTTAAAGCGCATGTAGAGATAAGGCCTCTACATGCGCTTTAAGCGCATGTATAGATTTTTACCTGTACATGCGCTTAAAGCGCATGTAAAGGACCCTCTATACATGCGTTTTTCTAAGCGCATGTAAAGGTGCGCTGGTAGAGGGACAATTTGTAGTATGTTATAATGAGCAAAACGTCATAAACGTTTCGTCGTTAAAAGTTTTAACGAGCGAATCATTTGTTGGTTTGCGGGTTAAAAGTTTTCTAAATATTCATTTCCCCTCCCATTTTTCTACACTCTCGCTCACTGTCCCATTACTCTTTAAGTTGAAACTATCACCTTAAAGTCCTCTCTGAACAAACCTGACCTCTCTCAACAAATCTCATGACAATCCTAAGAAAATATTGGTTGGGGACCTTCAGGATTGAAAATAAACACATATAACAAGCAAATTAAACCAAAGCACAAGTATGATTTACAAAAGCAAAACCAAAGGAAATAATAAGCTACAATCATGAGAACTAAAAGTTTATCAACATTTTAAAGACATGTCAGAGCTTGAGTCATATCTGGAACCAACTACAACAATGCCCCCAAGTCAAATACTACTTCTCAAAGTCCCTTCACTATGACATTCTTAAGATTGTCTCTTCCACTCTATATATGAGACGATAGATAACTGCATTGCACTAGATGTGGTTTTCATGTGTGTAGTTTTCGGTTTGATTGTTTCTCTCGTTTTTCTATCACCCTATATTCTTTACTTTTGAATGGTTAAACTTCTCATATAAGTTAATACTATCAGATTCTACGAGAAGTGATTTACATTTTTATATGTAAAAAGGAGTTCGATTTTCATTTCTGTATAATTTTTCAAAGGTTTAATATTTTAATTTGAACAAATACAATATCTTCTAGTATTAAATCATTGATAAATCAAATAAAATAGAAAATATAACTGATTTTTGCCCATAAGATATCAATATGTCACTTATTAGGACTTTGAAAAATCATATAAAATTGAAAATATTATCAATTGTCACCCATAAGATATTAAAATTGAAAATATTTTTGCTCGCTAATCTGCCCTGGAAGTTGTAAAAGTATACCATATTAGTTATAGCTAGTAACCTAGATCTAAATATGCATGTTATATTAGGAGAGTACTACCAGTTTGATGGAACTCCCTTTAAGGACAACAATTGTTAAATTGTAGTCGTTAAATCCTTTATGGACCAATTTATTTTGCTCGTTATCTTTGTTGTTAAAACCATTGGGGACCAAAAACATATTTCTATTTCTCGTTATAAACCTTCCTTTTAAGGAAACTTGTATTAACGACCGAATTTTGTTTGGTCGTTGAAAACCTTTTTTTAGTTAGTGGCGAAGCTAATGACATTTTAACCCTAAGAGTTTTTTTCTCTAATCAATTGATTACTTAAATCCACCATATATACATCTTTCTTAGATTCTTGTGAGAAACTTCGATCGGCAATGAGCCTAAGAGCTTGACCTTCTACAGCAGGGGATAATGATGAGGCAACCCCAACACCAACAACCAACTCCTTAACCTTGCCACAATGTTACTGCTTGCACCACGATCAAGTTGATGTAATAAGCTAAATTATTGCAAATCTAATCTATTTATATACACCAACCACTGCTTGTAACATTAATATACAATGACAGCCTAAAATTGAATGAAATAATTGATTGCAAGGCTTCCCTTAGATTGAATGAACTAATTAAAATTGCATTTTATAAAAATCATATTAGCATATAAAGAATTTCAACACAAGACATAAATTTATGAAACAAAAACAATATTGAAATGAAAATTAGTATTTTGTATTTTGTATGCTTGTGTGTGTTACTAATTTTCCATTTATGTACGTGTTTGGATACATTACAATACGATATCACTTGTTTGATTTGAGGAAATAAATTGAGGGTTTTACAATCTTAAATTATCCATTTGCAATTTTACTTACTTTTTCCTATATTATTTTGTTATTCACGCTTAGTATTGCCACTGTCGTCAGTTGAATTTAACATCTGTGCTCTGTAATTTGAAGTTCCATTTTGGGATATGCATAGCTTTTATTCCGGACCCATTATTTTTGTGTTCTTTGTAATTTGGTGCATGCCCGGATCATTATATTGTTCTTTTCTTCGCTTATACTTCATGTTTCAAGTTTTTTTTTTTTTGAAGTTTCTCTATGTCGTAATTCACTTTCCATCTTTTAAATGGAACAATCAAATAGCAACTGTAACATAGGCTCTTCAATTTCGTTGTCTATTGTATACTATTTTCATCATTCATAATAATGTTCTAGAAAT
Organism: Mimosa pudica; assembly: GCA_029929735.1. Lineage (NCBI taxonomy): Eukaryota > Viridiplantae > Streptophyta > Magnoliopsida > Fabales > Fabaceae > Mimosa > Mimosa pudica. The sequence goes on along the minus strand of JAKELP010000012.1, from coordinate 18,471,545 downwards.
TCATCAAGTTGGTTTTAGATCGAGGACCAGATAAGCATTACGACTTTTACTAGTTTCTGTTTTATTTTAGGCCCACTATCTAGACCCATTAATTACTGTGCGGTTCCATTGTATAATTTTTGTATTTAAATGGGCCTAGCATTGTAATTTGTAAAATGTCTGGCTGAATGACATACACACTGTTCTTTTCATAATTAAAAAACGAATTCAAATCACTATTACTTCAATTCTTATGTGGAGAAACATTATATTATAGATCAAATATTTATGTGAGTTTTTGAACCTATTTGAATACAAAAAATAAATTCATAAATTTAAAAAACAAATATTACAAAGCACAAATAAAAAAATGTGTTTAAGGATTGTTGCCTAAAATAATACTCCAATTGGAAATAGAGGAAGCATTTCACTATTTTATGTGCTTACTTTAATTTGTGTCACTTTTTTCGATTTATTTTCAAGTCTGGCGTGTGTTTCTTGAGTTTGGATGTGTTGCAATATAATATTATTTCCAACGCAAAATTGATCTAAAAAAATCTCCAAAACAAATTGATCATATTGGGCAAAAGTTCAGGGGTAAATATGATTTTAAGCCCACTACAAAAGCAATAATGAGTCAACCGCTTGTATACATTTACTCTAAAATTGGAGTAAATGTATACAAGTGTCTTGAATCAACCGCTTCTTTTGCCATTTGCTTCCGTCCATTATTAATTAATAATGAGTCCGGATTGTACTCAAGGGGTAGGTACAATGCAGATGTGATCGCTAACAACAATGGTATTCAAATTATATAATACTCCCTCCGGTCCTAAATATAAGACCTAATTGATTTTGTTAGAAAATCTCATAAAAAAGCAAAATAAGTTAATTATAAATTGATTTACCTAATTTTTTCCCTTAGATTAGTTTATTTTACCTATAAACTAATGTCTAATCTAGAAATATATCAAATATGTCATGATTTAATAGTCTGTTTCGCAACCTTAATCTCTCCAAAAAAAATTCAATTATGTCTTATATTTAGAACCGGGGGTAGTATATCGATTTTTGGTCCTCTTCCAATTTAGTTTGAGAGGCCGTGGCAGAGATCAAGGGGGCAGAGCAAAACACAAGTCATGAACCACACATTGCGTTGTCGGGCAACTCAATCCGTTTGGCTTAGCGAACCTATACGAGTTTTATTCCAACTTAAGCGACCTCATACTTAAAAGGGTTAAGGGTAAATATGTGTTTTATTTTGAAGGTTGGCCACCACCATATATATTTTGTTTCTGAGGACAAAATACATATGTGTTTTACTTAAATAGTCTAGCTCTCAGCACCAACGGTAAAAAAATACATGTGTCAAAGGGCATAGGACCACCACCTATCATTGGATCACCACCTCCATTTTAGTAAATTTCAAACGCGCAAGAATAACTCTAATTAATTATATTTGACAATCTTTACTTCAATTAAATTCGATTATTAAACCTGGAGGAAAATTAAGCAGCTTCGGCTTAATTTGTTTAACCAAATACAAAATCCACTTACAAACTGCTAATCTGCCCCACGGGTTCATCACCAAAACTCCAATGCACCATAAACATTGTTTTCTTTAATTTCCTTGTTGACGAGAAATTTGCACGTATACTAAACTACAACAAATATTTAACAACCTCCCAATAAACCTTAAAATTTGAGGCTGTGACATTTTAACTATAGCTAGCGGACTCAAACCAAAGGAACCTTTACATCTCAAGCCCTTTAATTTGATGACCAAACTCTTCTACACAACAAGGTCAGTGTGTAAATTAGCTCAGAAATATATAAACCCACCAAATTTTTTGATCATCATCTGGCCAAATGAAAACAAATATTTCACACTATTTGTACAATGAACATTTGAAGCATATCAAAAGGACTTCAAAGTATAGTCAACGTTTCTTACAACCTGGAACCCCTCATTATTTATACATCAAGCCTACTGGTTATTAATCAATCTCATCAACGCCTTTTTTCTATTGTTTTTTATAAATGGCGCGTTCTATTGTTCTATGTACACAAATATTATAATAACTAGAATGCAAAAATAATAACTAACTAATTGTCCCTCCACACGTGCCTCAAAATTCTTCGTAAGATATATTCCTATGAGACTCAGAAGACATAGATGCATGTAACGTTGGTGGCGATTTCAAACTGTTGAAGTATTCCGTTATGTCCGTACCACCGGAGCTGAAGTCAACGTGGTCATCTCGGGGCGGAATAAACGGTGGCCTAACCTCCGTTAGTAGGTCCCACTGTACACCTCTAAAGAAATCATGCTCCCTAATTTCACACGCGCTGCGCGTGTAACCCAACCTCTTTGTAGGATCCTTCTCCAGCAAACGTTGGATCAAATCCGTTAGATCACTCCGTTTTCCAACAAATTCCGGTGATCTCAACAAAACATTCCGGAAAGTCTCCTTCTTATTACTCCCCTTAAACGGCGTCGTTCCATACAACATCTCATAAGCCAATATCCCTAGGGCCCACCAATCAACGGCAAACTCGTGGCCCTCGCCGCGAACCACCTCCGGCGACATGTACTCCTCCGTGCCAACGAAAGAATTCGACTTCTCACCGCTCGAAAAACTCGGCTTCCTTCGACTCATCGGGCTGACTCTGGCCGTGTTTTTCTCCTTCACGGCGGAGAAACACCGCCGGCGAACTTTCTGGCGAGACTCCGGCGACGGAGTTGATGAAATCACCGTTTTGATGGATTTTGGTTTGAGCTTATGAGAGAGATCGAAGTCGGTGAGAGTGACGTGGCCGGATTGTTGGATGAGGACATTCTCCGGCTTCAAATCGCGGTAGGCAAGGCCCATGCTATGGAGATGCTCAAGTGCACAGAGGATCTCAGCTAAGTAGAAGCGAATTACAGCTGGGGAGAAAACATGGTCCACTTGCATGTGAAGAAGTACGTGGAGGTCGCCGCCGGGACAGTAAGGTAGGGCCCACGCGAGAAGGTCGTCGGTCTCGAGGGTTCCGAGGAGGGAAGGAAGGAAGGGGTGGGATGATAGTTGAGAGAGGACTTGGATTTCCCAACGGGCACGGTGGTTAGGGTTGAGGGTTGTGTTGTGGTGGTGGGAATTATTGTGGTGGAGGACTTTTAGGGCAAAAGGAGAGAGGGCGGAGGGATCGGTGGAGACGTCGTGGACGAGGAAGACGGTGCCCATGCCGCCTTTACCGAGGACTTTGAGGGATCGGAGGTTGTTGAGGATGAGCTCCGGTGAGGATGGAGTTGGAGAATCCATATGCATGTGGTGGTGTAAGTGTGTAGTGAGTAGTGTGGAATATAATTGGCGTTTTGAGAGGGTTATGGTTTTAAGATTTGGCTTTTATAGGAATCTTTTTTATTTGGTGTTACTGTTAATGTTAGTGATGGTGGTCTTTGTTGTTCCCCTTCTTTTTCTTTTTCTCCCTCTTTGTTTTACCCTTTTCACTTTTATACGGGTCTTGCCGCGCGCTCCCTTGTTTTTCTTTGAACTCCCTTTTGTAACTTGAAATCTTGTTTCTCTATGGATTTTTCGGAGTAGTCATCTCTAGCTTTCAATATATACTGCAATTCATTGTGTCAGTAAAATAAAGTTTTGATCTTCTTGGATTCTTATTTCATTTCTCATCATCACGTGATTTTTTCTCTATTATTAAGGATTAATGTATTGTGTGTCTTGTATTGTGGGAACTGGCTGGGCTTTTATTTAATTTTAGCCACAAGCCGCTGTATGATTGATTGAGAACATGAAATTGAATTATGAGTTTAATACATTACATATATGTTTCAATGTAACAACTAGCTAATTAATTGATGATAAGATGCGTATATAATAATGTGTCAAAAAAAGGAAAGGATAATAACAAAAATAATATAATAATGTGCCCTGTAGTAACTTGTGACACGTATGTACAAATAAAGAGATTTCGTAAATGAGAATCTTGATAAATAATTAGAATCATATCCCTTGGTGATTATAATTATATATTGAGAGAGCCATACAGTGGGATTGGTAAAAACAAAAGAAAGGGGGTGAATAATAATGGAGGTTGGACTAGAAAAAATTAAGTGGGAATAATAGATGGACGGATAGATGATATATATGAAAAGAATGAGAATGTTGTAGGCATTGGGGTCATGATGAAGTGAGAAGCGGGTGGGACGCACGTGTGACATTTACAAAAAAAAAAAAAAAGAATGGCAGTACAGTAAATGAAATTAATTCTAATTTATATTAGTTAAGTGTGTTTGTGTGTTTTTTCTCAAGGAAAAATATAAGAAAGGGAACAAAGTGGGGGTTAAATGTTTCGTGGGCGTTAGGGCTTGCCCTGATCATAGAGGGGTAGAAGGCAGAGAGAGTAGTAGATAGTGTCTCTTTGTCTGGAAGATGTCACCTTCTAAGCTATTCAGTCCATATGGTTTATACATATATAGCCACCTCTTCCAATCAATAATGAAGTCCTCATTTTCTCATTGTTTTTCAACTCTGCTCGTGTGTGTATGTATATGTGTTCATATCATTTATGACACATGCCCCTTTGTTCCATGGAGCAGACAAAACATGCATGGACAATCCTCAGCTGGATGCACTTGCTCTCGTCTCACTAGGCAACTCAACGTTATGCTTGTTCTTATTTTGCCTCCCTCCTCACCTACTTTCCCTATCGTCTCCTATGTCCTGCCTCATTACTCACCTTCTCTCTCATTGCCTTTCCCTTCCTTCTAAGTCTCGAAACAACCCTTTCTTTGAATATTCCATCCAATAATTCACCCTACTCGCTCATATAAAGATTACATAGGAGTATATCATAGCCAAGATTATTGACTTCATCATCGCGTTCATTATCAACTAATGCAATAAATACAATGGATGTTTTATGGGGTAACATAACTCAGATTTTAATCTTCACATGTTCCATTATAGACCTTACTTAGGTCAAGTTCTTCCATCGAGGTTTTCCATTTATCCAATTTAAAAGGGACAGTTGGCCGTTAGATTGAATAGATGGTTGTTATAAAAGGACATGTGTCACTCCTATATTAAAAGAACTTGAAAACCTGGAGAAAAGAACTTGATGTAAGTTTTTCCCTTCCATTATATACTCAAACTCAGGCATACGAACGAGAATATCATTTCATACTAGTACTAATGTCACCCTTATCCTTAAGTGCTAAGGGCCTAAGATTCTGATAAAAAAAACGGGCCTAAGACTACTTGATCCATGCATCAGCATCGATTTATAATGTAAGAAAGAACAAAAAATCAATTTATATTATTAAACATAATATTCATTGATTTATAAATGATTTATATTTAAAATACTACCCATGAAAATCTAGAAGATAAACCCCGTTTTTTATGGGTTTTCTATGCGCGATTTTTTTATCTCATATTTTTCAAAATGTTAAAACACATTTATAAAAAAACATTCTAAATGGTAAAATATGAAAAAATAAAGATAATAAATAATTTGTTTGGTGACTCAGTTGAAATCTCTGCGTGTCATTATAATATCATTAAACTACCATAACTACAAATTAATACACACATCACTTAAGGAATGAATGATTTTTATGGAAAATTTTCATCTTCTGTCTAATAAGTTTTTTTTGTCTCTTCTTGTTTTGCACTCTCTGTTATGTGAATCAAAGAAAATTCAAAATTGAAAATGTAAAATACATCATTTAATGAAGGTGAAGTTGAAAAAAGTGAAAAGGTAAATATAAATTTTAAGTCTCGACTACCATTATTTGATAGGTGAGAAATGAGTAGTTAGTGACTTATGATTAGGACCGGAGGGAGTACACATTACACATCTAGTTAACTTATAATTAGGACCGGAGGGAGTAAATTTTATGAGAATTTTGACAAATAATTTTAGAAAGAACATTTGTTATTATAAATTTATAATTATATATTTAGAGTTGGATTGGTGAAAACGAAAGAAACAGGAGTATTAACGACCAAAATTATTAGTTGTTGGTGGTTAAAGTTTTAGTTTTAAGGACGAAAACGGTGAATTTTGTTCGTTAAAACTTTTACTGACATATATTTCAATGTATAAATTGATGATATGGTTTTAACGACCAAAACACCGAAGTTTGGTCACGACCAAAATATTGCGTTTTGGCCAGTAAATATAACACGTTAATGACCAAATCCTGGAAACATGGTTGTGAAAAGTCATGTTTAATGACCAAAATTTTCGATTTTGGTTGTTAAAAGTTAATTTTTTATAGTTTTTATTTTGTTTTTTATTAATTCATTTGCATTTTATGTGTGAATTGTATAGTGAAATATTACAAAAAAAAGTCATAGTACGAAATTTTATGTATAAATTGTGTGGTAAAACATTTAAATTACAGTGTAATTCATCTCGGACCTTACTTAGGTCAAGTTATTCCATCCAGGTTCTCCCTTTCTCCAATTACTGACCGTTAGATTGAATAGATGGTTGTTATAAAAGGACACGTGTCACTCCTATATTAAAAGAACTTGGGAACCTGGAGAAAGTAACTTGATGTAAGTTTTTCCCATTCATCTCTTTCCCTTTTGAAATATTTATATATTTTTATTTCAGAAACTTTTGTATTTTAATTAAGAAGAGAATATTATAATTAATATTAGAATTAAAGATGAAAAAAGTTTTTCCTCTTGTCTAATTTCACTCTAGAAAAAGAATAAGAAAACTTTCAGATGTGTTTTAATTTAGGAAATAAATAGGTAGTTTTAGCAAAGATAAAAGACGTCGTCTTCCTCCTAATAACACATAGCAGTTTATCGCCGTCTCAAACAGTAAAACAGTGAAACTTTTTCAATGACGGACAAGTGTATTGATCATTTGTATTAGGGATTCTCACCTATCTCACTCTTGTGACACACGAAGGCTCTGTGTGCAATTATATACATCATCATTGCCATTTTCTACACCGCTTTTGGGTGGTACATGTTCAACGACATTCGCCGGAGCTTCCCGACTTGTGAGATGCGTGCATGGTAATGTGGTCTGTTTTACTTTTGTTAAGGATAACATATGACAAATAGAAATTAATTATATTTCATCTTAATAACAACTTAGAGCATTAGATTTTTGATTGTAAGGGTAAACATTTTACAGGTTTGATATAATGCGTGGTTATGGTAAAAAATGAAAATAAAACGCTTGATATCAAACTCAATAAAATGAATAATTTAAGAAATAAATTCATATCACAGTATCAAACCTAAAAAAATATACTCTCTCCGTTCCTAAATATAAGACCTAGATAACTTTTTTTAGAAAGATTAAGGTTGCGAAATAGGTTATTAAATGATGACATATTTGATATCTTTTTAGATTATTCATTAGCTTATAGGTAAAATAAACTAGTTTAAGAGAAAAAATTAGGTAAATCAATTTATAATTAACTTATTTTTTGTTTTAGTTTAAGTTTGTTTTTTCAATATTTTGTTATACCTCTAACTAATACTTTGATTGTGCTATTTTTAGTTTTTTTGTATTTTATTTTTTCATATCAATTAAGTATTTTATTTTTTATAAAAAATTCAATATTTTATAGGACATACATTCTTCATACTCATTTTAAGTTACTAATCACATAATGTTATATTTGATGTGGATGTATACTAATCACATAAATGATTACTGATTTACATGAAATAGATATAAAGAATGTTGATATAATAAGTATTTTTGTAGTTGGACACAATATATTATTATATCACATATACTTATTTAGTGTTAACTTCAGCTTTCTTTTTTTTATAACAGTTAACTTCAGCTTTATTTCTTTTTTGTTTTGGAATAAAACAAACTTTCATTTTTTCGCCTTTTTGTGGAAATTCTATTTAAAGATGAACTCAATGAAAATATTTCTTACAAGCCCCCACACCATCAAAATAAAAGATAGGCCGTCCAATAAAAATTTCAAATTGCAGAGAAGATAGTTGAAAACTCGATAGATGTTAATGAATTTGTAGATTTGGTGAAGTCATAATTAGTGAAGGTGATGGTGGTGGTGGCCATGGTGATGATCGATTATTAGGTAGATGGTATACGTTAATCAATTGGTGGTAAAAACTTTAGGCTTTTTGCTATTATAAATATATCGTCGGAATATAAATAGCTTTTTTTGTCAAATATAAATTGTAACTAGTTCTACATGTGTGTGAGTCGGTTAAATAGAACTTGAGCTCTTGTTGGGGAACACAAGGTGGTGACATAATCATTATGCTTCCTTTACCGCCTGACTTGATATTCCTCACCTTGAGCTCAACAAGAAGCCCCTAAAATTGAATTCCGACTTTAAGTATAAAAGTGTTATTAAAGGAAAAATAATCCTTAATTCGAAAGTAGTGTGGAAAAATTAAACTATGTGGTCATTTGGTTACATGTTCCGCGATCGTACTGTAGTTGTGAGGATCAAATTCGATCACTTTGTTCTGTACGGTTAGGAACACACGGCTGCTTCTTTTTGACATTGTATTTTATATATGAATATGACGTGAATATATATTATTATATTCTTATAATCTTATAATATATGAAGTGCTCTGTGCTGTATAAATTATTTCCCTTGCTATATATGTATATATATAAAATTTTTTATCAGCTGCTGTATATATATGACTAATCAACATAATATATCATACAAGTGATACAACATTAAACTAGACGGAAATTTATATTTAATAATTTGTGAAGTCAAAAACGAAAATAGTTGTAGTGGAGATAAAATTTGTGGGTTTTTCAAAGGTATAGGCATAATATAATGGAATATATAAAAGACAAAAATAAATTAAAGGTTATTAAAGCAAGATAAAGCTGAGAATGACCAGGAAAAAGTTGAAAGATATCGAAACAATCAAGGGATGGATGGATACACACATATACGTATAATCATCACAGGAAGAATTTCAATTTACATGTGTATGTATGTGATTATCATGGTATATATGGAGCATCACATGAAGCATTTCATGTGTTTGATAGCAACAACTCAAAAACATGTGGTGGGGTCCTTTTTATGTTGTCTTGGTCCCCTCACCAAATTCTAATTGCATGCTCATCATTTGGATGAGAAAAATGTACTCATCATCAATATAAACCGTTAGATCGAATTTAAACGGTTAGATTTGCTTTAATTTAATTTTTATATTTTGAATAAATTTTTATTTTAATATACGTAAAATGTGAAATAAAGATGATCTTATAACTATCGTTTAACATAAAAATGAGTTACTCACTTTAAAAATTCAACAAATTACAAATTTTTAATGTGAGCCGTTGAGATCAAAATTTAAAGGGTCTAGATTTCAGCATAATGATGAGAAAGTGATTTCTCATCACTATGATGAGCATGGAATCATACCCTCCATCTCTCCTATATAACTTAATTCATCATTCTCGAACAAATGATCAAACCCTTTAATACTACCTCCGGTCCTAAATATAAGACCTATATGACTTTTTTTTGGAGAAATTAAGGGTCTGCTTGTTTGAGAGGAAAATGGGAGAGGAAGGAAAATGAGGGGGGAAAATGGGGCAAGGGAAAACATTTTCCCCTGCTTGTTAGGAGAGAAAATGGGAGAGGAAAGAAAATGGGGAAGGAAAATAGTGTGGGCCCCATGCCCCATTTTCCCCTCAACTTTTCCTCCCAAAATGGGGGGATTTTGGGACAAATTTGTTTTCCCACTCTTTACCCTTCACTCTCTCGCGCTTCTTCTTCTTCATGGCTCACATTCACAAACCATTCCTCTCCTGCGTTTATCCCATAAACGCCTGAGCTTCTCATTTCACAAATCATTCCTCTCCTGCGTTCACAAACCATTCTTATGCCTTTACCACCACCACCCCAAGAGGCCTTAATCATTACACGGTAGCATACAACTTGACAACTAGCAATCGCTTCCTCTGTTGTATAGACACATGCTTGTCTACAAATATCATCAGGAATAGTAATTAAGCAATTGTCAGGGGATTGAATAATGTCAAGTATTCTTATCCTTTTGAATAATGTCAACACTTTATATTACATTATTTAATTATGAAGGATAATGTCAAGTATTTTTTTTCTCTTGTCTTCATAATAAAATTATTTTTAAATTGAATAAGAAATATTTATTCCCTTTGTTTAATTTAATTTCAAGAGATGTCCCACTTATTGATTTATTAAAAAATAATTTTCTTTGTTAAAATAGTGTAATTTTCTTATTAAAGTGTTTGCAATAAGGGTATTTTAGTCATTCTGATATATACCCATTTTCTTTCCTCCCTGTTTCCCCCCTCCATCCAAGCAGCAGGGAGGATTATATTTTCTTCCCTGTTTTCTTTCCCCCCTGTTTGCTTTCCTCTCACTTTCTTTCCTCTCCCATTTTCCTCTCATCCAAGCAGGCCCTAAGGTTGCGAAATAGGTTATTAAATTATGACATATTTGATATATTTTTATATTATCCATTAGTTTATAGGTAAAATATACTAGTCTAAGGGAAAAATTAGGTAAATCTTCAATTTATAGTTAACTTATTTTGCTTATTTTTTAGGATTTTTCAAAAAAGTTAATTAGGTCTTATATTTAGGACTAGAGGGAGTATTATTTTCTTTATTTTTTTCTTTTTTACCCATTGCTTAGCAATAAGATACAAACTCTCGAAAAATCTTCCAAAAATAAAGAAGGCATAATGAATAAGAAGACTAATAATGCAGGCAATTGTCATAAGTGCTACTCATGTTGATAGTGCTATTCACGTGTGAGTCTTGGGGGATTGATCATTCTATTATTGCAATGCCAGTAATCCGTCCGAATTTTTGATGATGTAGAGAATTGATCATGATTTGTGATACACTAACAGCTGGTACCCCATTAATTACTACACACACACATGATAGCCTTGAAACCATTATTTGATTTGGTAGGGTAGGGCTCCTATTATAGTATCCTCACGAGTCACCACTTTCTCATCCTTCAAAACGCCAACTTATAATCAATCACCTATCTTTTCCTTCTACCCAGCTATACTAGCTACAATTCATTCACTCAACAGGCAGTTTCTTCATGACTTGCTCTTAACCCATGACCATAATTAAATTAAAAGGCACGAATGTGTGTGTGTGTGTAACACTACTTGCATACATTTCGGATACCCTCAAGCATTTTCCTTAATATTGGTCTGCTTGATATAACAATAATTAATTATACATAATCATTATAAAACTCAAATATGACGAGATAAAATATCAATTCAATGAATGGCTGCCTTTCGAGTATCGTGTCACATCAATAGAGTAATCAGCTTCTGTGCATAAAATTATTTTAGAGTAAAACGTATATCATATTGCAGTACGAGGTGACAAACCACTCACAAAATTATTTAAAAGAGCATTAAAAAGCGTGATCGATTGAGGATGGCCATACACACACAGTTTATTCTTTGTTTTATAGAAAGCTATGGCTGGCCAATTAAGCTGCCATGTGCAGTAGGCAAGCATGCAAATAGCAAAGTTCTCTAGTAAATAAATAAACACGTAATAAAATATCAGCTATTAGCTACATGTGGGTGATTGTTAGTGAGGCTTAGAGATTGATGCGGAAAACAAATAGAAATTAGTATTTTTCATGGATTATGTATTTTGGTGCCACTACAGACTAGGCGACGGGGGGATGGACTTGTTGGCCTTTGGAAAAATTAAAGGTTGCACATATCCTAAATGGTCGGGCTTGTGAAATACAAGTTGAGTTGTTAGATGCTTGTTTATTAATTTGTTGTGGGGTTATATCACTACAAGAAAATAGGAGGCTATTCACGTGAGGTATGTGGCGCATGGGGCAAGAGTGACAAAATCGATTTCTTTGTGGCGCATGGACATGTTTGTGCGTCACAAACTTGACACAAACGTGACACACAAACTTAAATTTAAATTTTTTGTGGCGCATGGGCTTTCTTTGTGGCGTATGGATCCATACGCCACACATGTTTGTGGCGTATGGATCCATACGCCACACATGTTTGTGGCGTATGGCTCCATACGCCACAAACATGTGTGGCGCATGGATCCATACGCCACACATGTTTGTGGCGTATGGATTCATGCGCCACACATACCCTCCACTTTCTGTAAAAAATTTAAATTTTTTCCCGCCACTCTCCCCCACTTTCTCCCTATATAAACTTCACTTCTCTCACATTTTCTCCTCCCCACTCTCTATTTTTTCCTACTCTCTCCCCACTTTCTTTTCTCCTCTTTCTCTACTCCATTATTTTCCTCCTCTTCACTTCCATTCTTCGTATTTAATTTCTCATTTAACTAATTATCCTTAATTTTTTTTGCAGGCTCATTGTTTAAAATCTTTCACAATCTAAAGTATACACTTTATCATTCGTTAATACTTTGTTTTTTTTCTCATTCATTATAATTCAAATTCTTTTATTTCATTATAATACTAGCTTTTAATTATTTTTCCCTCTACTCCCTCTACTTCAAACACTCTCTTTCCTTCTTCCTAATTATTATCTCCTATTTTTTTATTTTTTTAAAACTGCAGCTTGCCGAGGAAGAAGCTTCCTCGGCAAGCTGCAGTTTTTTTTTATTTTCACTTCACCTTATGTGGCGCATGAGTTATGCGCTACATGATTTTGTTGCATCAAAATTATGTAGCGCATAACTCATGCGCTACACAAGTTTGTTACGCCTCGATTTGTGGCGTATGGATTTCAACGCCACAAAATTCTTTCATACGCCACATACTTCAATATTTTGCCCATTTTCATGCGTGACTAGCATCCCCATTTTTTGTAGTGTATGGTGCATTTGGAAACAAGGAACCCCACTTCTACAATTTTAAGGAAAAGGCTTCTCATTACCTTTGAAGTTTCACCCTTTGTATTCTGGTCAGTCATCATTCGGTAGGAGAAAATGTGAGCCTTCCACCTAAGCCTTCTTTGTAAGAAATTGAAACTTTACTGATTATATTCCTCCACTCATGTCAAAGTTTGCAACATATTTGTACTTTAAAGAAAAAGAAACCACTTTATACTTTTCTCGATGCCTTTGTCGGCCATATACCCAGCGCTAGTCCAATATAATCTCCACCAATTTTAAGTTTCATTTGAGTGAAATACATATAAAGGCCATTGCTACGTATACTAATCGCACAAGATTATCCACATATTTTTTGGTGGGCGGGGGGTATTTCTTCGTTTGATTAAATTCGTGCATGATTGTGTCCGAGTGCACCTGCACAAACATACAGTACGTGTTTCGCGAGGAGCAATATATAAATGGTGTAATATGTACATTGATGAGTGCTAAAATATATATAAGTGGTTAATTTTTTTTTAGATTGTATTCACTTTGATACTTGTTAAAGTGGGGAATGACGCATTTATATTGTTCTATATTTTGGGCATATATAGTTGTATATTGTGATCGCAATTGCTGTATAAATGACCCCACACGAACGCACCCGATTGATATCATAGGTTTGTATTATTGCTGCCTGTTATTTTCAAATATATAGGCGCAGTTGCGCACGGAATATTATCATTATAATGAAGGTATTATTTTCCTTTTCAACCCCTACCCAGTTTTTTCTCACAAATTCTAATTATTTGGTCTTGAATAGGATTGTTTCGTGGGCCTTCAACTTTTTCTCCGATAAAGTTGAGAACAAAAGAAATATAGAGAATCATATTCAGTTATTTTAGCATCATAGCATATATGCAGTTGCTTTTGGTTAGGGTAATGGTTGCATCCACCTGTATCTATAAGATATACGTTTTCAAGGTTCATGATGAATAGCAGAAGATAAACCACTACGTTATAGCTAGCCACTAAATTATTACAAAAAGTAACAAGTTTGCCTTTTTTTGTTAATGACATCTCGATATTAACAATCGATTAATCCATATACACTTAAAGGTAAGAATGTTGCTCATATAGACAAGATTGTCCCTCTTGCAATGAGGAGAGCGCTTAATAGGATTGGAACATGCGTTCTCATCTTTACGGGGCTGTAACTCACTTACCAGCTAAACTAACTACAATGATAACGAGTTTGCTTTTTCATTCTTATAATTCAACTTTCTTTTTTTGGTTTTAAGGCTTTTAAAGTATTGGCCTCTTCCCTAACTATCGATACAACTGTTAACATTGGTAACAATGAACAAAATTTAAGTACAACAACATTAATTTGTTACCAAGTGGGTGAGGATATTGCATATCCTTGATTATTATATGACAATGATGCTATGTGTTTTATGGCATTATATGTAAAAATGTCATTTTGATTTTGCTATATAATCAAAAATTTTCATGTTATAAAAAATAAAGTTTCCAATTACTAGAGGGCAGTTGCACTTTCCATATCTTGCTGATTTGACAATGATGTCTACATCATTAATAAGAAAAAAAGGTTATATACGCATATGTTTATCTAAGTTTGTATTCTGTGCTAGAATAATGGAGTGAAAGTAAAGGCGGGGAAGTTGAGAACACCATGTTTATCAGAATCAAATAATGAATTCATGTTTCTTTGAGTCAAAGCGACACGAATTATTATGAGTGGTTTACCTTCGCAATCTAGTTCATGTGATGAAGAAGAAATGTAGGTATATATATATATATATATATATATATATATATATATATATATATATATATATATATATATATATATATATATATATATATATATATATATAAAAGAAAAAATAACTAGATAAACGTGTTAACTCGATGTATTTTTAGCATGTATTTAATTAATGTTTAAGGAACATTTCATTGGGCTTCATTGTTTTCGTCGAACTCTATTTTGTTGGGGATTAAGCCCATAGAAATTTTATTTTGATGAATTTGGGCCTAATTGGCTTAGCAGCCATATGGTTTCGTTTCCGTATCTTTTCAAAAAACAAATAGGAAGTGTCGAATTCAATCATGTGGCCTGGCTTTGCTCATTCAACTTCAACTTCTCTCCAGCTCATCATTGCTGAGCGATGAATTCTTTTTTGAGATCAATTGTCTTTTGATATGAACAATATTGGAATGAATTGTTGAGAGAATATTAACAATAACCCATTAATTATTCTATAATAATCTATAAAAAAAGTTTTTGTTGAGCTTTTTTATTTTTTTAAAACAATTTATATCATAAGAGAGGTAACATGTGAAACTTAAAAAAATATAAATCTGCTAAAAAACTGGTTTTACTGTGGCCGTTCAGTTGTAAAAAGATGTATTTTTAGTTTTTACAAAGTGAGAGTGTTTGTAAAATTCAAGTTTAGTGGTAAAGTTGTAAAATAAAATGTCCTTCAATAGAGACTATGTAATAAGTAAGTTCATTATGATAAAAATTAACAATGAGCATAAGGCAAGTGATTTAGTGAAATTTTAAATGATTAAAAATGACAATGTGCAAGATAGAACATTTTAGGTAAAATTCAATACAATGTGAAATTGTCTAAGCTTGTTTATCCACTTGTATTTCATGATACTTAATTATTTTTTCCCTTTTTATTACATAATTATTTCATCTCTTATGATAACTAATGTCAATCGTATTGATGTTTGAAAGTAGTTTATATTCAAATAGTCCTCTCAAACCTACTTAAACCATAATTAGTCTCTTTAAACAAACAACTTTAACAACTGTGTTAGTGAATAAAAGACAAAATATTTCTAGCCATATATTGCAACATAGAATATACATTAAAAAAACTTTAAATTATTTTACAGGAAACAATAATGGATTTTGTTTTTACGTGTAATGAAGGTGAAATGTAAAATTTTCTTAAATTGCATACAAATTGGGACACATTCTCAAATGCGCAAGTACGCCCGAATAAAAGTAAAATGGTTCAATCTTCAATATATGCCTATTAAATGTTAGTCATGCTGTCTTCTTTCAATAACTAATTGACGTAATTTTTTAAGGTTAAAGATCAATTTAGCCAACAAATAATTTTCAATGTATCAATTTGGTCAACAAACAATAAATCGTCTCATTTTAGCCAATGAACAATAAAAAAGGTCCATTTTGGCCAATAGCATGGGAAAATACTAAAATGCCCCTTTTAAAATAAAAAAAAAACTTCCTTCCTCCCACTGTGACAAATCCTTAGATTTGTATGGTTTTTATATGCTAAATTTGAAGATATTAAGATAATAAAGATACAATTTTTATCCAACTGTGCTTAATTAATATCTAAGATTCTTACGTGGAATGACTCTCATTTTTAATATATTTGACAAATATATTGATTATACTTGAGAAGTCTTTGATATTTTAATTATATTTGAAGGTAAAAAGGGAAGAAAAAAAGCAAATTGGGCCACACATGCATTGAACTACAATTTGGGCCATTTTCACAAACATCTATCCATCATTATCTTGGCCCAATCACGTGGAGAAGGAGGGAATTAGCTGCTGAAATGAATAAAACAAAAGAGGAATTGAGGAGGGAGCAGAGGGCGTACAGTGAGAGGCAGAGAAATGAATTGAAGAAAGAAAGAAAAGGAGGAGGGCAGGGAGGCGCCGATTTTGCACAGTGAGTTGGGAGTGGGGAGATGGCAAGTGAAGACAATAAAACCCACCTTCAAACTCTCTCATATCTCCTTTCTTCCACTTACATTTCCTCACAAATCCCTTCACCATATATTATGAGTATTCAAAAATTGAAGCTCAGGGTTTCTAAACTTTTCTTTATGAGTTACTAAAATTCCCTCCTTGCTCTTGAGAATGATTTGAAGATAGCTTGAGCTTTTGTTCTTTAAAGGGGAGTCCTAATTCCTTTCCTTTCTTTTTATATTTTTGATTGCCTAGGTTTAGATTACCAGTTATATTTTGAGATTGGACTGGATTTGGATGTTATTGTGAGTTTGATTTGTGGTTTTGACTTGTAATGAGGAATTTGGACTCAACAATATGTATGGTCATACATATGTTCTTTATAATTCATTAAATATTTCTATTTACTCATGCTATTGGTAGATAGTTTGTTGAATTGAATTGTAATTGAACCTAATGCATTGCAATCAATAATCACACTCTAGGGTAATTAATAATGCCTATTTAAATGGGTTCATGAGACTAGGCATTAGACTTACCGGTTGGTGAGGTTTGGTACTTTAGGAAACCTAGAGAAAACTTAAAGGTGCTAAAGGACTTAATAATTCCTAATTGGATGAGGTTTCAACAACTAGGTATTGGACTCATGGGTCCATGAGGTTTGGTAAATTAGGGAATCAGTGCATTAAACTCCCCAAAAATATTTAGAGAGCTATGATAGCCATTGAAATTCATTTCCAAGAGCAACTCACTTCAATTCCACCCTTTTATCCAAAAATATCAAAAATATTTATTTGTTTTGCATCCTTCAATCCTTCATTAAAAAATCAACAAAACATATTTTCTTTACCTAAATTCATCTTGCATTACATTAAATTTACTAGGTTAGTTTAATTAAACAAGGCTCCCTTGAGAACGATATCCGGGGTAACTTCTGCTTACCTTGAGGTACTAAAATTTATTGAAGGATTAGACCCAAGGCACACTACACCGACTGCAAAATCGGTGTACTTCAAGTGGCGTCGTTGCCGGGGAGTCATTAATTTGACTCCCTAGTAAATTTGTGTCGATCTTCAAGATTGATTTGTGTCAAAGTGAGCCATTAGGTTGCATTTAGTTTAGGTGCATTTTAGGATAGTTCACTTTGCATTTAATCTTTGTTTTGATTTTTTAGTTATTTGCATTTGCACATTGAGATTGTTTGATTGTAATTGTCATGTCTAGACTTTATAATTATGAACATTTTCCTTCCTTTTCAAGTGTTGATGAGTATGATGATTTGAGCTTCTTTGAATTTATTGAACATGATGAAGAATTCATTTCACCCTCTTCCCAACATTCTTCCTTCGTTAACACATATGATTGTGATGAGACTTGTGCTATTTGTATGGAAGTTGATTGACAAATCCTTAGATTTGTATTATTTTTATATGCTTAATTGAGACTCTAAACATAGTTAAGATGCAATTTTGGTCCTTTATATGCTAAAATAAAATGCATATTTTTGAGTGAGAATTGGCTTGAGAATTGAATCAATTGGTCTTGAATATATATATGATGTTGATAATCAAGTTTTTGGCTATTTGATCTACCTTTCTTCTTTCATTTTTAGTAAAGTCAAAGACATGGGTTGTCCACATGGAAAAGGGCTACTGGACAATTGGGCCTTTAAATAAATCATCATCCTCACAACTTGGAAAGAAGGCTGCCGAAGAAAGAAATGATATTGAAGTGTGTGTGTGCAGTGTTGGGGGGCCCAAGAGGAGAATGAATTAATGAACTAAAAAAAAGGAAAAAAAAAGGGAGGAGGGGGCTGCAGAGGCGAGAACAGAAGCAATAGAAATGAAGTGAGAAGCAGGCGAACGCGCGTTCAGAGGCAGGGGTGAGGCGCCACTTCCTCTCCTCTCTTCTCATCTTAATTTTCTCACTTCTCCTTCCATTTGTACCATGGTTTCTCTCAATCCTCTCCTAGCTGACGCTTCTCATATGAGAGGTAACTAAATCCCTTTTTACTCTTGGGAATGATGGATTATAGCTTGAGCTCTCATGCTTAATAGGGTAGTCTTGTTATTTTTCCTTTCTCTTGTATTTATGATTTTCCTAGGTTTAGGATTGTCATTTATACTTGGATTTGGACTGTTATATTTATTTGAGTTTTATTTGTGGTTTTGATTTGTAATGAGGGATTTGGACTCAACAATATGTATGGTCATACATATGTTCTTTATAATTCATTAGATATCTCTATTTACTCATGGTATTGGTAGATAGTTTATTGAATTGAATTATAATTAAACCTAATGATTGCAAGTCACTAATCACACTCTAAGGTAATTAATAATGCTTAATTAAATGGGTTCATGAGATTAGGTGTTAGACTTACTGGTTGGTGAGGTTTAGTATTTTAGGAAACTTAGAGAAAACTCAAGGTGCTAAAGGGCTTAACAATGCCTACTTGGATGGGTTCCAACAATTAGGTATTGGACTCATGGGTCCATGAGGTTTAGTTAATTAGTACATTAGCATCCTAATTGACTTCCCGAATATATTAATTGAGCTAGGATAGTTATTCATAATCATTTCTTAAGAGCAATTCCATTTTATTTTACCAAATCTTTACTCTTTCCCAATTCTTATTTTCTCTTTTGCATATCACACCTTTTACTAAATTTCATTATTAATCAAAAACAATGTTCCTTATTTCAAATAAGTTTAACATTTAGTTACTAGGTAATTATTTGCATTTCATAGGCTCCTTTGAGAACGATACCCGAGGTAACTTCCGTTTACCTCGAGGTTCTAAAATTTTTGAAGAACTAGACCCAAGGCACACTACATCGACCGTAAATCCGGTGTCCTTCATTGATAGTTGGCTTTCCACTCCATATGATACTACCTCTTCATCTAGTTCAATTGATAACATACATGCTACACTTGATGATGGAAATGACAATTGCATATCTTTTGATCTCAATTCTTTTTCATCTTTGAGTAGGACAATAATGGAAGATTCACATGTTTTGAATGATAAAATTGTGAAAAATTTTGAATCCTTCCATTTAATTTTGTCTTGTGACCTACCTCCCGATTTAGAATTGCATCCATCTCTCATGTTGCATAAATCTTCTTCTTCTTCCACTCTTATACCTTCCACCTCTTGTGATTGTAAATGCGACGTGGTGTACCCCAACACCAATTTGGGTTCCTCACATTTCCGGTTGCAAGCACAAGATGACTTTAAAAATGAAAATGGTTTTTTGACTCCTACAAATGGGAGTAATGTTGATTTTCTTGGTTGTGATTCACACTTGGAGAGTTTTGATCTTAACTTGCTTAAAGCATGCTCTAATCCTCTCCAAGTTTGTTCCTTTGGATTTGGTATTTCTCTTGGCTTGTTTTCTTTGTATGAACATCATTGTAGGAGTCATTTGAAGTATCTACTTCAACCACCACCAAGGAAGATCAACAAAGGAGAAGTTGGAGTTCTAAAGTCCAACATGATCATCATCAAGGATGAGAACTTCTCCTTCAAGCATTTGAAGATACCATAACCAAGGTTGTCTCTTTCCTCACTAATTTTCCTTCTTGCTCTTCATTTGATTGACTTAGTTATTGAGTGAGGAATATAAGTGTGGGGGAGAGACATAAACCTAGTAGTAAAAGTAGATTAGTTTAGTTGTTTTTGAATTCTTAGGTGTAGGAATAAATGCTCCTTGCTCACTATCACCACCACACTTGATTTTTGCATAATTTGAACTTGTTGGAATAGCATCTTGACTTGTTTTTGCATGAATCCGCTTGCTATTTCCATTATTTGGCTACATTGAGGACAATGTAGAATTTAAGTGTGGGGGATGGGATTACTTTTGGTTGCTCCTTGGATTGGCTAGCGCAATTTTTTTTTTGGTGATTGCATCTTGATTATGTTTTTGGCTTCAAAATGAGAAAATTTTAAAAATTCTGAACTTCTCCTTCACTTTTACGCTTGTTACCCTTGAACATGACCTATTTTCAAAACAAAAAAAAAATGTTTTCTCAATGTTTATTTAGTTGGATATTGATGTTGGAAATAGTCTTAATGAAGTGAGTTGCCATATATTTGAAGTCCTAAAGATGATGTATTGTTTAATTATCATGGATTTGGTTGGAAACAAAAAGCCTAGTCGTGAGGTATTTTGAGCCTAATTATTCTTTCTATTGTGTGATATTCCACTAAAGCTATTACTCTCTAGAACTTGTTTTATTTCTTGCTTGAGGCTACATTTTGCAATGTCATGAGTAGAGATGACATAGACATTCCTTTCATTACCTTTTATCTCAACCACATGCTAGTATTCATTAATCCCTTCTTTCTTGCTTCCTTTTGAGCCTTTGATTCCCTTCACCCATCATTTTAACAAGCATCAATACTTATGCACATAATTACTTCATTAAGATTTCTAGAGTGTCCCAATAATTTTCATGTCTTCTGATATCATTGAATCTTGCTACGATTATAAATATGTTAGAATGCTAAGGAAATGAAAAAAAAGAGAGAAAAAAGAAAGAAAATAATGAAAAAAAGTGGAAAAAATGAAAGAAAAAGAAAAAAAAAATAGAGAAAGAAGGCATTCATTTTTGTTGTAACAAACATAGAAGGCTTGCACTTAATGTGTGAAAATGGGATGTACATTGGTTTGATTATTTGTATTGTGTGCATGATCCTTGACATATATTTTTCACCCATTTCATTTAGCCTTTTCCATCTCTAAAGCCAAACACAAAAAAGTCCTTTTGGATCTACTCATGTCATTGTTATAAGTAGTGGAGAGTTTAGAAAGATTACAAGCCTATGGTAGAGCATGGTTTTAGTGGAATTGAGTGAAAATACCCTACATGAGAGTTGAGAGCAAACACTTATCCTTGTGAGGTTTCCAAACTAAATACATTTTAATTAAACCTTACATCATTTATTAGTTCTTTCAATATATGGCATACTCATGGACTTGAAACAAGAAGATCATCAATATTCGCTAAATATTATTCTTTGGTACTTGATTATATTAAATCATCTTTAGCCTCTGTGTTTTTGATTTGATTTTGTCCTGGAGTACAAAGGTTCAAGTATGGGGGAGTTGACAAATCCTTAGATTTGTATTATTTTATATGCTTAATTGAGGCTCTAAACATATTTAAAATGCAATTTTGGTCCTTCATATGCTAAAATAAAATTCATGATTTTGAGTGAGATTTGACTTGGGAATTAAATCAATTGGTCTTGAAAATATATGATGTTTGGTAATTAAATTTTTGGTCATTTGATCTACCTTTCTTCTTTCATTTTTAGAGCAGCCACATGTCTAGTGATTGGAGTTATTGGAGCTGATCTCAAATGCAATGAAATTAAGTTTTGGGCCGAGAAGAATGATTTTGGGCTGAAGCTGCTTAAACAAAAAGAAAAAGAAGAAAGGCGCTGCTGGACTGAGAGGAATGGAAGACCAGATTTGCAAAGAAGGAAAATTGGACGGGGCTGAACAGAGATGAGGACACGTGGCAGCAGCTGGAGGGAGGAATTAAAATTGAGGAAGCTGCGTGGAGTCTTTTGGGAGGAAAAGGAGCAACAAGGAGGGAGCAGCAACACACAAGAAAGAAAGGGAAATAGAAAAGGGAGCTGAAGACGCGTACAGTAGGGGGCGCCGAACAGATCTGGAGGAGGAAGAAACAAGGGCCTGTTTGGTGCAGTGAAGGGAGGCACGGAAAGGTGCTTTCCCATTTACTCCTAAGCCATACTAATTTCATTCCTCCCCCATTCCTCTCAAATTCCTTCGTCCTTCTCTCCATGAGCAACCATTAATCCTTAATTCTTGATGGTGGAAGCAAGTAAAGAAGGAGCTTGAATCTTCATTAGGGAAGTTTGCAGTTCTAATCCTTCTTCCTTTCTTTTATTTATGTTTTTCTAGGGTTCTAGGAGTATATTTGTGATGTTTGGTTGAATACTTCATATGGTATATGTTGTATTAGGGATTGAAACTACCTTTATGTTGTTATTATCATTTTGTTCTTGTTAAATACTTGACTTGGTGCTATTTAACTTTGAGATTAATGAAATTTATGGGTTCATGACTTTGTTTTCTCTTGGTGAATATTTTGGGCTAGCTCAAGGTGGCATGACTAGTGGAATTGTGAGTCAAGTTATTTGCATCCATGAAATGATAATAGGATTTATTGACTATGTTGTGGCATTGGGCATAAACTTTGATTAGCTTCAATTTATTATTTGGGTGGTCATTACTAAATTGAAGCTACAAGGTTAATTTAGAGCAATTGTGGGGTGACCCAAATTGTGGATTATAAGTCCTTCATAATTAATTAATCCTTTGGTTTAGAGCTTAATCAACTTAGATTAATTTAACTAATGTTTGGGGTTCCGACATTAATTAAGTTAATCTAAGCCTAGTCTAGAGGGGTCCCTCTAAGGTCTAATTTGGAAGCCAGCAACATTAAAACCCCCGAAAAATATTTTGAAGTGAGGATTTCTTAAACTCTCATCCATTAAGAATAATATTATCCATTTTACTTCAATTCCACCCATTTTACGAAAAATAACAAAAATATTTATTTGTTTTGCATCATTCATTCCCTCTTTAAAAAATCAAAAAAAATATATTTTCATTACCCAAATTCATCTTGCATTGCATTTAATTTACTAGGATAGTTTAATTAAACAAGGCTCCTTGCGAACGATACTCGGGGTAATTTTCACTTACCTTGAGGTTCTAAAATATTCTTGAAGGACTAGGCCAAGGCATACTACACCGATCTCTAAATCGGTGTCCTTCACACTGCCACGTCATCTCCCTCACCTCAACCCCACGAGAGAGAGAGAGAGACATTCGTTCTTCCTCATGCGTCCTTCACCACAGCTCCCACGTTGAACCATACACTAAATGAATTAGTACAGATTTCAATTGGTAATGGTAATTAATTTCATAAATAATGGTTTGTTTGTTTGGGTATGAATTGATATAAATATGTAGAGATAGATGAGTTCGGCAGTTGAGGAAGCATTCCGATGGTGAGAATATTGGTGAAAATCTCACCGAGCTTGAGCCTGTACAAAATGGTGGTTTTACCGGCAACATAGAGGCCCACCATGAGTATACGCATAGGTAAAATGCTTTGTGAAAGTCAGCCCCATTTTTCAACTATTTATTATTATTATTATTATTATTATTATTATTATTATTATTATTATTATTATTATTATTATTATTATTATTATTATTCCGTATCCAAAATTTTAGCATGAACACATAGGTATAATGCACACAAACAGAATCGTGAAGAGAAGCATGGAGGACAACAACTAACTTTGAAGGAAGGAGAGAAATTGAGTAAAAGCCAAAGGGCCCAAAAACCTGGACTTCTTCCCCTGTTATCTTTTCCAAAGGAAATACAATTTATTTGTCATTCACGGTCTCAAATGACAAAAGGGAGGTTTTCGATGACGGAGTGGTTCTTGGAGGAAAGGGAGGTGGACTGTGTTGTCAGAGGGTCAGAGGGGGGAGGTGAGGTTGAGGGAGATGACGTGGAAGTGGGAGGAAGGAAAGTTTTTTTTTATTTTAAAAGGGGCATTTTAGTATTTTCTCATGGTCTATTGGCCAAAATGGACCCTTTTATTGTTCATTGGCCAAAATGAGACCATTTATTGTTAGTTGGCCAAATTGATACATTGAAAATTATTTGTTGGCTAAAATCATCTTTAACCCAATTTTTTATTTTTCAGCGTTATAGTGAAAATTGACACATGGCATTATAATAAAGGACCCATCATCCTCATTGAAAACTCAAACTTCATGAGAGATATACATGTTAACTCAATGTTCCCCTTCATTTTGTCATTTTATCCAAAAAAAAAAAACTTAACGTTCCCTTGTATTTTTATATATAAGAAAAAATAACTAGATATTTAAACGTGTTAACTCAATGTTCCGTCGTATTGTTAGAATGTACTCTCAAGTATCTTAATTAATGTTTAAGGAACATTTCATTGGGGGCTTCATTGTTCTTGTCGAACTTTATTTTGTTAGAAATTAAGGCCCACAAAACTTTTATTTTGATTCCTCTGGGCCTAATGGGCTTAGTAGCCTTATATCTGAAGTTCGAATACAATAATGTGGCCTTCTTTCATTCAAGTTCGCTCTAGCGTTTTTAATCCAGATAATCACCGCTAAGTGATCAATTATCTTCTTGATCAGAATAATATTGAAATGATTGACCAAGAAGAGAATTATTGACCGAGAACAATATTGAAATGAATTGTTGAGAGCATATTAACAGTAACCTATTAGTTATTCTAGAATAATCTATAAAATTAAATTTTTTGTTGATATTTTTTTGTCCATGAAATAACTTGAAAATGTCAAGAGAATAAATCTTCTTCCTCCCGTCTTAAATATGAGGACCCGAAGGAATAAATTTTTTTTCCTGTTATTGTATATAGATCTTATTGGCCAAAAAACGTTTTGAGCATATTAATTATGACCTATTATTTATTTTAGAAAAATATATAAAATTAATATAAAAAGTTAAAAACTCAACGACAAGACACGCCTTACGAGCATGTGGTTGGACTCAAGCTTTGTGCAAGTGCAGCATAATTAATCCACACCGCTCACTCCAATTTGTTTTTACAAGTCACTATGTTAGCAATTTAAAAAAAAACGGACTTAGTAAAACTCGTCAATTCAATATGAAAAATAGGGGGTCAGCCAGCCAGGTAAGCCTTCATTTCAGTTTTCACACAGCACAAAAATAAAGCTTGATTACGAAAACTGAATTATCTCCCATTTTAATCTTTAACTTAGGTGTTTGGTTGTGTCAACCCTCTGGACTCTTATAGTTCAATTCACTAAATTAAAGAATACAGTGGACAAATTAAAGGATGAGTCTCCAAAAACAAGTACATATACAAAAACAAGTACAAATTAAAGGACAAATTAAAGTACATATACAGTGGACAAATTAAAGGATGATATCTCTCTGGTTAAATCTCTCTGGCTATTAAGGAAGAAGTCTGATTTTGTTCCTGTCTTCGCCCTCCTCTTCTCATAAAGAGCAGCTGCTATCAAGCAAACTAACACTCTTTTTAGTTACAATAAAGTCAGGGTTAGGAGGGCAGCCTTGTCTATCTTCCTCCGTTGTTTGTTGCTATAGAATTTTATTTGGTGTTTAAAATTCCAATAATTGTCAATGTCTCTTGACAAATTTATTGAGTAGGGGAATGGGTATGACAAAAAGTTACAAAATATTATATTAAAATGCTACCAAGTTCGTTCCTAAATAGTACCCCCTCCGGTCCCTAATGTAAGAGCCCAAAATTTGAATGGTTTTGGTCCCTAATGTAAGAGCTCACCCCATATTCTCTCCTCATTTAATGCATTTTTTCCTTCTTTACCCCTAACTCTCTTTCATATTTATTAATGCTTATGTATTTCTCTCTCTTAAAAGTACCATAATAAATATGGGCAATTTTGGAAAAGAAGCATTAACTCCAGACACCCAACTAACATTCACATGTTTTCTTAAGAAGCGTTTTTTTGACGGCTAGCTCTTACATTAGGGACCGGAGGGAGTATAAGATAACTTTCATAACTTGATTAGATTAAGGATGTTAGTTAAGTTAATTATTATCATATGATAGTAATAATTTGCCTAAATATATACTACTTGTATCCCCACTCTCCATCTCTTATTTGTTTATTATTAATAAGTATTATGAGGTTAATTTGGGAAAATATAGAAAATGATCACTTTGTATTATTTAAGAACAAATTGAAATGTAAAAGCGATCTTATATTTAGGAAAGGGGGAATAATTATTTTGAGGGACTGAATTGAAGAAATCAATTTTGAAAAAGACCATTATAACCTTCGTAAAACATTGAGATCGGGAAAAGGTTAATTGTTATGCTTTTTAAAAAACTCTAAGAAAAATAATAGGTAGTATAATATAATATAGGTCCGTGAATAGTATAGTTTGGTCCTTCAGTAGTTTATGAGAGCCAAAGATCACTTTAATCCTGACCAAGAGCTGCACCACATCTGTATGGAGTACATATGGACAGGCTAAAACCATTTATTTGTTTATGCATTGCATAATACCCATCAGCCACCAGTTTGCCTCTGATAATTCATACCTCCGGTAGTAAATAAAAAATATAGTTGACTTTTTTTAAAAAAAATCCTAAAAAATGCAAAATAAGTTGATTATAGATTGATTTACCTAATTTTTCCCCTTAAAAATTTTTATTTGACCTATAAACCAATGAATAATCTAAAAATAACATATTTCACAACCTTAATCTTAATCTGTAAAAAAAGCAACTAGATCCTATATTTAGGAAGGAAGAGAGTAATTCATTGCAATCAAATTAGAGGAACAAAATTTAATATTGGAATGCTGGTTTAAGCACCAATGCATGTTGATTGATCATACGAGACAGATAACTGTTATTTTATTTCCACACTGCTCACTCAATCTAGTAAAGTTCCTATTTCTCAGTCATATTCAAGCTATTGACGAGTATACGAGAAGTGGAATAGAAAAGGAAAACAAAGAGAAGTGGAAGAGCCAAGTTTAAAAAACATAAAATCAATGCATTAAATTAGTGCAATGTAAACATAATATACTCATAATAAACCTTTCATAACATGTCTTGTGGGGAAAAATTCTCCTCCATGTGATATAAAATGATCTATAAATCTCCTCCATGTGATATAAAACGATCTATGAATCATGAAAGGATTAAGGACGGAATGGTAGTAATAAAGAAGAGGGGGAAGACCAATGGGTAGTTGGTTGAGCTGGTAAGTGGGCTACAACCCCGTAAGGATGAGAACGCGTGTTCAAATCCCGGGAAGCGCTCTTATTGGGAGAGGGGACAACCTTGTCTATATGGGCAACACTCCTACCCCTCGAGTCCGGATTAAACCGGACGGTGATTAACAAAAAAAAAAAAGAGGGGGAAGGGGGAGAGGAATTCTAATAGTGCGCACTCCAAGCTTGAGGAAGCCCAATTGCGAAATGCTAAAAACTCAAACTTCTATGTATTCCAAATCCCACTACGAAGGAACACATGCACGAGATAAGAGCCCACAAAAAGAGGATTGTATTGTTTGTTTGTTTGTTTTTGAGGGGAGGGATCGATGGGATGGGAATGAACGAATAAGCTGATGATCTACTTACTGGGAAGCGAGGAGGGAAGGAACAAGCCTAGCCTAAAGGTGTATGTAGGCTAAGCCATAGCATTAGGGTTAGGGTTAAAAACTTAAAATGAAGTTGATAAGGCTATAGAGTGTTTATTATTAAAATGTTTAAGAAGAAAAAGGAGGCATCCCACCAAACATGAACACGCATTACTCTTTTTGCATTGCCTCATTTCGAGGCGACACGAGCACTTTCCCGGCGTTTCCTCCCACCCTCTTTTCATTTCTCTCTGGATTCTCGCCTCCTATCTTCCCTCCCTGCCCTCCATCTTTCCCTCTATTTACCCTTTTACCCCTATGATATTATTAACTCATTAGTGACTCTTGTCAATGAATAATGAACATTAAGAATGAGTTGTAGAGAGTGTGAAGGGCAGGGAGGTAAAACACGGGCGGGGTCAGAAGGCAGTCAAAGGTGTTTTGGTGAGAGAAGTGTTGTGTGTAGCGCAGGCATGCACACCGGATAATTGGCCCCTCTGGCAGCCACTTTAAAAGTACACTATGAGACCATGACCGACACGTGTCAGTCACATTCCTCTTATACTCTTCGTCTGCTTGACCGAATAAGTCTATCTCTCCCTATCTCCCTCCCCTTCATCTTCCTCTTCTCTGCCTCACTTCCACATTTTCCAATGTGTTAAGAGAGAGAATTAGATTCTTCCTGTTCTTTTCATTTCTCCCTTTTTAGTTTTCACTGGCTTCCTAATATACTCCTTACTTCTTCTCTTTATTTTTCCTTTTTTCTTTTCACATGCCATTATTTTCCTTCTCCCTCCATGTCTAATAACAACAAAAGGGTTTTGGCCTTTTGCTTCCCCCACCTCTCTTTATTATTTGTTTATTATCATCACTAGCATGCGCCCATGCGTTTCAGGGGTTTAGATTCAGGGACTTTCACTGTTCGTGAAGGTTTTTCCATTCATTCATTCCTCAACATATATATAAACTAATAATAGGCCAAAAGAAACTATATTTAAAAGTAAGTTTGGAATCGAAGACAGCGAGAGACGTGGGGCTTTGCTCCCTTATTGTGGTGCACTTCGGTCAAAATAGCCTTTTCTTTAAGTGCAAGAATTTGGCTGCAACAGTGTGCGTCATCAACAATGGCAGGTACTATCCTTTATTTTTTAATCAATCCCACCTCCTAATATTATTATCATCCATTATTTAATTTTAGGGCAGTCCAAATATATACGATAGTTAATCAGTTTAGATTCTTGGTGTGCCTTGGTTCCAACGTTGGTGATTATGGCTTTCCACTCTCTGAAGTCGTCTGAACTGCTCAGCAAGTTATTACATCATTTTATAAATCATAGAAACATGGATTCACTGGCCCCTCTTCAGAAACTGTATTCCCTGAAAATGTTATTCACAAGCTAGCTAGGATCCCTTCATTCTCTTCTTCGCACACTCATATATAAATAAATAGCGGAGCTTTCACTCTTATCTCTCACTTCATCCTCCCATCAAGTGACATTTTTTTTTAAAATAAAGAACAAAGGTGACATGCATGCATGACTTAAATGTGATCCATTCTTGCAGCAAGCATACTAGATCAGATATATATCCTCAATGTGCATATTATATTTTTATATCCACTTTTGCTTTACACGTAATATATGGATTCTTTGGCAACTAGCTATAATAGGAAACAGTTTGTATGCTAGTAATTTATACGATTTGCGTATGTTCTGTATAAATTAAGTGAATAGTATAAAAATAAGTTTATTTTATAGGTCACTTGCTGACAGAAACTTAGCAACATATTTATATTTGGTAGGCCAGTTTTTTCCTTCTGTCCATGAAAGCATTGTATGTATGCTTATATAACATAAAGTTGAGTCTGAAATTCTCAATCATTGGGGAGGGCCCTAAGATTTGGTTTTCTTGTTTTAAACAATCTGGCATCACTACAGGATATATGTTTCTATTTATGGGAGAAACATCTGTCGACATAAAATTTAACACTAGCACCACAATTCATATGCATGTTCAAGAAGAAAAAAATTGATCATTTTTAACACCTTATATATTTCCTCTTTTCATAAAATATATATAAGACTATTTTCCCTAATTTGATTAGATTAAGAATGTTGGTTAAGTTATTAACACACGATATTATCAATTTATCCTAATTATATACTATTATAAATAAGTATCATTAGGATTAATTTGGAAAAAAGTTGGGGAAAATTAGAAAATAATCTTAAAATTTGGAACAGATTGAAATTTAAAGGTGATGTTGTATTTAGGAACGGAGGGAGGGAGTATATGTGTGTATGTTACCCATCCCAGTGAAATAGGAAACAATATGACCTGTTGTTGATGGGGCCATATTCTGATCAGGTAACAGGGAAATATACGGTTATAATTGACACATTAGGGGACATAGTTACTCTAAAAACTACATGTTACTAACAAATTTTAGTCTTTTTGACAGAATATTTGGATATGTACATTTGTGGTTATGAAGGGATTATTTTATTGTTGTCCATAATGAGATTTTCAAATTAAATGTGGGAGTAGCTATCAACTTTTGGCCACTATTATTATATTAAGTTATTTAGTGCAACTACTATAGTATGTAAGTTGCAATTTAATTCAATAATTCAATAACCCGTGAAGTGACTACTATATACTAATGCTTACGAAGGTTAAACTTTTTCTTCACTGTTATACAGCTAGTATATGGATGTATTACAAACAGATCACACATTCCGTGAAAGAGTTTCTTTGCCATGCATGTTCTGTAATCATTTCATTTGGATATGAAGATACAGTAGGTCAAAAATGCTAGGAGGGATGGAGATCAGTCTGCATAGAGAATGGTTAAAAAGATCTTGTTATGTTTGCGAATCCCATATATATATCGGCTTAACATCATCAGGGTGAACCTGAAAGAAGCACCGAAGAATACAAGGTTATTTGAGTGTGGATAGATATTGGACATGATGAATCCGAGCTTCACTTTTTAAAAAATTAACGTATTAATTTACACGGGCCTCCTTTTGACGGATGCGAATTCCGATTAGGTGGTCAACAGATTTCTACTTGGGGGTATAACCAAAGGAAATCCTTAGAATTATATATTCTATTTCTTAATTGCCATTTAATCGAATCACGTTAGTAAAAAAATAAATAAATATTAACATCAAACGGGTTGGTCTTATTTTGAACAAGAGTAACTCTTACTCTTTCTTTCAGTACTTTTATTATTTAATATGTCATAATTTTCTCATATAATACTGCATGTCCGTACACAATCATCTTTAACACATGCATCACTCGGGGATCCACAACTTGGAGGGTTTCTTTGGTAAAAACCCTATCTCCCCTCTTCTATCAATGCATATAGACTGGAATTATATTCATTGCTTTTACTTTAGTCATACATTTCTATCACTATTTGCTTCATTAAGTTGATTTTATGATCATAGATTCACATATATATATAGATTGATAGATAGATTTCATGGTGATTGAAAATGATATTATTGTGGCACGTAGCAAAAGTTAAGTATATAGCTAGATACTATGATATAAAACAAACAAAAGGAAGTATTTTTTTTAATCAAAGGGAGCCTTAGTTTTAATGATGCAGCTGGAATGAGTAATATATATAGTGTATATATAACACTATATTGTGTGTGTGTGTGGAGGAAAGGGGGAGAGAGAGAAGGTCGGTAGTCTAACTTTACGTATAGAGTGGATTCTAAGAGTGGGAGATGATTCGCAGAGTGTGGGAATGCTGGGCCTTCGGGAGTCATTTATTTCACGGAACGAGGACGTGAGTTCCAATACACCCAAGTGGGGGAAGAGAGAGGAAGATTGGATTTTTCCAGTTGGAATGGTGGGTTTGTCTCTGTACAAAGACTGAAGGAGTTTGAGTCATAGTTTAGTATGACACTCGTGTCCTCCTTTTATAAATATCCTCCAACGTAAATATTATTTAATAATCATTGTAGGCAGATTATAACTTTGTTTTTTGAATCTTGGGAACCGCTGGTGGTGGGGAAAAAAAGCGTCCAAGTCCAAAAATGACCACTGAAAAAAGGTTGGCAAAGTTAGCCTGACCCATTCATTTAATTTAATTATTAATAAGAGATAGGATAGAGGGTATAGGAGAGAGGGGTGCCCTTTAAATATTATGTGCCTCTCTTCTATATGTTTTCTTTTCTTTTCAGCCCCTCCTCCTCCCCTTTATCTTAACCTCTTCAAACTTAAAAAGTTTGAAGAGACAGAAACAAACACTATTGACCCTTCACTACTTCCTTTAAATCCTTCTCCCTCAACCTCAGCTGGGTAATCTTCTCAACTCTCAAAACTACCTACTTTCTTCTTATCATCACTTGCTTCTATTGATTCCTTTGCTATTATTATATCTGATCTCAATATTTCAAGTTGTATTAGATGCAGGTGAATATCCTTTGATTTTTGAAGAAGCTATAGCTATGGGCTCTATGAACTCAAACAACTGGCTCTCCTTCCCTCTTTCCCCTACTCAGTCTTCCTTACCTCCACAACTCCAAGCCACCCAATCCCATCAGTTCTCTCTTGGCTTAGTCAGTGATTCCATGGAAAACCCTTTCCAAAACCATGGTAACCTCCCCTCGCTCTATTGTTCTCAGTTGAATAGATAATTAAGTGCTTACATAACTTGCTTCAACTAGCCATTTTTCTTCTTCTCCTTGTATTCTTAAAGTTGGATTTTTCCTATTTATTTATATTATTTTAATGATGATGAGCAGATTGGAATCTGATGAATGCACACGGGAGCAACGTTAATGAAGTGCCGAAGGTAGCAGATTTTCTAGGAGTGGGGAAGTCTGAGAATCATTCAGATCTTGCAGCCTTTAATGAAATGCATCAGTCGAATGAATCTGGTTACCTATTCACAAACAGCAGTCTGGTGCCGATTCAAAGCTCAGTGGTGGCTGCTACTTCTGCCACCAACTTCGACTATCAAGAAAACAACAATGCCAACACTAACCTCCAGTCCTTGACATTGTCTATGGGTAGTGGTAAGGATTCTACCTGTGAAACTAGCGGAGACAATAGTACTAATACTACTCCTGTTGAAGCTACTGCTCCTAGAAGAACTTTAGACACATTCGGTCAGAGAACCTCAATCTATCGAGGTGTCACCAGGTAGCTTCTTCCTAGGTTCTTGTATTGTTTAGTGCAATCAATTAATTGCTGTCCAGTACAAAACCAATCACTTTTTCTTTAAAAAAATTAACTATATCAAACACTTTATTTATATATGCAGACATAGATGGACTGGAAGGTATGAAGCTCATCTTTGGGACAATAGTTGTAGAAGGGAAGGACAATCACGAAAGGGACGCCAAGGTAAGATATATATACAAACAGCTTCTTAATTACCTTCACCTTAATTTGATTTTTTATACTATTACCATTCTCATTTAATTTTAAGCTAACAATAGTTTTATTTTTTTTTCCTTCTCTTTGGTTGTGTTGCTTCTTATCGGCCGAGTATTTGTAGTCTATTTGGGTAAGCGTCTCTTCTTGCTAATGATTTCCAACCTTTTTTTTTACATTTAAGTTGGAAATGATTTACATATAGGAGTGTTGGCCCCATTTTGGCAGGCGGATATGACAAAGAAGAGAAAGCAGCTAGGGCCTACGATTTAGCGGCACTAAAGTACTGGGGAACATCCACAACAACCAACTTTCCTGTAATAGTTATAAATATTATTCCTATAGTCTACTTTGTAGAGTGATTCCAACATACTCGAACCAGGATTATTATGAGACCTTTTGGTGATGTTTCAGATCAGTAACTATGAGAAGGAACTGGAAGAGATGAAGCACATGACAAGACAAGAATTTGTGGCTGCCATTCGAAGGTAAGTAGTGAAAGACTTGCACTACTAAGCATTTAATAATATGCATGATTGGGAATATTTTATTTTCTACCGTCATATTTTTGTTCGACGTAGCTAATACAAGTGCATTCAATTTGCGGTGTATTTTGCAGGAAGAGCAGTGGATTCTCTAGGGGTGCATCAATGTATCGCGGAGTAACAAGGTACTATAGTTCTTCTCATCCTGCCTTCGAGCTTTCTAACTCATTCTATATTACTAAATTTGTCTCTCGTGCTTACTTTTATTTTTTTGATTATTCCTTCATTTGTTTTGTCACTTTGCAGTAACATGTATATGTAACAACATATTTTAATGCTGCAGGCACCATCAACATGGTAGATGGCAGGCAAGGATCGGTAGAGTAGCGGGAAACAAAGATCTTTACTTGGGAACTTTCAGTAAGCTAAGCCACCACATTATTTACCAAACATATATATAATAAAATGCAAATAATAATAATTAATTAATATAACTCTCAGGTACTGAGGAAGAGGCTGCAGAAGCATACGACATAGCAGCAATAAAGTTCAGAGGGCTAAACGCAGTAACAAACTTCGATATGAGCCGTTACGACGTTAAAGCAATACTTGAAAGCAACACACTTCCAATAGGAGGAGGAGCTGCAAAAAGACTGAAGGAAGCTCAGGCTCTAGAATGTTCTAGAAAGAGGGAGGAAATGATAGCTCTCGGGTCAACCTTCCAATACGGCAGCGCAAGCGGCGGAGGTGGCGGTGGCGGAGGCAGCTCAAGCCGGCTACAACTTCAAGCCTACCCGCTAATGCAACTAGACCAAACACAACCATTGCTAAGCCTTCAAAACCAAGACATATCTCAATACTCTTCACTTCATCATCATCATCCAAGCTATATCCAAACGCAACTTCAGTTGCACCATCAAGCTGGCTCTTCTAACTATAATAACTTCCACCACCAGTCACCTAGTAATAATGCTCAGTTGTATAGTACTTATCTTCAGAATCATCCAGCTCTGCTTCAGGGATTGATGAACATGGGGTCTTGTTCTTCTTCTGTGATGGACAATAATGATGGAGGGTCTAGTGGTGGGAGCTATAGTAATGGTGGAGGAGGGTTTATGGGGATGGCTTCCAATACTACGTCGGGTGGATCGGCGGAGGAGATGGCTCTGGTGAAGGTGGAAAACTATAACATGCCGTCCGGTGGTGGTTATGGCGGCGGGTGGCCGTCGGAGACCATGCAGGGATCAAATGCTGCTCTCTTTACTATGTGGAATGACTGATGAATTGTTAGGGCTATCTCCAACCTAACTACTACAAGACATTTTCATATTTTTTTTAATTTTTTTTTAATTTTGTTTTTCTTGTTATCACTTTGGCAAGCAGAAAAGATTGTGGAAATTTGGAGCTTAATTTGAAGGACTGGGGAGGGAGGAAGAAATGATGTTCTTTCGTTTAGTTGTTGCTTTTTGTTGTCTATCACTTTGATTGGGTCTCTCTTAGCAGGTGAAGCACTGACTAATATATACGACATGCAATTAATATTTTCTATATGTATGTGGCGGGAGTGGTGGTGGTGGGTTTGGTCTTGCAATATATGGGTACGAATGGTTTACCCAAATTTTGTATGCAGACTGCTCACATTTTATAACGGGTTTAAATTGTAATCTTCCTTATATTTAAAGTCTTATATTTAATTTCTGTTTCTTACTCAAATCTATTCTTCATCGCGTGCATTTGTTGGATACTGAAGTTCATCGAGGGAATTTAGTAAGCGAGAAAATTTGTCGGAATATATTATAGGAGAAACCGATCATTATATATTATTCTTTGACCTCGGAGATTAGTATTACAATAATTAATCTTCTTTTGATAAAAGTTATACAATTAATCTTAAGATACATGCGTGTGACTGTGTGAGCTATTCTCAATCAAATATATACTCCCCTCTCGTGGATATAAAATTATAAATCAATCCTATAAATCTTGCGTTATTGATCGATGTTTCTATTTGTTTAAAATGTATGTCGATTTTTCCTTCCTAAATAGAATATATACATTCGATCAATAATCACAGGTTCCTTCTTTTTTTTATCTTAGAATAATCATAGATTTCGGATGTACTGGATCAATTTATTAAACGCTTTATTATTTTTGTTTTATGTTCTTTTCTTTCTTTTTTATTTTCTTACCGGAATTATTAATTAGATGCTCTTTGTAAATAAAAAGGATTTAATCACTCTTTTTCTGGGCAGTTAATTAACTATCTAAGGAATCATGTTTTCATTGCCCGATACAATTCGAGTGAGATGAGATTTATTATTTAAGTGGTAAAATGTTCGATGAGCCCATATTATGCTTTAAATTCTTTCTTTTTTGTTACGTTTTGGATAGTAGCATATCATGCCTTCTATTAATTGCTATGTAATGTCTCTATTAATTTGAAATTCAGATTATCATCACGACGGACACAAATTAGTTGAGGAAGAAGTAATAACAAGCGTGTACATATTACTTGAGAACAGTTTTCATGTAAATATAAAAGGATTAATTTCATCAATATATAAATATAGCATGAGAAGTATTAGTTGTCGCACTTTGAACTATGTTCGTTTAATTTTTTTCAAACATCGAAACATACAAAAAGAGAAATTAAAATTTCAAAAGCCGAAATATGCATGGAACTTGCACACAGCATGTAAGTCTAATTCAATATCTAATATCTTCACTACAAGAAAAAAGTAAGCTAGTCACGTGGGGTATGTGGCGCATGGGGCAAGAGTGACAAAACAATCAATGTTTATCACATATGATATCCCCCAAACGTGACATACACTGAATTTACTTATCTTTGTCGTGTATGGAGATGTTTGCGCGCGACAAAGGAATATATTTATTCATTTTTCATTTCTTTCATGGTTTGTCGCGTACTAAAAACGCAGCAAAGTAAATTCATACGTGACACATGCATATAAACACTTTTTTTTTAAATATAAGTGTTGCACAATAATTCATAAATGAGACACTTAATTATACATATCTAATAATAACATCTAATAATCCTTATCAAAGATTGGAAATCGAGCTTTCATGATCATTCACCTTATTTGCTTTTCTTCCTCAGACAAGTGCTCAAATGTAGGCCCATTTAAATAGCCATTATATGGTAACCTGTTCAAGTCAATATCATAATGATCAGAGCATAGTGCATAATGATCTGGGTAACTATATGTGGCGTATGACTCATACACGACATACTAGACACAACATTGTCTTCACATGCGTGACATTGTGTTTCATGCGTTACAAAACGTCCCATGCGCCACATATACCATACGCCACAAAATGTTCATGTGTGACATTGTGATGCATGTTTAATATGGTCATACGCCACATATCTTCATGCGTGACATATATCATACGTGACAAGTAGTTCATGCGCCACAGTGTTCAATAGCCAAATGTGTTCATACGCCACATGTCTTCATGCGTCACATAATTTCATACGTGACAAGTGCATAGAGTGAAAGTTTCCCGCCAACATTTCCCCTATATAAACTCACTTCTAAAATCTCCACATTCACCTCATTTCATTTATTTCCTTTACCATCTCTATCTTTCTTCCTACCCACTATCATTATTTCTTCACTTAAGGTAATGGCCAACTTGCATTTACACATTTTCTACAATTAATTTCATCTACTATTCTTTCACTTTCTTTACTCTACTAACTAATGTTCTTAGTCTATTATTATATGAATTATGCTAATTTTGTTATTTCATTTTGTAGGTTGCTTTCAAAGTTTGGCTAGCTAAATTTGGGACAAAAGACTCATTGACTATTTAGTAACACAATAAAGTGCCAAATTCCAAAAAAGGACCCCTAAAAATTATACATATTACAATAAAAACATTTTAGAACCACAAAAATAAAATTAAAATGTCATATCTTATGTCACGCATATGTATGTCACGCATGACACCAAATTTAAAAAAAAAAAATTATGTCGCGTATGGTGTATGTCGCGTTTGGACCAGGTCCATACGCGACATAAGCACCTACATTTATGTGTCGCGTATGGTGCTATTTGTGGCGTGTATTTCAACTTGTCACGTCATGTTTTTTGGCGTTTGCTTCACACGTGACATACCTATATTGTCTCGAATTTCAACGCCACTAACCCCCGATTTCATACGCGACTAGACTATGTTTTTCTTGTAGTGCTTGGACGTGTTAAATGCTTCATAGATGAATTCTTGGGGAATGGTTTAATCAGCTATAGAGACAAATAAACGTTGTGGCAAATCTGTCCTGGAATGTACATTGCGTTTGATGGATTCAAGGCTTAGCTTGAACACACATTTATATGCCGATTGTCAAGAAATTTGTAAATGCGACGTTCATGTCACACACACGCACGCACATATATATGCTGTTACATAATTATATCTCGCATTTCAAGTCTTTTTATTGTTGAGTTTGTTATGCTTGCATTCATTTGCGAGTCATAGTGTGCCCTTTAGAAGATATTATTTTCTACTGAGTCCAGGTACTAAATGGCACGAAAAATAATAGAGAGATAAAGATCCTGAAAAATGAATTTTGCCAAGACAAAATTGTGACGATGATATTGTAAGAGCTACCGTGTTGTATTGTCATCTTGTACAATAGCAAAGCAAGTGTCAAAAAGCTGAGTATTTGTTTGATGCTGCTTTCTTATAATTTACTTGGTAGTTATGTAAATCAACAAGCTAATC
Source organism: Mimosa pudica (assembly GCA_029929735.1). NCBI lineage: Eukaryota > Viridiplantae > Streptophyta > Magnoliopsida > Fabales > Fabaceae > Mimosa > Mimosa pudica. The sequence continues at coordinate 18,433,092 of JAKELP010000012.1, read as the reverse complement.
ATCACGTGGTTTTGGGAAGCACTAATGTTTTTTCCATCTATATACTACCTCCGGTCCTAAATATAGGATCTAATTGACTTTTTTTTGGAAAGATTAAGGTTGCGAAATAAGTTATTAAATGATGACATATTTGATATATTTTTAGATTATCCATTAGTTTAGAGGTAAAATAAACTAGTTTAAGGGAAAAATTAGGTAAATCAATTTATAATTAACTTATTTTGGTTTTTTAAGGATTTTATAAAAAAAGTCAATTAGGTCTTATTTTTAGGATCGGAGGGAGTATTTGTTATAAATATGAGTCGTATAAAATTATTTATAGTTGATTACATTGTATAATAATTTTTCAATTGAAAAGATTTTGACCTCTGAAATCAAATTTGAGGCGTGATTTTCTGGCAAGCTTTCGATCTCTGGCATGGCGCATGGCCACCAGACATCGAGCCTACTCAAATTTAGGTGTAGATATCCTGAATAAATACGAAGGAAAATTGAGAGATCATGACCCATAAAGAGTAAGAGTTAATATTTTTTCTAAAAATGGAAAAATTTATGTATTTGATACAAACACATAATTACATATTATATTTTTTTTTCTTAAAACTAATTACACTTCTTCTAAACTAACATATAATCTAATCAAATATGACACATGTTATAATTTAGTGATCTAATATTTTTTCTTAATTATGTATTTGTATTAATAATATATACACATATGGTAAGGAAACTTATATGCACACATATATATTGAATAACAATAAAATCTGAACATCAAATCCTAGCGCAGGCTCTAATAATAAGAAAACTTGTGCAGAAAGGGCCAATCTATATAAGAAAGGCCCAACAAAAAGTTTGAGTATTTGTCAAAATCTTGATGTAACTATCAGAGCCTGCACAAGTTTAAATCTAACATCTTTATACATAATAATATGAATTTTGAGGAATTTATTATATATTGTCATCTATTCATTATTGATGCTCAACATACATGGATCTTTCGTGAGAAAGGCCCATTATTTGTATAGTTTGAGCCCAATATCTTTAATGGGCCTAAACCCAACCATACATACTTATATGGCCTCCTTCTTCTTTCTTCGTTTTCTGTTTCTCATTTCGCTTCTTCTTCCTCCTCAGCGATCTTCCTTTGACGCCGCCATTGAATTTTGTTCCAAGGTACTATTTCCTTCTTCATTCGCCATTTTCCTATTATCTTTATCATAATCTTGAAGGAAATTTTGAATTTCCAAGAATCCCTATCATTTCTTTTCTTTAGCTCATTTAAATTCTGTTTATCTCGATATATATATATATATATATATATATATATATATATATATATATATATCGAATTAACACTATATTGTAACTGTGTGTATGTTTCTTTATTCATAGTTTCTGCTTAGGCAATTTCTATAACTCGCAAACCAGAAATTAAATAAATGGCTTTAATTAATGGAGTTTTAGTTTTATTAATGAGTCCTGTGTAGGTTGGATTGGATGTAGTACGTGATGATTTGTTATGTTTACCTTAGATTTTTGGCTGCAGTTTATTGAATTATCTTTTTCAATGAAAGTGCTTTTCTTGTTTTGATCTGATTTAAGTATTTCCTTCAAGTATAGCATGTAATTGACTATTTCAATGCTTCATTCTGTGCCTAAAATGTTATGGACCGTTTGAATATGATTATTTGTGGCTCAAACAATGATGCATAGACATATTTCAATGATGCATAGGCTTAATTGAATTTCAGTTTAGTTGACTAATTTGATGTTGCTTGATGATGGTGAAGTAGAGTGATGGTGAAAGCATACACACAAGAACACACTTATAGGCACCCATGGGAAAGAGTAACAAGTGCATCTTGGCGCAAGTTTGCTGACCAAGAGAACAAGAGGGTATTATCCCATATTTTAGAGGTGGACACGTTGAACCGCAAGGTAGACCCTCCATCTGGGAAGCTTTACACCACTAGAGCTATTACTATCCATTGTCCTGGACCGTGGTTTCTGCGCAAAATAGTTGGTCAGGATATTTGCCACTGTGTTGAATCGACAGTTGTGGATGCTCAGTCACGGTCAATGCAGTTGACTACGCGCAATATCAGCCTTCAGAAGTTTGTGGAGGTGGAGGAGAAGATACGGTATGATCCTCATCCCGAGAATCCGAATGAGTGGACTATTTGCCAACAGGAGACTCGCATCCGAATTAAACCATTGTCAGCTTTGGCATCCATGGCTGAAAAGGTGGAACAGAGATGTGCTGAGAGGTTCCTTCAGAATAGTGCCAAGGGAAGAGAGGTTATGGAGAGGATTTGTAAATATCTTGAAGCAGAGTCTAGTAGCCTTGCTATGTGATTGTGTCCTGATGATTTCACTTCAGGTTTGTAGTTTAGCCCTTAGACTTACAAATAAATGAGAAATTGTTATAGTTATGCGGAGAGGGTGGATATTGTATCTGTTATCTGAGCTTTGATAAGGTGAAAGAAGCAATTTTTGGGACAAGTGATATCATGAAAGTTGTGATGTATTGTTATGTTGTCTCCTACTGTTTAGATTTATGTCTCATCTGAATCTTGGCCTGGTCTTTAGAGAATTTGAGACTCATCTCATGATGTACTTGTCTGTATTCACAACAACAAAAGTGGAGAATAGGACTGGTTGAGGGAAAGCTTGTCTGTTATCATCATCCCTTGACCTGTGTTTGGGAGGAAATGTTCTTTTCAATGATTTATAGCCTCCATAGTTTTGTTCTATGCTAGAGAACCTTGAAAGTGAACAAATGTTGTTTCCTTTCCGCCATGTATGATGATAACACGCTTCGGAATCCATACCTTGAAGAGGGCGCTACCGTGGCCATTATCAATTTTTTTGCATAGACATAAGTTTGATTTTAGTAGTTATAGTCAATTTTGATCAAGCTCGTTGAAATGTATGATTAGTGTTGTAATAATGTGTTACTGATGTGCACTGATATGATTTGTAATTGTAAGGATTATGAGCAAATTTGACCATAACTTCATGCTGTTTTTCAATTGTATAATTTACAAAGATTCTTTAATTCATGACATCAAATTTACTGCTCGCTGTATATGCCTAAAGGGTAGAATGTTATTTCTAGTTTTTTAAAAAAAAAAATCAGAAAATGCTACCCCATTAAGGTTCGTCTCAATCACGAATCGTCATACATTCATGGGCATTGGCTCAAATTCTTAATAATGATTCCCGTGCAGGCCGAGATTGAGAGGGTTATTTATGATTGGGCTCATATTCAATCCGGTCTCTTAAAGTTTCCAAATTTGAGATTTAATCATTGCTTCTTGATCAAGAATAACACAATAAAGCAATGTCTTGATAAGCTTTTGCAAGTATGCTACTTTATGTTTGTACATGAACTCTCTTTATAATCTTGTTTTATGAGCATTGTTGAGGAGAGTGAGTGAGTTGTGGAAGGAGCAGGTATCATGTGTGCGAGGGTGTGGAAGTAGTAATTGCCAACTGTTTGTTTTGTCTGTGTGGCGTTGCAGACAAAAAGAATGAGAAGAGAATATAATGATGCTTCTGAGAGCTCACTTGGCTTGCACGCCATGCTTTTTGTTTCATTCTCGTGCCTCCTCAATTATACTCTTATGTTATTCATTTATCTTCTCTCTCTCACATGCCACGCTTCACAGCCTCTCTTTTCTCTTTCTCTCATTGCATCGGATTCAGATGGATGTGCTTTTTTTCTTATGCCCCTTCCACGTAGATGCCATGATCCTAATGTCTACATTCACTTTATAATTTAAATTTTCTTTGTCCAAAACAAATTACAGATTTTCGATCATAAGCTGCTCTAAATCGTATCAAAGTCTACTCATACATTTGTATTATTGGACACAAAGAATTGGAAGCTGGATAAATGAGTTGGGCTGTTAGGATATATTTTCGCGGTCATGGCTTTGCTAAATCAAAACGCTTCTTTTTTTCTTTTGAAGAAAGGAAACAAGTATACTTCATATTGGATTATTTGGTTAGAGAGAAATGAAAACTTAATTAGAGAAAATTCCTAATCAAATAAGAAAATTACATCAGTATTAAATGTGAGAAATAAGAAACTCACTATATTGGAAATTAAACACCATTTAAATTTCTTGATTTTATGACTCATAAATGAAAAACATAATTATGAAATTAATGTGATTGATCACACAATTGAATCCCGACCTTATAAATTGGACCTGCCTAGTGAGTTCCTCACACTCTTTTTTTTATACAAAGTTTCTCACACTCTTTTGTTTTCTCATATTTTTAGGTAGTTACAAGATATAACCTGTAGATCTTGCTTGATTAGATTAAAAATAGTTTTTTTTTTGTTTTGGTTGGCGAAAAAGGAGTTGGTTGAATCTCAAGAAGAAACCTGGCTCATAACAAATTAGTTGGAATGGTTTTGTTTGGTCACCACCTTTTAACCACATTTATCTCTAAGAATTCAATTTCTGAGCATTGGTCAGGCTAACTTATAACATTGTCTCCAATGAGATTCTAACCTCTATGTGTGAACATTGACGGTAAGAAGTAACATAAGAACCCCATCTAATCTCTGCTTGCATATTATTATTGATGGGGCCTACTTGTCATCAACTTAATAATAGAAACACAACTGCCACATTCAATCATATAGCGTATTTCACATGCAGCATTCATAATAATTTACTAGAAAATCAATCAACTACACAAAAGTAGTTTAGCTCCTCCCTCTATATTATTTTCATTAAAAAACTAAACTCTCCACCTCTTTCTAAGGTTTTGGTGGTCGGAGAACTAACCAAAAGGAAAAAAAATGAAAACCCAAAATATAAGCTACTTATTTTCAAACACTATCTTATTATGTTTGAGTGGACTTATTTTTTATTTCTTTCAATAGTTTATTTCATAAGTAGAAAAAAAATAGTTTATTTTCAAACTTATAGGCAACTTAGGATGTGAAACCTACATTCAATCACAACTAATCTAAACACACAATTTGACTTATGAAAAATAAGTCAATTTACTTAATTTCAACTTAAAATAAGTCAACTTAAAAATAAGTCACTTTAGATAAGTAGAGCTAAGCCCAACCGAACTCAACAGTATGCTGATCATGTTTTCTATCTAACAAAGTTGGCGTGTTCCTGAAACCACTGAGAAAAGCCAGAGAGAGAGAGAGAGAGAGAGAGAACTAGAAAACAAAGCCAATCTTTAAGAAAGAAACTCTCATTCATTCATTCATTCATTCTCATTTTCTCATGCCTTGTTGTGTGAGTGAGTGAGAGAGAGAAGGTATATGCCAAAGTGATCATTGTCGGCACTTTAATACCAATCCACATAACTTTGGTATCAAATCAAGCTTTCCTTCTCTTCTTCTCACCCCATTTCTTTACATGCTCATTATTCACTTCCCTTCTTATTACCATCCATATTTCTTGCCCCTAAGGTACTCTTTCTGTGGATCCTGTTTTTCAGTTTGCTTCTTTGGAAAATGTGCAGCATTGAATGGTGAAATCTTGATTCATGAGTCACACATGTAATGGGGTGGTTTATTTATTTATTTTTGCTAGGACCTCATGTAATGTTTGTTTTGTCTTGAAAAGCTTGAATTTTTGTCCTTGGATTTCATGTGTACTTCATTTTGTGAACAGCAAAACAGAACACACGTATTTATGGTTTTGTTGGTTTGATTGGGATGAGTTTTGGTCTGAAGTATGCAGTTTACCCATTGGTTTCCTTAATGGAGTTTAATTTCCTGATGTCATTGATTAATTAAGAATGTTTGATAATTGGGTTATGATGTTTGAGATTGCAGAAAATATGCAGTCTTGAAAGTGTATGCTTTTATCCATCAAAACTAATTTGGCTTCCATTGTATAGTATATGCTTTGTATATCTTTATTGGTTTAATTTTTCCTGGTAACTCAATGATAGGATCCTAGATGTTGTGTAGGTAAATTGCAAGAAGTTTGTTCATGAATCTATGGATCAGATTCCCAATGTTTGATGCAAGTAAATGTGTGAAAAGATGCCTTTATGTTTTCTGCTTGTGTGCCCCATTGACTGTAAATTTCACACTGCAGAGCAATTGATTGAGAAAGAATTTAAAATGAGTTGGAATTCACATATGGAGGTTCACTACAACAATATCAGCTACCCCTACAATACAGCAGGAAGCTTTATTGAATATTTTGAAGGCCTGACATACGAACATGTCAATTTCATTTTTTCTGGTGCTTCACATGCTCAGGTGCCTACAAAGACATATCCTAGATTCAGCTTGAGAAATTATCTGTTCTGGTTTATGGAAACTATTTTACTCTTTGCTCTCCCAGTTTGTCTATGTAGTTTATTTTCCTTTGGAAGGCATTGCTTAGTTTGATATATACATAATATGACAGTCCACTGTATGCTTATCTGTAAGAAAATTTTTCTTAAATGTTTTTCCATTATGAATGGAATAAGGCTTTGTTGTTGTTGTTTTTGTATAATGTAACCTGAAATATTACTAGAGATTAAGTGCTGAAAGTGTACTTTAAAATTCACAGGAGAGCTTGTACCCATCAAGTTCAAGCCTATACAAGTTTGGCCCATCTGAGCTTGAGAATACTTCATACTATCGTTACAGTGATGGTTTTGAGCTGAATAATCAAGTGCCACAGATGGATGAGCACAGAAGGCCTTTAGAGAACACAACTATATTTAGTGACCATGCTGCAGCAGCAAGTACAGAATGGGGTGATGGTGTAAACACCGCTGCACAAGACAATTCTGTTGAATGTGAGTTTTCCATTTTCATCTGGAGATGATATCTTGATATGTAGATGGCCAGTGCATTAGTATGGTTGGCATGTTGTAATTGCAATTATAGTTATGTTTGGGGTGATGAATAAAGCTAGTTTTCTTTCCTGCGTGTATAACATAATGTGTAGAAAACTTTCTAGGCAAGTATTTTGTTCACTGATATTGGTCCACATTAGCCTGCACATGGAGTCATCTACTTGAACCTACTAGCTGAACTTCGGAGCTTTTATCCATTTTGTGGAAGCAAGCTTGCTTCAATTAGTTTAGTATCTCCTCCTCTACGTTTTGTAACTTTTTTGAAAGATTGAAATTTCTGCTCTTATAAAATAAGCTGATGTTTCTGCTACATTATACTGGACAACTTATTATTGTCATCTCATGTATATCTTCACTGATCATTGGTAAGAAAGAAATAAATGCTAAGCATATCTAAGCACTCATTATTTTCTATGTAAAATGGTGAAATACATTTGTTTTGACATTTCTCCTTTCAGTTACCAAAAGAGAGGAAGTAGACTAAAATAATTTTGATTAATGCTGAGTCCATTTGTGGTAAATTAGTCCATAGAAAAATAGTCTTTATGTCTTATAAATCTTATAGAATCCTCAACCTTTTCGAGTTTTTTTCTCTTTTTTTGTAGAATTGCCGATAGATTTTCTTGTTACCTGCTCATTAATCTCCTAACTTTGACTCTACATAGAGTATATGTGTTTTTTATTTAAATTAAATGTCTTTTTGTCTTTCATTACAGGCCCAAGGAGACATAATAGTTCGCATGACTATCAGGTATTTCTCTGAAAGTCTCGGTGCATAAAGTTATTAACTGCATTGGATATTCATGTAGTTTGTTTCACTTATCCATAGCTCATCCATCTATGAGAAGCACAATGCAAGATATCTGAGCCATTTTCCATTACTTTGCAGGTCACTTGGCAAGATAATATTGATCCCGACAACATGTCCTATGAGGTTGGTAGGGGTAGCTCCAAAATCATTGTGTTATAAGTCTATATTTCTCTCTTTCTCAATTTTGAACTGTTACATGCCTGATTTTCTAGGAAGATAGAGTCGAAGTTCAGAAATACTCATAGTTGGTCTTGCAAGATAAACTATTTAGTCCTAAGAGCCTACTTTCGTGACTATATAATTAATGTTACCTTGGTTATTGTCTTATGCTTCACTACAGTAGAAACGTTACCCTCTTGTATTTATCATTGTGGCACATGGAGATGATTACTCTGGAGAGCAACATCGTTTGGTCAAATCACTTCATTAATAACATGAAATTTTTATTATATTTACTTACTAGCTAAATTACAACTGCCAAATCCATGATGTTTCATCTAACAGTCATTAATGTTGCATTAGAAAGTGTCGTAGTTGGACTTTTGACTCTTTAGACCTTGAATGATTCTTTACCTTTTCTTCTCTCATGCTAAAAGATATTACCTTTCCAGGAATTACTTGAATTAGGTGAGGCTGTTGGAACTCAAAGCCGTGGCCTCTCCAAAGAACAGATCTCTTTGCTTCCGGTTTCAAAGTACAAGTGTGGCTTTTTCTTACGCAGAAAATCACGGAATGAGAGGTACTATTAGGATTACACTTTTCCTACTCTAGCTCTACTCCCTTCATTTTTCTCTTAGTTTCATTTCAAACTCTATCAAAAAATTTCTTCCTGGATCTACCGATTTTTCGCTTCTACTTTTTGAATCTTATTACTACTCTAGTGCATGCTAAATGTTTTCAAGCAATCTGATTTGCTCTGAACTTCTGGTATTTAACTATTTTCAAGGATTAAAGACTCTGCTTTAAGTTGTATATAAAAAAAAAACTCTGCTTTAAGAGTTTATCTTAAGTCATTAACTTTGTGTCTTGTTAGATTTGCTGAAATACTTGATTAATAGCGTGTGTGGAAACTATTACAAGTTGAAGAATAAGGTGGACTCGGAAAAATATATATGCAACTTTTCCATCTTTTATCATCTCACATCTAACTGGAGTGAGATGTTGGATTAGTAAAGATCTGTTTTCTCTGCTGAATAAATTTTGTTATGTTCTGTTTTTTGTGATGTCTAGTCTCAGAAGATTTTAAGGTAATAAATGAACAATTCTACCATAGATTAAAGACCTAAACTGGTCTAAAATAGTCTTCCAATTGGTAGAGGTGGTAGTTTCTTTATCATAAACTATAAATCAGGTCAAACTCTGTATGTTGAACTAGATGGATAGTAATGGTGACTTTTTATTATGATAGAGTCGTTTGTTCTTTTTGTGTGGGGATTTTCTCCCCCTTTTCCCTTATTTAATGTTGATTTTCTTTAGTTCTTCATCTTTTTGTTTGGACCAACACAAAATGGTTATTTGAAACCTACACCAAATAGACAAATCACCAAAAAGGTGAGTGGTACCTGAATGTTAGAATGTTCTATTTCATCTATAGACAAACCTACACCATTCTTGTGATATGATTTTCGAGCAGTTCCATTGTTCCTTCTCACATCTATTATATTTGTGACAGATGATAAGCTCAAGCATCTGGATCTTGTATTGTCCCTATTAATTTATTGATCTGATTTGTCTTCTGGTGTAGATGTGTGATTTGTCAGATGGAATATAGGAGAGGGGAAAAACGGATCACTTTACCTTGCAAACATATCTACCATGCTGGGTGTGCAACAACATGGCTTAGCATAAACAAGGTAAGACAAGGAGTTCATACTTGTCAAGGAATCACTACATTTTGGCACTGCTCAATTGTTCTCTGTTGAAGTACCTGACCTTTTATCTTCTTGTTTGTTTTTTGTACCTTTTCTACTCAAGGCCTGCCCTATATGTTACACGGAGGTTTTTGCTGATATGTCAAAACTCAAATGATCACCAGCCATTGAATACAAGAGCTTGACCTGCACCATTAGTATTTTTCCTTTGAGTTTGGGCATCTAGATAGATACAAAATTGTTTGTTTTCTTTCTTTTTTTAGTCAGGTTTTATCTGGCGTGGTTTCTCTAATATATTACAAATCAGAGCTGTAACATGTGAGTTAACTTTAGTTGGGGGAAAGGGAAAAAAAGTCCATGAACATGCATCATAGTTGTGTTGGAGAGGCAGGATTTGTTTTCATATTTTTATAGTGTGCCTTCATTTAACTTGCATATGGCAACTTGACATGTTGCCACATATGCTGGCTATTTTAACGAAGTCTTCATTAACCCGTCTCTGTGTTGCTAAAGTAAGTCTGAAGTATTCTTGAAGCCTAAGTAATCATTTATAGTTTAAATCCTAAAAGGGATGATTGGATGTACGTGGTTATAATGGAGTAAATAAATAATCAAAATCATTTTATGTTGTAGGTGGGGATAAAGTTGTTATTGCTTAAATAACTTAAACATCGTGTAAAAAGTGGTGTAATAAATAAACCATGACCACAAGTTGGTTAATACACGGGATCAAGCCGAAGGATTAGAACTAAAGCAGAAATAGATGGGGACTATGCACATTGAAACTCATCTTTGATAATGTTTCCCTGAGAGATCCAAATGGTCTCATTGTGCAAGATACCATCTGACTTAAAAGGCATCTTCTCATCATGAATATACTTCCGATTCTTGATTTGATGCCATAGCTTTTTACGGTTAAAGTCATCCTTTTTAAATGTAAATGGACTACACATTTAACTCAACCTATATAATTTATACAGTTTTAAATATAAGATTAATTTGATTTTTTTGTGAAAATTAAGGAACTAAATTAGAACACTAAATTATAATGTATGTCACACATAATTATATTATATGTTAGTTTAAAAGTAAAATAAATTAATTTAAAGAAAATAAGATAATTGTAGACATTCTGCATCTTTAATTTCTACAAAAATACAATGGTCTTATACTAGGAATGGGGAGTATATCAAAGTCGAAATAAGAAGAGTTTAAAAAACAAGTCAAATGTGCAAAAGATAGCTCCAAGTAAGACAAAAACAATGGGTGCAGGAAAAATCAAAAGAGATGAAATGGGTACCAAATAGCTCCAACACCTTCAAATGTGCAAAAGATAGCTCTAAGTAAGAAGTCGATGAAGATCTATCTTAATCTTTAATTATGTAGCAGATACAATAGATCAAGGGTGATTTAAGGCCAAAAGAAATGGTCAAGATCATTAAATCCTCCAAAGAATTTGAAAAATATAACCATCAAGTTGAAGAAGCTCAAGATAACATAGAAGTAAAATCACAATTGAATCCCATTGATAATCACCTAATTCATAACTAGAAGAACATCTAGCAAATTCAGCACCTTGAGTAGAAACGTAAAACACAACGAGACAAAATACCACAAATAACAAAGCATCAAAACAATGGCAAACACCACAAATAATTAATGAAGTGTTTTATTTTTTATATTTAAGTCTTTTTATATAATATTGTAATTGGATCGGAGGATGATTTCAGAGATTCAATTGATAAATAGTCAGCTTCTGCGATAAATTTACTATTTGTATTTATAAATAACAAATCAAATGAGAGTGTAGGTTCCTACTATCAGCATTAGAGATATGCTATAATCCAATCTCAATTAAATATGCGATTATTATTTAGTACTTATTTATTATTTTAATGAAATGATTGTAACTTTGCCATGATGCCAAGATATCAATTTATATGGAGCATTGGGATTGCATTGGTTTTATAAAGAAACAAAAGGTAGTCATGTATTATTGTATTATATAGATTTTAAAATATGGAATTTATTATTTATATTTAATAATAAATTCAATTTTTCATTCTATACCACCTCTTGTTCCAAAATATTAAAACTAACTTCAAAGTAATTTTATCATAAATATAATACTTTTTCATTTTATTTTATATACAATGTTAATCATTTTTATTCAAATTAGTTTGTCTCACTTATAAATAGATATTATCCTGTGATATAAAAAGTATTTTAGAGAAATCATTTAATATATGGTATAATTAAATAATTTATTTTTCTTCATTGATCTATTAAAACCAATCAATTAACTCTGATATTAAGGATGCATGTAGTATATGCATATATGAATATATAACAAAACCAAAATTAATCCTTACTAGAATATACTTTCTAACATATTTCACAGATTTAATTACTCTCCAACTTTATTTATTTATATTTAATATATACAATTTAATAAGAATTTTAAAAATCACAATATAGAACACAAATATGTAAGTGCATATTTTATATTAAAATCAATATGGTGAGTTGGTGACTTAATCACAATACAAATAACAACAAACCTGAATAAATAAAACTATAGTATATACATGGCGTAGAATACAGTTGAATTTTAAGCCAAGTTTTGGGAGTTTAAATAATGCATTATTGTATTGGTGGACTAGACGATTCATTCTGGAAATGTGTGTATGAAGAGATTCCTGAAAAAATGTAAATCACAAATAATCATTATTAAATTGTTGACTTCACAAGACTCACCTGAGATTGAATTGAGATTAAAAATGCCTCTGTAACTTTGAACTTTAACTAGTTATTTCCTCGAGCAATTTTAAACAACTATTCAAAATTGTTCCCATCAATATAAACGGTACATTGTATATCATATGATGAAAGTCAGCAAACCGACCCTTGCAGCGAAGCATTATAGTATGAAAGATCACCACTGTAGAATAAGTTTCAATACACACGCACAATATAAATACGAAGATTTCATTTTTTTTTAATCTCAATATCACAGCTAAGGCGAACCCCTTAGCTTGCATATGTAAGCTCATATATTTATGACCAATGTGCAGGCGTTCTTTGTAAGAAACAATATATTGATGAACAACTGATCGATGTACTAGAAGAATTTTAAAACTGCAGAACATCATAAATTCCATTTTGATTTTCTTATAATGACCTACTAATTATGTGTTTTGACTGAATGATTAATGTAAGTAGACGTTTCTACAGTAGTCAAAAAGCTGCTTCGCAAATTGACTTGTTTTTATTTTTTTCGCAAAATATCAGTTTGCTGATCTCTCTTGCATTGATCTGACAAATATTAACAATTGATATATATGTTGTCTGCAAGAATGATAATTCTTTCTCAATTATCTAATGGAGCGAGCCCAGATGTAACCGAGAAAATAGACATGTGGATGGAGGACTTCATTTTTTCTTTTTCTTTTTCTTTTCTTTTTTGTGGGGTGAGATCTGATTGATGAGAAGTCAGCGAGGGTACCGTGTTTACATGGTATGCATGAAATATGGTGCACAAACTTCGATTATGCTTTACAGTAATTAAAAATTAATTCAGCAAACACTATATTAGTGCTACATTTTATAATTTCACGTGGAAAGATGTTACCATGCATATTAACGCTACTATCGCAAGAGCAGTAAATTATGAACATATATAAAGTTGGTATTGCAGTGTAAGGAATAATTGTATTCCCTACATTTTAATTGTTTGATTCTTGAAGAAGATATCTGTAGGAGAGGCAGTCATAGATCCATTCAGATAAGCTGGTTATTCTGATACATGGTAAGAGAATACAAAAAAAAAATGCTAGATATATGATAAAATTCTAAAGTACAAAGTAAATTGCGTTGCAAGAGAGAATTTTGAACACAAAGATGAAGAACAATGAGGGTTAACGGTGAAACGCTTTTCATGTTATCGCATAATATGAACGCCATCCATAATAGAGGAATACCGCTTTAATGGATAATTTCCCTCAATAAAAGCTGAATATTTTATATATGTATGTTTATGTACGTATGTAAGCCTTTTTGCAGTTTTCTTAATCATTTGTTAGCTATCCTAGAGATAGAGACATTTAGTGATAGAGACATTTGGTTAGCTGAAGTAGTTCCTTCGCCTAAAATCTAGTGTCACTATCTAATAACTATACATCATTAAAATGAAAATCAAAGAAACACTTGCGTATAACTTGGCGTTGCATATCTGTACATCACACTTGTAAACTTTCACATAGTCACCTGAGGTGTCTCAAATGCAAAGGAAAACATCAAATATATATAACTGCTCAAACACGTTTCTGCAATAATTTAACATATCCATCTCATCCTGCAGCCATACTCATTGCAACTCTCTCTTTTGACTTGGATTTAAGCCCATATGGTGGGAAATATCAAATGAACGGGAGACTTGGATCTCAAGAGTTCAAGTATATATTTTTACTGCATTTTAGGGAAAAAAATAAACCATAATTAATTTATTGTTATTTGATGATGAATACTCCATGCTGTAAATGCATCAAACGAAGGACTATAGGCAGATATGGTGGAGAGCCTCAACTATATAAAGGGTTAGAATCCGCATTGTTGAAAGCAACAAAATATAGAACTGGAGATATAGAAATGATGGGAACCATGAGGGGGCCGAGGCAGTGGCCTCTACTCATATTGGCAGCCACCATTTGCTTAGCTGCAGTGAGTGTCAGTGCCAACGAACCACCTCAGTACTCTTACCACAGCCCACCTCCACCAAAGCATGACCAACATCCACCCACTCATCCCAAACCACACCCCTACCCATACCATAAGCCCCACCCACACCCCCACCCTCACCATAAGTCACCTCCACCTCCAGTGCATTCTCCACCGCCCCCATATGTGCACAAATCTCCTCCTCCTCCAGTTCACTCTCCACCGCCTCCAGTCCACTCTCCACCTCCCCCATATGTGCACAAGTCTCCTCCTCCTCCAGTTCACTCTCCACCGCCTCCAGTCCACTCTCCACCTCCCCCATATGTGCACAAGTCTCCTCCTCCTCCAGTTCACTCTCCACCGCCTCCAGTACACTCTCCACCACCCCCATATGTGCACAAGTCTCCTCCTCCAGTTCACTCTCCACCTCCCCCATATGTGCACAAGTCTCCTCCTCCTCCAGTTCACTCTCCACCACCTCCAGTCCACTCTCCACCACCCCCATATGTGCACAAGTCACCTCCTCCTCCAGTTCACTCTCCACCGCCTCCAGTCCACTCTCCACCTCCCCCATATGTGCACAAGTCACCTCCTCCTCCAGTTCACTCTCCACCGACTCCAGTACACTCTCCACCACCCCCATATGTGCACAAGTCTCCTCCTCCTCCAGTTCACTCTCCACCACCTTCAGTCCACTCTCCACCACCCCCATATGTGCACAAGTCTCCTCCTCCTCCAGTTCACTCTCCACCACCTCCAGTACACTCTCCACCACCCCCATATGTGCACAAGTCTCCTCCTCCTCCAGTTCACTCTCCACCACCTCCAGTACACTCTCCACCACCCCCATATGTGCACAAGTCTCCTCCTCCTCCAGTTCACTTTCCACCACCTCCAGTCCACTCTCCACCTCCCCCATATGTGCACAAGTCTGCCCCTCCTCCATTCCACTCTCCACCACCTCCAGTCCACTCTCCACCACCCCCATACGTTCATAAGTCCCCTCCCCCACCAATCCACTCTCCACCTCCCCCATATGTGCACAAATCTCCTCCTTCTCCCGTCCACTCTCCACCTCCCCCATATGTGCACAAGTCTCCCCCTCCTCCAGTCCACTCTCCACCCCCTCCATATGTTCACAAGTCTCCTCCCCCTCCAACACACTCTCCACCACCCCCATATGTGCACAAATCTCCTCCTCCTCCAGTCCACTCTCCACCTCCCCCATATGTGCACAAGTCTCCCCCTCCTCCAGTCCACTCTCCACCACCCCCATACGTTCATAAGTCCCCTCCCCCACCAGTCCACTCTCCACCGCCCCCATACTTGCACAAATCTCCTCCTCCTCCGGTCCACTCTCCACCTCCCCCATATGTGCACAAGTCTCCCCCCCCTCCAGTCCACTCTCCACCCCCTCCATATGTTCACAAGTCTCCTCCCCCTCCAACACACTCTCCACCACCTTCAGTCCACTCTCCACCACCCCCGTACGTTCATAAGTCCCCTCCACCACCCCCATATGTGCACAAGTCTCCTCCTCCTCCAGTTCACTATCCACCTCCCCCATATGTGCACAAGTCTCCTCCTCCTCCAGTTCACTATCCACCACCTCCAGTACACTCTCCACCACCCCCATATGTGCACAAGTCTCCTCCTCCTCCAGTTCACTCTCCACCACCTCCAGTCCACTCTCCACCTCCCCCATATGTGCACAAGTCTCCCCCTCCTCCAGTCCACTCTCCACCACCCCCATACATTCATAAGTCCCCTCCCCCACCAATCCACTCTCCACCTCCCCCATATGTGCACAAATCTCCTCCTCCTCCCGTCCACTCTCCACCTCCCCCATATGTGCACAAGTCTCCCCCTCCTCCAGTCCACTCTCCACCCCCTCCATATGTTCACAAGTCTCCTCCCCCTCCAACACACTCTCCACCTCCCCCATATGTGCACAAGTCTCCCCCTCCTCCAGTCCACTCTCCACCACCCCCATATGTGCACAAGTCTCCCCCTCCTCCAGTCCACTCTCCACCACCCCCATACGTTCATAAGTCCCCTCCTCCACCAGTCCACTCTCCACCGCCCCCATACTTGCACAAATCTCCTCCTCCTCCAGTCCACTCTCCACCTCCCCCATATGTGCACAAGTCTCCCCCTCCTCCAGTCCACTCTCTACCACCCCCATACATTCATAAGTCCCCTCCCCCACCAATCCACTCTCCACCTCCCCCATATGTGCACAAATCTCCTCCTCCTCCCGTCCACTCTCCACCTCCCCCATATGTGCACAAGTCTCCCCCTCCTCCAGTTCACTCTCCACCCCCTCCATATGTTCACAAGTCTCCTCCCCCTCCAACACACTCTCCACCTCCCCCATATGTGCACATGTCTCCCCCTCCTCCAGTCCACTCTCCACCACCCCCATATGTGCACAAGTCTCCCCCTCCTCCAGTCCACTCCCCACCACCCCCATACGTTCATAAGTCCCCTCCTCCACCAGTCCACTCTCCACCGCCCCCATACTTGCACAAATCTCCTCCTCCTCCAGTCCACTCTCCACCTCCCCCATATGTGCACAAGTCTCCCCCTCCTCCAGTCCACTCTCCACCCCCTCCATATGTTCACAAGTCTCCTCCCCCTCCAACACACTCTCCACCACCCCCATATGTGCACAAATCTCCTCCTCCTCCAATCCACTCTCCACCTCCCCCATATGTGCACAAGTCTCCCCCTCCTCCAGTCCACTCTCCACTCCCTCCACATGTTCACAAGTCCCCTCCTCCTCCAGTCCACTCTCCACCACCCCCATATGTTTATGAGTCTCCTCCCCCTCCAGTCCACTCTCCATCTCCTCCATACATACACAAGTCCCCACCATATGTCCATAAGTCACCTCCTCCTCCATTTGTCTACTAGTCTTTATTTCCTCTTCAGCAATCTCAATCATTTACTTACATATATAAGTCTCAACTTCATTGTTTTGTCTTCGAGACACTATATCCTTCCGTCTACAATCAGCCCTCACCTCCGGAAGTCTAATATAAGCTTTATTTGACAATGTAATTGTCTCAATAAAATTGCCAAATTTGGTGTTTTTATTTATTTGTATGGTATTTACTATGAATAATAAAATTGTTCATGCTTTGGTTGCCGACTGTCTTTAATCACGGTTTGACCCCTTTTATATTTTACATTGTTTTCCTAATAAAAGTTAGTGCCCTTGTTAATGTCAATTAAATGTTTTAAATTGTTATTTTGGGTTAATTTTTTTACCTCCATATATTTATAATTTCGTCCCTATGAAGTGGAGTCATGAATCAAAATTTGAATGGAGGGCAATAAACCTGTCATTTTAATTGATTTAAGAAAAAAAATGCTATACCGCCATATATTCTTAATATGTCACACTCTTTATTACCCGTGGCTTTTGTATATATTAAGCAATTTGACCCAAAAAAGTGTATATTACGCACTAAAATTTGACACATTATATGTGTTTAAGGCTAATATATATCTGTTATATCTAATCACCTCATTGTATTACATAGTAAAAGAAATCTTCCACATACTCATTACGCTTTAGCTTGTTATCGGAATTTCGGTCATGTTCTCTGATCTCCATCTAAGAGGTAACGGCCATGTATTCGAGTGGTATTCGGTATCATATTGTTGGAGGTGGGTAGTGTATAGTATAATTTATAAGCTAAATACATTTTGGAAGAAAATTAGAAACAAAAGTTTACATATTAAAGTAATTACACACAAACACACATATTGAAAGACTAAATTAGATGCATAAATAAACATATTAGATAATTATTATCATATATACGCACATTATATTGTGTGAAAATTGAAAGTTTTGACACACAGTTTTAAAACTTTGTCCTCAACTACGTACATCAGCAGCAGCCTGCTTATTGGTACAAGACAATTCCACGACCTAAATAGTAAAGTATTTTATTTGGTAATTATATTGTCTGACAAACTATATATAAACATTTGAAGTTCATTCCTGGTCATTATCTCCACGTAAAACAGTGAAAAGGAATAGTTAGGGTCTTAGTTTAACGACTTTATAATAAGAAAAAAGCCACCCTGCATTTTTTATGTAATGTTCAAATTCAGTCAAGAATAAATGAATTAAAAGACAAGCTTTCTAGTAGGGAACCAGGAAGGAAAATTCAGATGTAGTATATTTTAAATATTTGAATTATATATTAACAGTACTGGTGATAAAAGAGTATAAAAGAAGCCTGCTTATTATTAACAATTACTTAAGTGTGACCAAGCCAAAATTGGCTCATTTAATTTCCACATGGACTCGAGTTTTACCCCTTATATACTCAGGTAGAAAAAGATTTCAAAAAAGGAGCCCTATCACGATCACTATATTTTTTGTTTTTTAGCAACAATGCTGAAAAGTTGTAAGCATTGCATGTTTCAACTGAAAAAAAATTCATAGATATACTTATCAAAACTTAATCAAAATAAATTTCTAATCGATTTAAGTAGATTGATGAATACGTGTGAAGGTCATCTATTCTTGGGTATGAAACCTATCGGTGTAGTCTTAGGACCATCCTTCGAGATATTTAGAATCAAGGGTTAGTGGAAGCTGTCATGTCTTATCATTACTTGAGGAGCCTCACAAAAAATAACCCTATTAACTATAAGCAAAACTTGTGAAACACGGGTTATATTTGTCACACGATTGGTATTTATAAAAATCGGAAAAAGGTGTATGTTTGTGCAAAGAAATCAAAATTGGATTTAAAAATGGGGTTTTAGATGATTGAGATGGTTATGTTTTGAGTGATTGGAAAATTACCATACTAGCTCAATTAATAACATGTTTGGGGAGTCATATGCACTATTTCACTAATTCAACAAATATCATGATTTAACTTACTAGGTCCAATTCGTGGAAGAAACCTCTATCAATGATAAAGTAATGGATCTATTAATTGTATAAAGTTCTTAGCCCTACAACTAAGCCACCTCGAATCACTACCTGATTTCATCTAGAGGCCTATTTCATTACTGTGTGACCGAAATACTAAAATAAGACTGAAGAGATAATGGTCAATGTTTTTATACAATTTATTGATTCATTTGTAACCAATTTGTTGCAAGGAACTATTAATTCCACAATACGAATTCTAAATTGAAACAAGATTTAACTTACTAGGTCCAATTTGTGGAAGAAACCTCTATCGATGACTTGAAACCAATATGTTGAAACATAATGTTACTTGAGCAATCAATAGATTTATCACCTTGAGTTTTGTCTAAGTTTGTTAAAATACAAAACTTCATCGATCGATGAGTCTTATACCAGATCTCATGAATCCATTAAATTAAGCATTATTAAGTAATTTAGAGTGTGATTACTGATTTACAATGCATTATGTTAATTACAATTAGCTTCAATCAAACTATTCATTAGTCATTACAAATCACAAGAATTTCCAGTCAAACATATAGTCCAAATCTCAAATGTATAAGTGATAAACTTAAATCTCGGAACCCATATAAATACAAAGAGATATGAAAAGAAACTAGTTGTCCTTTTGAAGACAATGAGCTCAAGCACCTCAAATCATCCCCATTGAACAAAAACATGTTTCGCCACTCATGGAAGGAAGCATAGCAACTCAAAGCTCCAATTTATGAGCAACGATATGGTGGAAAAGTGAACGAATTTAGTGAAGAATAGAAGAGGAGTGAAGTAGGTGAAGTTGGATATGGGAGTGTTAGGGTACGGTTTTTGAGTGTTTTTGAGGTGTGAAAAATCTGATCGCAGGGTTCGCTTTAAAGTAGCTTAGCGTTGGGGCTGGGGTGTGGATCGGAGAGCGGATTTGGGCCTTATTTATGGGACTAAACCTGTATTAGCAATTTGTATATACGAGCGGTTCAACCAGCAGGAAAGTTGCTCCCTTTTGTTTTAAAAAAGTTTCAATCCATCTTCTTTTCTTCTATAACTTCTCCGCTCCGGTTATCACAACTCTGATCCTACAAATGAAAGAAGGAAAGGAAAATGATCAAAATGCTCTAAATTCAATTTACAACATTCAACATAAAATTTTTGGCCAACTAATCAAATCGATTCCCTGGGCTGCTTTCATATGAATGGCATTAGTTATATATTCAATTAGCATAATGGGACCGAATTTGCATCATTAATATGTTAGTTGCCTCAAATTAGCATATTAAAACACAACAAATCTAAGGATTTGTCATTGTGGTAAATTTCTCCATTTACAAAATATAAAATACTGTGAAAGATCATTTTCATGTGTAAACTATAGTTTACATATGGCCTAGCACAACATATATTAATAAATGTGCTATTATATGCTTACAAATTTTTTAAAAGGGGTCAAACATGACAATACCGCTAGATCTCATCTAACACCATTAAATGGACTCTTACATGTCATTTATGCGAATTATGTGGCACCATTTTTTTAATCAGGGAATTGTGTCATTTTTTGGCATATAAGAGTCCATTAATAAAACAATTCACATAATTTCTTAATTTATAAAGACAGTGTTACTTAATTCGAATAATGTGTAAAAACTCATTTAACAGTGTTAGATGAGATTTAACAGTGTTAACAAGTTCGACCTCATTTATCAATCATCAATAGTTTATAGGTGAAAATGGTCTTTAGCCCTATAAAGTAATTAATTATATATGTTGTATAATGAATGATTATTACTATTAATAGGAATAATATTTTTAAATAAATATTACTTTGTATTCTGTCATACTTAAATTTATATTATTAGCCTCGTTCAAAAACTATTTACGATGGCTGTAATTAGCTAAATTTTGAAAAAGATTAAAATTGGAAATTTAAAATATGGCGTGCCCTAAACTATTATAGGATCTTCATTTGAAAAAAAAATATTTTGGGATCATATCAGCACAAAAAAGCCTCTTATATGCAATAAACTATAAGAAGATCTATAATATGTCTAAAATATCTTCAAATTTCTTAAAAATATTTCTTGGAATAAACGACATTCCATATGCAGGTTGTTGAGATTTTCTGGCACATGTGGAAGTGTGGAAGTGCTAATTACAAAAATGGCCTTCAGGCGGATGCTTCGATCATTTCATTGCGTCAAAGGAAAATTTGCCATCGTTATAAATGTACATCGAGTTATTAAGGCTTTGAACGTTTGAAGATGACTGTCAAAAATTCAGCTGATATTTTAGACACTATTTAATTTATTCTCTGAAGTGTTTGGTTTTGTGTGTTTGTGCAATTGTGTGTAGATCCTGCAAGCGCGGCTGCATGCGATCATGAGTTTCTTGCAGTCTACCATTACAAGCAAGTTTAATTCCTTATACATGCATATAATACATTATTCGTATGTATCTCACCTACCTACATATATTTAAATTATTGAAAGCAAGTTCGTTGAACCCTTCTGATAAAAAGAAAAGTTCGTTGAATCCAAATTTTTTGGTTCAATATATAAATAAATGTGCGAATTAATATTTATATGCTCATAAACTATATAGTTTTAAGGGAAAATGTCATTTAAATCCCTCCGAATATACAAAAGGACAATTCAGGAATCTAAATTTCCAAAAGGACCATGAAGGAACTCGGACCTAGTTGACATTTCAAATTTATATGAAAGGACAAAATTACCCCCATCATTAAACAAAAATTACTTCCCACCCTAACACCTCATTTCCTCAGGGGATCCACGCATGAAGTTTTGTCATTAAAACCGGAAGTTCGCATTGTTAAAGCCCGAAGTTCTGTCGTTAATCGTGGAAGTTCAAAAATTACTTCACATTGTTAACACCTCATTTCCTCTTCTCCATTCACCCCATTTGAACTTCCACGATTAACGACAGAACTTCGGGCTTTAACAATGCGAACTTCGGGCTTTAACGACAGAACTTCATGTGTGGATGGAGAAGAGGAAATGGGGTGTTAGGGTGGGAAGTAATTTTTGTTTAATGATGGGGGTAATTTTGTCCTTTCACACAAATTTGAAATGTCAACTAGGTCCGAGTTCCTTCATGGTCCTTTTGGAAGTTTAGGTTCCTGAATTGTCCTTTTGTATATTCGGAGAGATTTAAATGGTATTTTCCCTAGTTTTAACCCTTTTCCAGAGAAAAAACATTTACCAATTTTTTTATAACATAGATCACCTTCATCGATTCCACTTTAGCTCAAGGGAATTAACAAGAAGTAAACTCACCAGCACAGTCAAACTTTTGACACGTAGATTTTGTTTCTTGACCAGCTGACATTGACTTGCCAGTAATATGTACTCCATCTATTTCTAAATATAAAAAGTAGTTGTTTAATTTTAATCCTAAAAAACTAGGGAGGTTATTAAAATTTGGTTTTCTCAAATTTTTCTAAAAATAAATTTATATGACTTATAAACTAACATATAATCAATAATATATAATGTTATAATTGGTTTGTTCATTTCATTTCATTGATTCTAAGCAATATGTGAGTATAAAGTATGACAGTTTGTTAGATGAGAGAAGCTGAAGTATGTATAATATCTAAAGTTCTAAATTAAAAAATGTGTACGACATTTTGGCATCTTTATTTTATCTTAAACATAGAGAAGATGATGAACATATGAATGGATGCACCTCGTACGAGTCTAATAAAAAGTCGTCCCAGATTAATTATATATGGTGTAATATGTTGCTGAAATTATTATTGAAATAAGAGTTTGTTGGAAAAACATTGAAAATAGAATTCAGATTTTGCAATTTAGATAGGGCACTTCTTCACGTTCAGGAATAAAAATTGAAACAGGGAGGTTCGAAAACTGTACTTAAATAGTGATATTTCACTATGCATTTAATTAATAAAGTCAACATAAAATAAATATGTAAAAATTAGGGGAGGGGAGGGAAACTGAACAATGAAAATTAAAAAAGAGCTGGATTTCAAAAAAATGTTGAAATGATATTATAAAACCAATATTTAAGAGAGTTATAAATAACAAAACTTCGCTTAAAAATGTAAACTCGGATTATATTCTCTCTATATTTTGAAAAAAAAAAATCTAAAACCCTTGTTTTCCTTCCCTTCCAATTCCGAATTCCTGAGCTATCTTAAGATGAACCAAGTTGGATGAAGGCATGTAACTCTGAACATCCATAAAGCTTGTCGATAAAACACAAAACGCTCATAATAAAATTGGACTGGTTTAGTGAAACCACATAATGTGATCGGTTTAATGTTCGTCTTCGTGTTGTTGTGTCCACGAAACTTGCAGTTTTCATTGCCGGCATATACTCATTTTTTAGAATAGACTTTAGCCTTTTCATCCCCTAATAATTACAATATTATAATTATATTGGCTCGTTAGACCAAGTGACAATCGACTTTATTTAATAAGCTGTTGATGAACCATTTTTTCTCACCCACTGATCGTGAAAGAGTTGGGATCTACATAAAACAGGATGCAATGTTTGGTTCATTACATGAAAGATTATACTATGGGTTTAGGGTAATATATACTCCAATATAATCAGCTTCTTTAATTAAGTGATGAACAAATGGTGAAGAAAATATGGGAACATTAGTTCCAAAGAAAAAAAGAAAGAAAGAAAAGATGTAAACACGAAGTCTCCCACACGCTTAAATCAAAATTATAATATTTCTATAGAATTCAATCTCATCTCGCCATGTTTGTCCTCCTCACCAACTCCCTACTTTGAATTGTGATTCAAATCTAAGGCCACATCGTGAGGAGAATTCAATTATCACAATAACCAGACCACGATCTCAATTTTTTGAAAAACTAAAAGCAATATGGTAGGTGATTCATTTTTGTAAAGCGCAGTCAGTTCATACTTTGAAGCATTGATGTCATGCCAGGCTGTGTGAATAATGCAATAAACTAATACATTGTTGGAGGTCATAGGTGAAGGAACTGGTACTATATAAAGACTATGGAACGAAGGTTTAATGAAGCAAATCAAACAACTTAGAGAGAAAAATGATGAGAAGGTCAATGGGGAGGAGGCATTGGCCTAGTATCATACTAGCAATAATGGCACTATGCCTAGTTGCTATGAGTGTTAGTGCTGATGATGATCATGATTCTCACAATGAAGACCATCAATCACCTTACTCTCATTACAAATCTCCATTCCCAACACCATCTCCTTATGTTCACATATATCCCCCATATGTTTACAAGTCCCCACCTCCACCTTATATTTATAAGTCACCCCCACCCCCATCTCCTTCACCTCCACCTCCACCTCCACCTCCATACGTATACAAGTCTCCATCACCTCCACCATATGTCTATAACTCTCCACCTCCTCCAGCACCACCATTGCCTTCACCTCCTCCCCCATATGTTTACAAGTCTCCACCACCCTCATCCCCATCACCACCACCTCCATATGTAGACAAGTCTCCTCCTCCTCCGTCTCGCTCACCTCTACCACCACCATCGCCTCCACCTCCTCCACCATATGTTTACAAGCCTCCACCACCTCCATCCCCATCACCACCACCTCCATATGTAGACAAATCCCCCCCTCCTCCATCTCCTTCACCTCCACCACCATATATCAACAATTCTCCTCCTCCCCCCTCACCCTCTCCTCCACCACCCCCATCTCCATCACCACCACCTCCATATGTTGACAAGTCTCCTCCTCCCCCCTCGCCTTCACCTCCTCCGCCATATGTCAACAAGTCTCCACCACCCCCATCTCCATCACCACCACCTCCGTATGTGTACAAGTCTCCTCCTCCCCCTTCGCCTTAACCTCCTCCGCCATATGTCAACAAGTCACCACCACCCCCATCTCCATCACCACCACCTCCGTATGTGTACAAGTCTCCTCCTCCCCCCTCGCCTTCACCTCCTCCGCCATATGTCAACAAGTCTCCACCACCCCCATCTCCATCACCACCACCTCCGTATGTGGACAAGTCTCCTCCTCCCCCCTCGCCTTCACCTCCTCCACCATATGCTTATAAGTCTCCACCACCCCCATCCCCAACACCCCCTCCTCTTTATGTCTACAAGTCTCCACCTCCACCATCTTCCTCACCTCCTCCACCATACATTCATAAATCACCCCCACCTTCATCTCCTTCACCACCGCCAATATATGTATACAAGTCTCCTCCCCCTCCTTCTCCTTCTACCCCTCCACCAAACATCTACAAGTCATCACCTCCCCCATCATCCTCTCCTCCACCTTACTAATATATAAATTAAATCACCCTCTCTTATACCTATAATGTCTACTACTACTACTACGTACTAGTCTCCATATCTATATCTTCACAATGTTCCTTCACCTTGTGTTTGAAGGTTAATTTCATTTATACGCATTATTCATGTTTGTATTCAATATTGTATTCTCATGAATAATAGGGTGCACACTTAAGTGAATATATGTCTTATGGCGCATCCCTCGGGTTGATTATCTATGCGATGCCATTTGTTATCTTGTTAATGATTATAAAAGTGTTTAATTAATTGATATATATATATATATATATATATATATATATATATAGGTTTTAGTTTCTATATATCATATATCAACTCCTCCCAATAAAGGGTACCAATAATTAAAACTTGATCGATCACTTTGTTTTTATATGATTAAATTAAATGACGAGCACAAATATTCTTATTCATTATTTAAATTATTCAATACATTTAGTTATTTTCAAACTTAATTTAATTTTGTTTATGCAATATCAATGAGTTATATTGATATTCGGTCTACCCTGTGCATTGCAAGGATTCATTCTGTTGGCTTACAAATAAGATGTAATCTCACAAATGAGTTAGTTTTTACCAAAAATCATTTTTACAACAATTACATATGGTCAAGAATCAAGATGCACTTAATATTATAATGATAATGTTGATTTCCAAATTGGTCTTCTTATTGCAATATTTTTGATTTATCATGTGTTAGGTGTTTGATGTTGTTAGTGAATGTGATTCTTATATGTGATGAGATATAATTTACTTGACACGTTATAAGGAAACAAATAGATTTAGGCACTTGAGAATTGGGGTAAAGGAAAATATTGTAAAATATCTACATATAACGGACATTGGTTGACTAGGCCGGGTAAACAAATAGTTAAAGTAAAAAAATCCAAAGGTTTTGCATATGATTCAAAATGAGGAAGGATCAGAAAGCTTGAAAAATTTATATACATTTATTTCATAATCATGGATATATAGAGAGGACATTAATATTTTTGGTTATCAATCAATCATTTTTGTTTTGTGAATTAACTATACTGCTCTATTGACCTACGATACTAATTTTCCATATTATATGTTGCTATTATGCATAATTCTTTTTAACAGTGTAACTACAACTTTCCCCAAATCTCAATACTCAAATTTTTCAAAAAGGCAAATTAAAATGTCACCAACTCCGAATTCTTAAACCACTGCTTCAAATTATTTAAATTTATTGTCACAATAATCTAAATATTTAAAGTGTATTTTTTTGGTCGAGAAATATTTAAAGTGTATAAAAACCATTGGAGTAGCTGAATATTTTTAAGCACTTGTTCTTTTTTTTTTGATCGAGAAGCTTTTGTTCTTATTCACTATCTATTAACATTATAAATCAATGCCTTCCCGCCTTTCCAAAACATAAGGCAAAACATCAGCTCCTCTGCCATTTCATCGGCTACACACACATATCACTATTCATAGAGCCGTTTTCTCAGCTTTGGGCTCCGTGCTCTGCTACTAAAATTTCAATCCCTTTTGAATCTACCACCATTTCAAATTTAAATTTCAAAACTCCCCCCAACCTCATCAACAAAGCCCGTCTGCCACAAATCTGAATTCAATTTGAAATTAAAAACTTCCTCAATATCAGAACAAACACATACTTGTCTCCTTTTCTTTCACAGCTTCAGCTTCATTTTTGCCTTTCTCGCATATTCCTTTCAGATTTAACCCTGGATCCTCTTGACCAAGTGTCACTTGCATAGCGGTTCTTAAAAATATCAGGTACCCACGTCTATTCCTAGCACAATTTCTTCCCGTTATTACCCAGGCTTCGCCTTCAACTTCTATGCTTCGATCTCAACTTTTGCTGCCTTTCAGATTTCTTGCTTTCTGTTCGTAAATATAGAAGCAGCACACAAAGTCTTCAATGACTTGAGCTTTGATCTTTGATTTCTTGAATTTTTCTCTCATGTTTTGGTTTATGTTGTTTCAGGGACTACAATGGCATTTTGGCTAATCACTGAGGATTAGAGGGATCGTGGTAAACACTGCTGGGTCATTTGCTTTACTTACCATCATGGTTTGGGAGGATTTTTTGTTTTAAGAGGTAATATATTGGCAATTCAATTTCAAATATTTTGATGTAATCATAAGTATTATTTATTTTAACATATTCTTATTACATCAGAGAATGTACATAAATGGTTCCTTTGGGGTTACTGGTCCTCACCACTTATGTACGCACAGAATGCAATTGCTGTCAATGAATTTCTTGGGCATATTTGGAGAAAGGTTTTCTTTTTGGTTCAATTTAACAATTGTTGTCTCAAGTAATTGCTAATGGGAATAAAACATTAAGAGTTATGATACTGAAAGGTCATAGATTTTTTCCAGAAGCTTATTGGTATTGGATTGGAACAGGAGCTTTGATTGGTTATGCTGACCTACCTTTCTATTTTTTCCCTCTTCCATTTGTCTTCCAAGATTTTGTTGCCTTTGTATCTTCTTGCTCTGAGGTAAATCCAGTGGAACGTGGTGGGTTCTATTAAAAAGAGTTCTCAATGATGATGCAGTCATTTAGCAATGAAGTTGGATGGTATGAAATTTAAATAGTTTACTGTTTAACATTGATTTGTCCTTCTACATTATTAGGTTATGTTGGTGCCATGTTATGAGTTGTTGTTTCTTTCTTTGGCTTCCAATTTTGTTCATAGGGCTGAGAATATGATTAAATGTTTAATGTGCAGCTCATTGGGCAGATTATGTCCAAAGAGATGTGGCCAAAGCTCTTCATGATGGTGATGTGGTGTTCATTCTGGTGCGGTATGTCATTGTATATTATGATAATTTTGAGCATTGCCCTTGATATCATACTCTGATGCCACTATATCTTTATAATTCTGGCTTCTCTTTATAATACAGAGTTGTAGAGTCATATATCTTCTGTTATTGTTAGAATTTCATGAGAAAAGGTGTGACCATTTGTTGTCCTGTGCCATCAAATGGTTAATAACTTTAATTATTTTATTCAATACTCCTTTACAGTGATGCTTTTATTTTCATTGTATAGGTGAAAGTCAAGTACAGATTCCTTTAGTCATTATGACATCTGATGAGCGTACCTTGAAGCTTTTGGAATCAAATTCCTACTTTGGCATGCAACCCACACAAGTCATAAAGCAGGTATGGCTTATCTAATGGAAGTTGTAACATTTCTTTAGAATGATTTCATCAAATGGTTTTAACACAAATAACACAAATGGCTGCCATCTCAACTTTTGTTTCATTTGAGACTTATTGCTTTCAATTTTAATCACAAACGTAAATCTAGAAGCAGCACAAAAAGTCTTCAATGGCTTGAGCTTTGATCTTTGATTTTCTCTTTCTTTTATATACACCGATGTTTCCTCTTCTTTTCTTTTTCTGATGCAAGCAGCTCATGAAATGTGTTCTATGGTTTTGTTAGTGGGCCTTTCATCATGGTGAACTCATCTTCCAAGCATAGTTGCAGCTAATGTGAACTCATTTTTTTCAATAATAGAACTCATGTAAGTAATCTTCCAAAATCCTTTCTTGATAGTAATTTGTTGAGAAAAATGGAAAAGATCTTGGGAGATGGTACAAGAATTAGGAACTGCTCGAAAATATTTATATCTGAGAAACTAAGGATAGATGGGGAGGGAGAACTAAATCATCAAATCAACTTAATAGATTGTAGAAATCGAAGATTATAATAAAATACCACCTTACTGTTAATTCAGATTTGAAACTCCTATCAATTTTTTTTTGTTAGCCCAAGTCAATATTTGCTTACTTTACTAATTTTAATTGCAGAATGCACATGAGTTTTGCATTGCTATAATGTACATGCTTCTCTATTTGCATTATCTAATTTCTGACTTGAATCTTATAATTAATTCCACAAAGATATATATAGTTTCATTGATGTAGATTAACCATTAGAGTTAATTTAAAAATGATTTTTTGGAATTGTATCTCAGAATTGACAGATATTTTCCTAGCTAACGTTGCCTAATTCTGTTATCTATATAATAATGCATGGAACAGAGATCTGCAGGTCCATTTGCCTAAGATTCCTTAACTGTTAAATAAGAGACCATTTTGCAATGAAGAGAACATTATCTTGAAAGATCACTTTATTGATGCCCAAGAGACCTTTTTGCGTTGATTATAGATTCAATGAAATTCTAAACTGAAACCAATTTATTTTGCTGTCATGTATTGCCCTGAATACCACTTGAGGTCGATCATATTCACTCACATTGCAGCAATTATGTCAAGATGAGCTTTTATAAACTGAGTATTCTTTTAAGCATGACCTGCATTGATTTTCAGTGCTTAGAAGTGGATTTAAATACCACATTTTTGCTGATCTGTTTTATTGTTGAAATATTTGGAATATTTGGGAGTTTAATGGCTGATTTCTGAGTGGAATTGTTTAAAGTAAATCTCAAAGATTTGGTTGTTTGATTTTTTGGCTTTACTCATGCATGTAAGTAATCTTCCTACATCATTCCTTTTTTGCTTATTTCTCAGGAAAAAATGAAAAATGATTGGGCGAGAAGGTACAATGGGGAAGGAGAGGGTGATAACAAACTGAATGGAAGAAGAAATAGAGTGAATGAAATAAAATGGGAGAATGAAAGAAAGGGTCATGAGTGTTGTTTCACTGATCATTGAATTTCTATAAATGAGCAATGTTTTATGTTTGTGTTGCTTTGTTACATAGTGATCACAATCTATTCTTCCCGCCTTTCCAATATACAAAGCAACATGTCGGCTTCTCTCCTATTGTATAGCTGTTATTTATTTGCCTATATATTTACCTTATAATAAGCTGTTATTTATTGTATAGCGTGTTGATCGACACATGCAAGGGTCTAAACAATTATGAAGGGTTTTGATGCTTTTGACTTAGCTTGGGCATCCATTTTAAAGATGATGAAGGTTTCTAATGCCATTGGGTATTAGAGAAAAAAGTGACCTTCTATTTTTCTTCCTCATATACATGTCTTTTTACAATGGAACTATGAAGTTCAATAAATATTGAGAGCAATGTGGTGCAAATATATATATATAAATCTTTATATCCTCTATTTCAATTCATTTTTTTCTCTCTTGGATTGCTAATATATATGTCCCTTTTCCCCCTTTATTTTAAGGTGGACTAGAGCTCAAATATATGCTCATGTGTGATGTTAGAGTTAGAAATATCATTTGATATAAATTTGAATATATAATATGATCATTTCAATGAAGACGTTGGACATTGATTTATATCATTCATCCTCACAAGAGATGAGTAATAATATATATTAGATTGAATTAGCTTAAGGGAAATTTTTATTAGATTTAGCTCTACAATTAATGCACGGACACCCATTTAACTATATATTGGTTTTTGGTGTTCATTCAAAATGTTCAATAGTTTAATACTTTTTTGATTGAATTCTATAGTCTAATACCATTTATATAGTCTCATAAATGTCACACTCAATCAAAGTTCATTCTTTAATTTAGCTAACAAATGTCACTACTTTGCATTAATGAAATAGTCATTCACTTATTTAATCTAACCGAGCGAAGCGCGGGAAACAGGAAACACAAAGCATCCGTGCAGCGCACGGGAGGAACGCTTGTTGTAGAAAGAAGAATAAAGGAGAGACAATATATGATATGATATTGGAAGTGACAGTTTATAAAAGTTTTTTTTTTTATCAAGGGCAGTTTATAAAGTTAAAAGGCCAAAAATTTGTCAGAAGTGGGATTTGAACCCACGCCCTCTTTCGAAGACCAGAACTTGAGTCTGGCGCCTTAGACCACTCGGCCATCCTGACATTTTGATGCAAAGTTTAGTAAAATAAGTTTGCTATCCTATTGATACAATTTTATTTCAACAAAATAGTCACGTGTTACAATTTTGGAGTCAATTCTAATTTCTGCCTCGCAACAGAATGACTTTATTATTTACCTAATGTTGATACACAAATATATCAAATCGAAGAATAATGACTTTATTCAAAATGGGTGGACGGACCACTATGATAATACAAGAGTACAGTCGCCTAGACTTTTGTCGACTAGCGAAAGAGTGAAATAGAAAGTAGAAGATTCAGAGAGTATTGGATGATCCTTTTCATGGATTGTGTTTCTATATATAGGCTACAAGTTTCTTGCCCGTTGGAATAATCAATTCTCTTACTTATGGGTACTTCCGTTTTGATTCCCATAAATATGGAAGTTACAAAGAATTAATTTGGCGGTTACAAAGTATCTTTGACTAGCGAAAAGGACTTTGTCGACCTTCTGGTATTTTGGGCTGCTTCGGACTTATCTTTCTTTTGGGCTTAATGAGCCCTCTTCACTAAGTTGAAACATGTCATAACATTAAGTCCCCCACTTCTTGATGACGTTGCAAATAGTCATCGGGAAGTAGCGGTTGGAATATCTAACGGCTGAGATTAATCTGTCGCTTCACTTACCCATGTCCAATGGCTTGGATGCATTTATCCTGTAATTGGCGCTATTTTCGCAATTCTGGCGCTCTTTCTTTTTACATTCAAGTTGCTTCTTCTTAACTTCTCGTTTCATCTTCCATCGCCCTAGGTCATTCTCCTCTCGAGCGTCTTCCTTAATTCTTCTCCAGGTATCCTCTTTTTCTATCTTTTATCTGGAATATGTCTGGCTCTGATTCTAATCCTTCGCATATGAGTTATCCAAGTGACGACTCTCCTAACCTGTCTGACTCTGGATCGAGTGAAACTCCAAAAAACATTAGTGATCAAAATGTACCTTTCGAAGGTACGAGTTCTAGATTGCCACCCCTTAGGTCATTGGTCAGGGTAATGCCATTCTCTTCGCAGGAAAAATGCCTCCAAAGTTGACTGCTGCTGAACGAGCTCAGTTTAGGGCCGAAGCAAAGAGTGCTGCAGCTTCTGAAATTAGGAGCAAGAAAAGACATTCCATGAATGTCGCTGCTACCACTCCTGCTGTCATTGCTCCATCGCCTCCCCCTCAAACTGAAAATCCCAATCCAGCCACAGCAAAGGGCAAGGAAACAGCTGTTGTCGTAGCTGATCCCCCTGCTACAAGAAGCAAAAGGCCTAGGGGGGCGGTTCTCCTTGGGATCACTATTCATGAACCATCGACTAACTCTGCTCCTCCATCGCCTAAGAAGTTCAAAGCATCGTCTGACAAAGACTGGAGTTTAAAGAGTGTCTCTCAAGATTTAATTTCTGCTGAAGAAATGAAGGGTATTGATTTGTCCCTCCCTGCTGAAGCTTCCGCATTTCACAGAAAACCTTGGGCGATTACTCTGGAAATCCTGCAAAGGCTGCCAACTCCTACTGACAAGGCGACATTTCAATCCTTAGAAGTGTCAGAGAATATTGATAATACCATGAGGAACCTCTTTCTGGTAATTAATATAAACTCAAAATACTTTATGTTATAACTACCACTTATGCAATCTTACTGCCTTTTTCAGGCTCTTGAATTTATGTCCCTGGAGGGGGCCATTGCTGAAGTGGAGATGAGGACTCAAATGGAACTTATGCTGGAGTACAAGGAGGGTAAGCATGTCAACTGGGACCCTGAGGCCGTAATTAATGAATATTATGCGACATTCCCAGACCCTTTTGTTTCTTCTCCTGAAAATGAACCTCGCAGTCCCCCAGCCCAAGATGGTGGTGGCAAAACCGATGGAGGTGACAACACCGATGCTCCAACTGCTTAGCCTGTATTTCAGCTATAATTTGCTTCTAATTTCCGCTACTTTGGCTCTTTATTTTCTTTCCTTGAATTTTATTTCCCTGGATATTATCACAAACATATTTATGGATGTTAAGTTTTATTTGCATTTGCAATTATATAACTGCTATGAATCTTAGCATAACAAGTTATCTCACCCGCTTTTGAGTTAAACGACTAGCATGCTTAGATGCTTGGTTGCTAACTCTCGTTTGGGAAAAAGCATTACTCTCCTTTGGATCAATCGACTAGTTCGAATGCTTGGTCGACTATCCTGTTTTGAGTAAGCATGGTCGACTATATTACTTGAATTGTGTCGACTTAAGCTATTCTTGACAATTAGTCATTTAGCTTGATCTTTGGATTTTCAACAGCTATCATCCGAGGTAGCTTTTCTGCAACCTGCAATAATCATAAACAAACTTTTTCGTTTTGACTATGGATCAGAATTTTAAGTGCCACAGATTAACGTCATGATTCCATGATCCTGTTAGCACGCCATTCATCATTTTCCAAAGTTCTTGACGACTTTGTTAATATCAAGCAATCTGCATTCAATCATTAACATTAAACTCGTGATTAAAAATAATATTTTTTCAAATGTATGGCATTCCAACTTCTTAAAAGCTCTTTACCATTTTTATCGACTAATCTATATGCTCCAGGTCCTGAAATTTCAACTACCTTATAGGGACCTTCGAATGTTTGACTCAACTTACCATCTCTACTTTCTTCAGTATTCTGGAACACTTTCCTAAGAACCCAATCGCCTACTTTAAATTGTCTTTCTCGAATATGTTTATTCCAAAACTTAGTTGCTCTATTTTGATAAGCTGCTATCCTAATCAATGCTTGTTCTCTTCTCTCGTCTAACAAATCTAAATTTAATTGTAACCCTTCGTTATTAGTTTCTTCTCGTGACCACTTATACCTTAACGAAGGTACCCCTGCCTCTACAGGGATCATTGCCTCCGTCCCATACACTAATGAAAATGGTGTTTCGCCAGTCGACGTCCTTGACGTTGTCCTATAAGCCCATAAAACAGCTGGCAATTCTTCGGCCCATCGGCCTTTAGCCTTATCTAACCTTTTCTTTAGCGAATTAACTATTTTCTTATTACTTGATTCAGCTTGCCCATTAGATTGAGGATTTCTAGGTGTCGAAAATTTCAAGTGAATATGCCATTTTTGACAAAACTTTCTAAAACTTTTCCCAATGAATTGTGACCCATTATCACATATTATATCTTTTGGTAGACCAAACCTACAAATTATATTTTTCCACACAAAATTAATTACTTCTACTTCTCTGATCTGAGCAAATGCAGCTGCTTCTATCCATTTAGTAAAATAATCTGTGACTACTAGTAAGAACACCACATTCCCAGGGGCTGCTGGAAACTTCCCAACTATATCCATTCCCCATCTCATGAACGGCCATATAGGTGCAATTGTATGTAATTTTTCGGGTGGTAACCTATCTACATTGGAATACTTTTGACAACTATCACACTTCTTGACTAATGCTATTGCGTCACTCTGTAAAGTGGGCCAGAAATAACCAGCCAGACGCAGTTTCCTCATAAGGCTTCTACTACCACTATGATCCTCACAATCTCCTTCATGAACCTCCCTAAGGATATAAGTTGACTCTGAGGGGGACACACATTTTAATAACGGACCTCCTGCATAAGATCTTTTATATAACTCATCTCCTAACATGGTAAATCTAGCAGCCCTAATAATTATTCTATGCGCTTCGTTCCTATCACCTGGTAATTGTCCATCTTTTAGGTAGGCGACTAAGGGTGTTCTCCAATCCCAAGTCAAATTATTATTATTTACCAATTTATCAGAACTTTCTAACGCTGAAGTTGTTAAAAAATATAAGGGAATATGTTTATTTTGATTAGCATCTAAAGTTGATCCTAAATTGGCTAAAGCATCAGCTTGTTGGTTGTCTTCTCGACTAATCTGTTTTATTTCAAAACTTTCGAATTTGTCTATTAAACTTTCCACAATACCTAAGTATTTTTTCATTCTATCATCCTTTGTTTGATAACTTTTCTCAACTTGCTTTGAAACTAACTGTGAATCACTGCAGACTATCAAGGATGCTATTCCTAAATTTAAAGCTAATTTTAAACCAGCAATTAGAGCCTCATACTCTACCTCATTATTAGTTGCTTTAAATCCACATTTTATAGCTTGTTCTATTTTGTCTCCATGTACGTTCTGCAAAACAATTCCTACCCCTGTTCCTTTAGAATGGGTGGAACCATCAACATGTAACTCCCATGGAGCTTGTCTAATATTTTGTCGACTCTCACCTAATGTGCTTTTATTCATTTCTTGCTGTAAATTAGAGCTAAACTCAGCTACAAAATCAGCTAAAGTTTGAGATTTAATTGCAGTTCTAGGCAAATATGAAATATCAAATTCACTAAGCTCTATTGCCCATTTTACTAATCGACCAGATAAATCAGGTTTATGCAAAACATTCCTTAAAGGATAATTAGTTACTACCACTATAGGATGACACTGAAAATAGGGCCTCAACTTTTTAGAGGCTGATACCAAAGCTAAAGCTAGTTTCTCCATTAAAGAATACCTGGTCTCCGTGTCAAGTAGCGTCTTACTCACGTAGTAGACTGGATGTTGTTTCTTTCCAATTTCTTTTATCAACACCGCACTTACTGCACTTTCTGCTACAGCTAAATATAAATATAACACTTCACCTGCTTCGGGTTTCATTAACAAAGGTGGACTACTTAAATAATTTTTTAAACTTTGCAAAGCTCCCTCTGCTTGATCATTCCATTGGAAATCTTTGCATTTTCTCAGAGCTTCAAAAAATGGTTGACATTTCTCAGATGACCTGGAAATAAAACGAGTCAAAGCAGCTAGACGCCCTGTTAGTTTCTGAACATCCTTAACATTTTGAGGAGAAGGAATTTCCATTATTGCCTTAATTTGTGCTGGATTAGCCTCAATCCCCCTTTTTGAAACAAGATACCCTAAAAACTTTCCTGACTTTACCCCAAAAGAACATTTTTCAGGATTCAATTTCATATTATACTCTCTTAATAAATCAAAAGCTTGTTTCAAATGACTAACATGATCTACTGCTTTTAAAGACTTAACTAACATATCGTCTATATAAACTTCCATAGTTTTTCCTAGATGTTGATAAAACATTTTATTTACTAACCGCTGATAAGTTGCTCCTGCATTTTTCAAACCAAATGGCATAACTTTATAACAATAAGTGCCTCTTTCTGTTATAAAAGATGTTTTCTCTTGATCATCACTATGCATTAAAATTTGATTATATCCAGAAAAAGCGTCCATAAAACTTAACAACTCATGACCTGAAGTAGCGTCAACTAGTGTATCTATATGAGGCAATGGAAAAGAATCTTTTGGACATGCTTTGTTTAAATCCGTAAAATCAATACATACTCTATGTTTACCATTCTTTGTAGGTACTACTACCACATTAGCTAACCAATCTGGATACTGTACCTCCCTTACTGAACCAATATTCAGTAATTTGTCGACTTCATCATTTATAATTTTATTTCTTTCAGGTGCGAATTTCCTCCTTTTTTGCCTAACAGGTTTAAACGACGGATCCACATTCAACCGATGAACTATTACCTCCGAGCTAATTCCTGTCATGTCCTCATGAGACCAAGCAAAACAATCCAAATTGTTAGATAAAAATGTAACTAATTCTTCCCTGATTTCTTTACTCAAATCTGCTCCAATGGATAAAGTCCTCTCAGGTTTTTCAGGAATTAAAGAAATTTTCTCCAATTCGTCACCTAAGCCTCCCTTATCCGTTGGAGACAGATTCTGTAATTGCTATACGGGCTCAAGACTTTTTGAAATTCCTTTTAAAGCAGTTTGATAGCATTCTCTTGCAATTCTTTGTTCTCCTTTAATTTCCCTTACCCCCCATGGAGTATGAAACTTGATGGATTGATGCAAAGTAGATGGTACAGACCTCATTTGATGAATCCATGGTCGACCTAACAACACATTATATGCTGACGGGCAATCCATCACCTGAAATTTGATTAGTTGATTGACACCCACAGCCTGGGTGACTAAAGAAATTTCACCTACCGTTCTATCTGGTGCTCCATTTCCGAAAACCAATATTGTGGGTGCTTGTATAATTTGAGATTCTAAATTTAACTCCTTAACTGTTTGCAAATAAATTATATTAACAGAACTACCTGCATCGATTAAAACTCGTTTGACATTGCAATTAGCTATCATTAAAGTTATTACCAAAGCATCATCATGATAGGAAAACATTTGAATTTCACTACTCTTAAAAGTGATTTGTTCATTAATACTACTAGTCGACATAACGTCGCCTAGGTAACTAGGTGACGAATCATAATTAAACAAAGAACGAGTATGTCTCTTTGCAGCAGAATACGTACTTCCACTTACCTCGGACCCACCTATTATCATATGAATGGTACGGGCATTCTGTGGTGTAGTCGATGAATGGACCGGCTTTTGTTGCGCATCCCCTGCACGAGATGTATTTTTATTATTTTTTATAATATCTTTTAACATACCTTTCTTCATCAATTCCACCACTTCTTTTCTCAGTTGAATACAATCTTCCGTTCTATGTCCATGGTCGTCATGAAAATGACACCATTTATCTGGGTTACGCTTTTCTGGCTCACGTCTAAGCTTGTTGGGCCACCTAACAGAATCGCCTAGCTTCTGCAATGTGTTCACTAATTCCGCCGGGCTTACTGAAAAATTATGCTCACTTAATTTGGGCACGGGCGGCTTTTTGGAGTCATCTCCATGCGACCCTCCTCGATTACCTGTGGAATAAGGTTCAGATCTCCAATTCTTACCTCGAGATTGCTGGGATCGCCTATCGACATAACCACCTTGCTGTGTATTTTTCTGTCGCTCAGCTAACTCTAATCTAAATTTTGCATCATCTTCCTCCCATCTTATCTGAGCCCAAGCATAAGCTTGGACTTCCACCCAAGTCTTAACTTGATGCATAGTGAGCTCTTTATAAAGTTGCGAACCTGGAAGCAAACATCTACGAAAAGCTTGCACAGCTATAAATTCATCACAATTTGGAATACTTACCATTTCTTGAGTAAACCTGGTTAATATTTCTCTAGTAGTTTCATTAGGTCTTTGTAATATTCTATATAAATCATCAGATGTTTTGATCAAATTACGACTACTAGCAAATTGCTGCACAAACATTTCAGTTAGTTGACTAAACGAATTAATACTACCTGGTGTGAGGTTTGTCCACCATGACAATGCTGGACCTATTAGGCTAATGCCAAAACCACGACACATCGCAGCTTGACGTTTTTCAGCAGGTATGACGGCAGCCATCATAATTTGTCTATACTGTGCCATATGCTCATCAGGATCTGTTTTTCCACTATATTTTGGCAAAACAGGAAACACAAAACGTTCAGGTAAGTCAATTAAAGCAATTTGATCGACAAATGGTTTTCTAATCTAGCAGACTCAAATGGTTTTCTAATTCCTGGGATTTGCAACACTGTTCTTTCAAGAGTTTGCACTTTCTTCTTCAAATACTCCGTTTCAGTGGCACGTGTGTCACCTGTATAAGTGGATGCTTTGGTGGATTCTTCCTCTTCAGATCCTGCATCATGACTAAAATTGTTAGGCTCAGCATCTTTCTTACCTCCTCCGTCAGAATCGTGAGGAATATCGTCCTCGCGCTCTTCTTCATTCTCAGGATGCTTATCAGCAATGGCATCTATTTTTTGGTGTAACTCTTGATTTTCCTTCTGCAATCGTTCCAAAGTTTCTGTTTGAATGGCAATGGCTTCGCTCTGCTGTGTAACAAATTGCTCCTGCCTAGTCATCCTTTCAGATTGTTCAGTCAACTTTGCTAAAATTTGAGAGAACTGATCACCATGACTAGGTTGTTCCATTGTAAATGAATTGCCAAAAAGACGGTAGCTTATATGAAAAGACTATCGTCCCCACGGTCGGCGCCAAATGTTGATACACAAATATATCAAATCGAAGAATAATGACTTTATTCAAAATGGGTGGACGGACCACTATGATAATACAAGAGTACAGTCGCCTAGACTTTTGTCGACTAGCGAAAGAGTGAAATAGAAAGTAGAAGATTCAGAGAGTATTGGATGATCCTTTTCATGGATTGTGTTTCTATATATAGGCTACAAGTTTCTTGCCCGTTGGAATAATCAATTCTCTTACTTATGGGTACTTCCGTTTTGATTCCCATAAATATGGAAGTTACAAAGAATTAATTTGGCGGTTACAAAGTATCTTTGACTAGCGAAAAGGACTTTGTCGACCTTCTGGTATTTTGGGCTGCTTCGGACTTATCTTTCTTTTGGGCTTAATGGGCCCTCTTCACTAAGTTGAAACATGTCATAACAATATTTAATATATACTAAATAAAGGACAAATTTATATGTTAATATAATAATAATAAATTAACAATATGAACTTATAAATATGACAACCGAATATTTTAATAAAGTGTTACAAATAGAATTACAATGGTTCAACTTTTAATCCCAAACCTTTTGCATAGTCATTTTTAATTTTCAATCGTTATACTTTATTCAGTTGAAAAAAAAAACTTAAGAGAGACTTATTTAAATTGAAAAGTACAGAAGCTGAATTTTTTTTAATTTGAAATTTAAAAGCCATCCATGATTATAAATAATGGGACAAGGATTGAAATGTTTTTTTCTCATCAACCTTGATCTTTCTATAACTATTTATCTATTTTTCTTTTCTTTTCTTTTTGTGACAGTCAATGGTTTCCATTCTTTATTATTGCCCTATTTTTCACAAAAATGAATATTTGGAATTAATGTTACTTTGTATGGCAATCCACTTGGATAAGGTCACTTTAGTTATGCATATCTTCAACTTTCAGGGTATTAATATCTCATGTCAAATGTTATATATATATATATATATATATATATATATATATATATATATATATATCGGTCAAAAAAAGAATAGCATATATATAAGTAATTCTCCAGATATTTTACCTTTATTCAATTATTCTTTGTAGTTTTTTTTAATATATGAGATGAATTTAAAGGGCCCGCGCCCTCAACCCTATAGGATTGGCCCGTTAAGTCCAATTCAATTATGTAACCTCCAAAAATAGAAACTGAGGTTTTCAAAGTAATTGGCCTGCATTTCAACTCTATCTTTTATTGAGTCAGAAAAAGCTGAAGAAGAGGTGAAGCTTGTGAATGTATTAAAAAAAAAAGAGGCGAAGCTTGTGAAAAAGATTGAAAAATAAGAATACGAAGAAATGAGAGTTTGGGAGAGATATGGGTATGTTAAGATTGAAAAGGACCTTACTTAGGTCAGATTCCTTTCTCTAGGTTCTCAATTTCTTTTAATATAGGAGTGACATGTGTCATTTTATAATAATCATCCATTCAATCTAATGGTCAGTTGTCACACCTATATTAAAGAACTTGAGAACCTGGAGAAAGAAAATTGATTTAAATTTTTCCCAATTGAAAAATAGGTCGGCGAGATCAGTCCGTTTAAAGGCCAGGCCACATTCTTTGGTACTTATTCCTTTTTTTTTTTGATGAAAACTTATTCCGTTTTTATAAATAGACGTGTTCCCTGATGAATGTCATTTTTTAACGTTTAAAATTAAATAACAATAAATTATGTAGTTATTTTTTTACAAATATTTATTTCATTTTAATTTTAACAATGTTTTGTTAAGGTAATTTTAACATTGTCAGTACCATATTATCACGAACCTCTTCTTTTATTTTAATTCCCATAATAATATGAAAATATTCAAAATAACAAATGAAAGAAAATTGTAATAAAAAACAAAAGAAAGAAATTTTTGAAAAAAAAATCTATTCTCTAAGCCATTAACATAGAATCATAATGGTTTAAATACTATATTCATGGTATGGTATGAACGTATGGAGATGTACGTGTGCATCAATACGATTCTACATTATTTTTTTTGTCAGAAAATATGATTCTACGTCTTTTTCAACAAAAAATATGATCCTGTGTTACGATATGATTTTATGTTTGAATCATAACGTAGAATCATATTTTTTGT
Organism: Mimosa pudica; assembly: GCA_029929735.1. Taxonomy (NCBI): domain Eukaryota; kingdom Viridiplantae; phylum Streptophyta; class Magnoliopsida; order Fabales; family Fabaceae; genus Mimosa; species Mimosa pudica. The sequence continues at coordinate 18,391,682 of JAKELP010000012.1, read as the reverse complement.
TGAAAAAAAGTAGAATCATATTTTCTGACAAAAAAAAAACTAATGTAGAATCGTATTGATGCATGCGTACATCTCCATACGACCATACCATACCATGAATATAGTACTTAAACCATTATCTTATGGTAAAAAAAACCATATTCATAAGATTGTTGAGGGATAACATTATTGCTTCAGAAGTTGTAATCTAATTATTTTTGCTGAGGAAACACGCGTTAAAAAACCTTGTCATTCAAGTTAACAAATTTTTTGCCAAATATATTATTAATAGTATTAAAACTGATGTTTGGATAAATAAATATTTATGGGTATATTTATGATATTAACCTCCACAATTCAGTTGGATTATTTTCTCAGATTTTGAGCTTTTTCAGGTTGCCGGTGAATAAAAAAATCTACAAAAAATATATAATTACTTGAATAGGCATTCTTTCTAACCAAACTCCAAGAAACAAATTAACGGAGAAGAAAACAAATAAAAGATGACCCATTGGTTTGGTAAGTTGACTCATTGGCTTAGCATAGGAGTCCTATCATCTTTTGGTTGATTGTGCCCTCCTTAATCCTCCTAATGGACTTCATAGTCAATAATCGCCTACGTGGTGCTGCTGGTGGTCTGGAGTTTCAGGTGTTAGCATATTATTGTTGCTTCTTTTGGTGGTTCATTAAGGTCATACCCGTGGTTTATGTTCCTCCCTCCCACTCCACTGAGACCATACATCCCTTTTATGGGCTTTGACCTATATTACGACCGGGACTAATATATCTTATTTCTTTGTTGTTCTATAGATTGATTTTTTATATTTTGTTAACATATTTATTGGCAACATTTATGTTCACTGCTTTTTAACATAGCATTTGTACATTCACATTCAAATATATAAATGAACTCATAGTGCATTCTCGAACCAGTCGAACGTGTGGGTATTGTTGCTTACTGTTAGTGATAACCACAGTGGATTCTATATTCCTTTGCCACTACAAATCTGCAATTAATTCCACAGGGCCCTCTTTATCAACCGGTATAAATGTTGGGCACTAGAATGAATGATTCCCAGAAATGGCGTTTCTGGATGGCTCCACTAATGTCACGTGGGAATGTGAAGGCGATCTCTGAGCCAGCTATCCTTTTTTAAGCCTGGTGGATAAGGTTCTTGTTTTAGGGGGTACTATGAAATGAAAGCCCAATAAATAACATCATACCAAGGGATAGAATGCGAAATTAATCTAAGGAGTAATTTACTAAGTTAACTAATTCAAACATCACCTTCTCAACATTACGGGACAAAGGAGTATATGGCAAAGAGTTACATATTGGTTTCAAAAGTGTTGGCAATATTCTTCTTGGATCATTTGCCACAATATGATTAGAACACATTGTTACCTAATTATTTAAAATTTAAGAACAAAATAATTCAAATAGAATCAGTTTCCATTTCCTGAATTTATTTCATCTGAATTCAATTTTGAAAATTTGAAATTCTCATATCAATATTTTTAATTCTATCTGAAATAAACAAATTCTGATTATTATTAATGCAATAATTTGCTATAATTGCATGTTAAATTAGTACACATTCAACGAACAATTTCAAATAATTTTTTTTGAATTCCTTTAATTTTGTCACGATTAATAAAGGAAAATTTGTGTTTATTGCCTTTGACCGTATCATACATTAAATGTACTTGATTTTGTTGAATATGCATTTAATTATTATCATAATTAATAAAATTAATAATAATATGATTTTTCCATAAGTGTGTGTATATATAAATGTTTTTTTACCATAGTGTATATATAAATGTAGAACAATTATAATTGATACAAAATTCATCATAAATTTACAAATTAGTAGACCTATTAATAAAGTCAAAACATAAAAGAAATCATCTAAATTTATAAAATTTAATTCACAAACCTTTTGATAAAAAAAATTCACAAACCAGTTATTGTTGGTGTCATGGTGTGGTTACAAATTCTTTATTTTTAAACTATTATAAAATATTTCTGATAAAAAAAACTATTATAAAATATTTAACTATTTAGACAACATAATTGTGTAATACAAGATCTGTCCATAGCACAGGTACTTATCTTTTTTGATCAGAAAGATAATTATCTAGTTCATAATAAAGTTAAGATATTAATATTTATTTCCGATGTATCAAAAAAAGGTTAAGATATTAATAGATTTTCTTTAACTGATTATTTATTCTTAGAGATATCTGCGTAAGCTAAGCTTCTATTATTGATTTAAATGAAATTTTCCTTTATAAACACGAAAGCACTATTGAATTAAAAGAATCAGTCAATGAATAGAAAGGTTAGCAAGAAGAATTAGTCAAAGAATAGAAAAAATAGCAAGAGATATAGAATGGGTTAAAATTAAAATATAAAATATACATATTCTTATTAAGCCGAGTAACAGAAATACCAATATAAATGTTATAAAAAAAACAGAAACACCAATATAAAGAAATCATATATACACGGAGGAGGTAGGGTTCACACGGTACCATAAAAATATGGAAGGAGGCGAGAAGATGGCCCCATCACCTTCGCCGTCGAACTACATGAATTATGATCCCGCCTTAGTAAGACCAGAAGACCCCGCGTTAATCTTAGTCAATTGGTTTGCTTCAAGTCCTTTATTAATGTTCTATCTACTTGGTATGGTATTTGCTGTGGATTTCCTCCCATATATCTTTGAATACACCAATACTATTCGATGTTGCTGCTTGTGTAGAAAATTGTTTTTCATAACTACGTTTAGCTTGCTCAATTCAGCCTACTTATTTCTCCTTATTGGGTCCATCCTATATCATCAACTTGGTGTGCTTTTGATCATGTTTTTGGGTCGTGCCCTAAGCTTCTACCTCTTTATACATAGGCCAGAGGACCAGAGGCAAATGCCACAATCCAGAGAGCGAGTTCCTTTTTATGCCATTGTATAATTTATTTATTTATTTTCAGGAAATGTAGCTGTGCACTTTTTTTTTGGTTTATAGGTATTATTAATTAAATCTTTTTTTCTCTTCCGTTCAATTATCACACACATATTTATGTCACTCAATTTTTCTCTCTTTAAATTAAAGATGACCACCAATCTAGCCATTTATTTTTGTTCATCAATTATATGAATTAAAAGACGTCATACGGATGGGATTTTTTTTTTGATCAGAAGTCATACGGATGGGATTAGAAGGGCTAAATATGCACATTTTCTTCTTTTTTCTTTTATGTAAAGGAGGAATGGTCAACTAACCTGGTTTAAAGATAAAGAAATTATAATCTGATTGTAGCAAAAGTAATAAATAAATTAGGGGAACAAACATTGGAAGAGTGTAATCCAGGCCTAGCAGTAATAGTCTGTTTAGCACGATGAATCGATGATAGATCAGCTGTGTTGCATGGTCTCAGAATATGAGTAAGAATAACCTCCCAAAGGCGATCAAGCGGTGCAGCGGTGCTGGCTTGGACGCTTTTGTTCAATGAGATGCAAGGCCTCCTCCGCATCCGATTCAACAATCACACGGCGCAGGCTAGACGGAGACCAAACAGGCTGCAGACAAACTATCAATATCAATATCAAGAGGCTTAAACATGAATCCTCCTAGGAATGAACCACTGTGATCTCGTAAAAGACCCCGCAACCGACTTTTCTTGTTATTGAGCATGCACAATCAACGTTAAGTTTGATTCATGTTCCATTGATGAGTGACCCTTCTAAACGCCAAATTTATTTGATCTTCAACAGGATGAGTTGCTTCAGTTTAATCTCATCAATCACCGTTCCCTACTAGGTGAAGAATAGAGTCCTATATTTGTAACTGTTTGCTGGCTCATTTAGAATAGAAAAAATAATAAGATTTTTTAGAACAAGGCATATTCGAATGATAGTCTGTTGTTGAAAGCTATTTTTATCTCATCTAGCCTGAACACATAGAGCATCAAAGGAGCTTCATGGAATCAGGATTAATGTGAGAGGAACGCTCTCAAGACAACAATATCAGCAAAACAATCAATCTCTATTTATTTATATTAATGTGGCAGAATACCAAATACAAAGAGTCGTGGATTGAATTGCAAAATAACAAGAACCAAGGGAAATCCAGCAGGGAAATGAATAGAAAATTGAACAGTAATCCCCATTTTACGATTTGAACAGGGAAATTGTAAAATCTCTCTCTCTCTCTCTGATGTTTTTCTTTTCTATTAAATATTAATTGAGTTAGCAATTTAGCATAGTTATCTCCAATCACTCCGCAAGAGTGCATTCATCCATTTATACAAATTAAACTTCCCGTTTTCCCAATTTTATTTCCTTTATTCTGATGAAGAAGAAAAATTATTTGCTTTGACTAAATACACTCTTCATGTCATCAGTTTTCAAATACCAATGCAATTACTCTTTCTATGTTTTATAAGATTTGCATCTAGTTATTTATTGGGGTTTATTTTGCGTTATACTCCTCATCATGTGATTCTTCTGTATAGGAATCATTAGTGCATAATTATAGGAGCCACTAATGTATAATTATAGGAATTACTATAAGAACCACTGCTATACTTTCAATATCAATTAGTTATTTCCAATATGGAAAATTTTGTTGCTTTTTCAATGTCCATCCATCTTTATTAATTGTCTTATATCCATATCTAATATTTATAGGAAACTAAAAATCAATCACAAGTATAAGCAACAAAAATTCCGTAATTGTTTCCCTTACAAGAAAAGAAATACATCAAGATGTTTATAATAGAAGAAAACATGTTCAAATATATAAAATGATTGAGGAATCATATAAGGGAAAAGAAGACTGCAAATATAAAAGTTAACATCCAAATTCTGCTTAATTCTCCTCTTCAGGATGCTTTTTGTATCCTTCACAGGTGATGGGAGATTTTGGAGATTTAAAAAAGAAATGCAGATAGGAAGGAACACGGAGAATTTAGAATGATTAAAAAATGAATGTTGTAGTAAAATTAATTAATTGGTATTAAAAGTAGACAAGTGGTTCATATAATTGTACACTAATGCTTTCTATAATTGTGATGTAGTAGAAATAATTAATTACTATTAACAGTCCACTGATAATTCCTGTAATTGTGCACTAAATTCATTTGAGGGATGAGTAAAATTTTTCTTTCTTTTTGATTAGCAATGAATATTAATGTGGATCGGATGGTATATTACATTTTTTTTGTTACCCAAGCCCCAAGAGTATCTCACTCGCGTGTCAAATGAGACTAATTCCTCGCTGTTCTGAAGTCCATATAAGGGTAGACAGTTGGTCTGTGAGTTTACTTCATTCGATAGAGTGAGGATTAAAAATTATTCAAAAATTATGCACATCATTTTCCTTGAATCACACAAATCTCATCAACTTAATCATGTCACAAATTTCCCATAAAAAATATGAGTAAAAATGTGAAATCAAAAGAATAAAAAGTCAAATCTAAATTCAATAACACAATTTGAAATTTAATGTACGAGATTAACTTGAAATCCCTCCTATTTTCATTTTTAAAAAAATAGTGAAGGGAAAAACAAGCGGACATAAACGAGTTGACCCTTGGCTCAGCCATCAAAGACTCTTGGGCCTTAAGTGTATGCTCTTATTGGCCCTCAATCTACTTTTCCCTTTACATCTCAAGTCTGTCCCTCATCAGGCTTTATGAAAATTGGCCAGCCCTAAGGGGTCAGCCAATATGTTGGGGGGTCTTAATCTAAGAACATGATTAATGTCCCCTGGACCTCCTCATCTACACATGGTGCATGTGTCATCATTCGCCTTTACTTGTTGTAATCGGGGTCTTTACACTAATGGACCACACTTTATTTTCTTTAAGTTTGAATTTTGAAATCACACTTAGATAAGAAGACTCTTAAAATTTTATTTTGAAGGTTTCGATCAATGTCATCCCACCCTTTTTAAAAAATTTTCATATTAAAAAAAATGGATACTCGGTGCCAAACTGCGAGGGATTAGCGTTTTTTTCCAACACACAATGATTAGAGTTAAACCATGCTTTTATGCCATGATTTCAATTTTATAGCTCACCTTCTTATTAGACTTGACGAGGGATAGCATACAAATAATACAAAAAAAATTGTGTAGGTAATGTTTCCGCATATATGAATGGAAGACAAAAAAGTAGCACGTGTTATTGCTGGGGCAAGTCCATCAAAAAAAGATGTGGTTTAAGGGCATATAATAAATGAGGAATTTTTATATTGGATTTGTCCTTGATTGTAAACCAAGGATTTGTTACTCCACCCACAAACTTTTCTGAATCCCAAACTCCAAATCCGAACCCAAACCACCTTCCATAACAAAACAAGAACAACAAAAAATCGTGGCTCAAAACCAAAAATTCCGAAGCATTTTGTTCACTCAAAAATGAGTTACAAGAACTCATATCAGTTTCGTACGGTGAATCACCCTCTCAAGAAAGCCGTGAGAAAGAAATTCAAATAATGCAATGTTGATCAAACAATTGAACGGGACATCTTTATTTATCGTAGTTGGCCGAGAGAAGCTAAATTTTACAGTGATCACAATCTCACCGTTAAAATCAAATTTATTTATTTCATTCAGATCCAACTGTCGAAGATTCCTCTATCCATATATTCTAGAATCAACAACCAAATCATTTAATTGATTTAATAAATAAAACCCCTTGTGTATTTTCTAGATATTTCAACAATTATTTAATTAAATGAAATCAGTACAGTACATATTCCTTCAACTAAGAGTTGTTTGCAATGTTACATATATGTTTCTTGTCTTTAACCATTTTATCATTTTAATTATGAGAGAATATATTTTGATGACTGGTGAAAAATAATATATTTTGATTATAGAATAAAATATAAAATAGGATTAAATTTAATTTGACTTTATACTTACTATTGATTATGATCTGCTATTTTTAATTTATTGTCATGGCATTACTTCGAGAAATCAGTTATTAAAAATAAGTTTTTTATTTGCATTTAAAATATAAAATAACTCTTTATATTTAACGAGTCATCTTGCTATATTAAGAGAGGTTATTTAACATAGACCGATACCTAGAATAAACAAGAAAGTAGGTCAAGGATTATTGAGGAGGAACGAATACTTTCAACTATTAACAAAATAGTTGTGTTGTATCCAATATTCTTCATGAGTTCGTTGATATATTGACTTAATTTCATTAATCTACCATTCATTGAATACAATTAACCCTAAAAATGTGTATATACAATTTTGTCTTATGTGTTGTATTAGTTTCATACTTATTTATTGATTTGATTGTGATGCATGAATACTTTTTTGATGAACTTGGGTTCCACCCAAAACACATGATATAAAAAAACTCATGAAATGGTGATAACTTTTAAGTCAATAAAATATTTTTGCCCTCCTTTCATTATTCACGTATAACAAGTATATGAGAGATGAATAACAATGTTTTGATCATGTGTGACAAATTATTGTACATTAGTTACAAGAGTTTACATTTTAATTAATAATAAGTGTTTGAATGGTAAATAACAAAATTTTGGCGCGTAACAAGTTATTGGACATCAGTCACAACATCTAAGCTCAAAATAATATAAAGAGCGCAAAAGTGTCTCTTGTCTTGGAAAATGCTAATTAAAGTAAAGTTCTTGGCGGCCTACTTCAATTTGGTCATTATCTTGTGTGACTTTTTCTATATTATATGTTTTGGATGGACCTTAATTAACTCTAATTTATTTTTGAAATTACTAGTTTTATTTCAAGTTCTATATTTATGGAAATAAAAATATGGATGTCAGGATGTGATACATATGCAATTTCTTTGTTTTGTCGTTTTAATTGCGGAATTAAACTGGTTAGTCTTTAAGCCCTAAATTACTTGAGTTGAGTAGAGAGAGTCATATTCAAGTTACAATTTTATCTTAGCCTTGTTATTATTTCCTCTATCGCTTGGTTAACACTGTAATGATTAGCAAAATTGTAGCATCAACGTATCCTTATACTTAAAAGCTCTCCTTTGTAGCATGTATACTCTTTTCAAGTAAGAGAAACTCTTCTTGCAATTATATGTGCATGCTAGATTGTTCATTTTTCTTATCAATGAATTTGTACGAGTCAAATATACGTGTCATATTTACACCTACCGTTTCTATTCTCTCTGATAGCTATCTTTCGATCTTGAAAAAAAAAACAAAATAGAAGAAACGGAAAGATAACTATCGTTCGTTTTGGGCAAGTAAGTAAAGGCCTAAAGGGCTCTTTTTCGTTAAAAGAGATATACCAATCATGGGATCTTGGGCCTGTGGCCTAAAGGTCGGCATCTATACTAATTCTTGGGACTCTTCCAATTCCCATGGAATTGAAAACTGCTAGTATCGGAACTAACTTGGAGTTTTAGACATTTTGTTATAAACACAATGTTTAGGTGTTTAGGTGAGTTGGATCTTGGGGCTCATCAGGGTTCGGGCAGCTCCCCAAGCTTAAAGAACACGTGTAGAGGCACTTATATATCGTCTATCAATAAGGTCCTCACGTCAGTGATATTTGAACCTTAACCTTATCGTTTTCTGTCAAACTTTTTTATCAACTAAATCAATCATTATTAGCCTTGTTTTGGACACTTCTGCTATAGTAATAGTGTATGTGATTGAAGGACACCGCTTTAACGGTCGATGTAGTGTGCCTCGAGATCAATCCTTCAAGATAATTTGGACCTCGGGGTAAGCGAAAGTTAACCCGGGTATCGTTCTCAATGGAGCCTATAAAATGCAATTAATTTCCTAGTAACTAAATGCTAAACTTGTTTGAAATAAGGAAAATTGTTATAGATTAATAATGAAAATTAGTAAAAGGTGTGATATGCAAAAGAGAAAATAAGGATTGAGAAAAAGTAAAGATTTGATAAATTAAAATGGAATTGCTCTTGGGAATTGATTGAGAATAACTATCCTAGCTCAATTGATATATTCGGGGAGTCACTATGGTGCTAATTCACTAAATTGCAAACCTCATGGACCCATGAGTCCAATACCTAATTGTTGGAACCCCAACTAACTAGAAATTGTTAAGCCCTTTAGCACCTTTGAGTTTTCTCTAGGTTTCGTAAAGTACCAAACCTCACCAACCGGCAAGTCTAATACCTAATCTCATGAACCCATTTAATTAGGAATTATTAATTACCCTAGAGTGTGATTATTGATTGCAATGCATTAGGTTCAATTACAATTCAATTCAACAAACTATCTACCAATACCATGAGTAAATAGAAATATCTAATGAATTATAAAGAACATATGTATGACCATACATATTGTTGAGTCCAAATCCCTCATTACAAGTCAAAACCACAAATAAAACTCAAATAAATATAATAGTCCAAATCCAAGTATAAATGACAATCCTAAATCTAGGAAAATCATAAATACAAGAGAAAGGGAAAATAATAAAAGTCTTCCCTATTAAGCATGTGAGCTCAAGCTATCTCAAACCATTCCAAAGAGCAAAAAATGTTTAGTTACCTCTCATGTAAAAAGCAGAGGAGATTGAGAGAAACCATGGTAAAAATGGACGAGAAAAAGAGCAAATGAAGAAAGGGAGAAGGAGAAATGGAGGCCGCCACCCCCTGTCCTTGCGCCTCAGCTTCTCACTTCATTTCTATCCCTTCCATTCTCTTCGCGTCAGACCAGCACTCTGCCTCCAGCCCCCAATTTGTTTCGCTGCGTGTTCAGCCCCTCCATTTCCCTCCTCCTCTCTGTTTCTTTAATTCATTTCAATTTGTTAAGCCCAAGTCCAGCTAATTTCTTTCTTGCTTCAGCCCAAAATCATTCTCCTTGGCCCAAATATCTATTTCATTGCAAAAACTTAATTATCAACATCATATATATGTTCAAGACCAATTGATTCAATTCTCAAGTCAACTCTCATTAAAAAAAATGCATTTTATTTTAGTATTTAAAGGACTAAAATTGCATCTTAAATATGTTTAGAGCCTCAATTAAGCATATAAAAATAATATAAATCCAAGGATTTGTATGAAAATCAAACTGGGAATTGATTATCTAAATCACTACAAGTGTATCAATTTAGTCATGAGGTACGAATAATTAAATCATGAAATTGCTTTTCTTTTTAATTTGAAGTTACACATTTATTGAAACAGAAATATGGACGCCACAACACATGCCATTTCTTTGTTTAGCCCCCTTTTGTCTTATGGCATTTTGGCAACACTGGATGGTGTTTAATACTACTTCCATTCCTATGTAAAAAGTCATGTTACCTTATTTGGAGAAATTAAATAGGGTAGTTAAATCGGTTAATATTAAATCACATGTGCTATTCCAATATTGTCGTTAAATTAAATTTAAAAGACACAATATCCTCATATCTACTCTCGTCTCTCCCACAACACCAAACTTCTCCCACAAAGGTAAGTTGGGAAAACATGAACAAATATATGATTAAGTTGATAAGGATCTTATAATTATGGATAAATTAAAATTTTAAAAGTGACCTTATGTTTAGGACAAATATATGCGATATAGTGTTTTTAGTTAAGATTTATTATTATTATTTAAATTTCTGCAAACCACACTCAACTATCGCTTTGTGTAGTGTTGAGAAAAATGGACTGCCTTTCATAGACTTGGGTCGAACAAGCCCATCCCTTTTAGGCTCGAGCTTAGATAATTGATCTTTTTTCAAGCGACGCAACGGGCTTAAAAGGGTTTCTCTTAATAAAAAAATGATTTTCTCCTTTTCAAACAAATTGATGATTAAAATTTTTATTACTGGACAAATAATAACTAAATTAAATATAAACACCATATAAAGTACTAATTCCGCAGTTAAATAATAATTTTCTGGATTTGTAAAAAAATAGTAGAGATATTCTGGATTTTTATATCAATAATTTTGAGCTTTTGATTTTTTGTATGAATCGATTATGGAAGGGGTTGTTATTGGAATGTCCAAGTAAACATTAAATAAATTTGGCTCAAATACAATACAGAATATGATATGATGACTTAGTTTGGGTTATAACACTCTACTGATACTCTCCTATTTAAAGAATGTGAGAGGTTAATAAAAAAAATGTGAGAGGCTGTGATTAATATATTCGGCATCTCATAGATTTAATCACTAAAGTAGTAGTAATCATTCATCATATTATGCTATAAAAGGAATTGTTGAATAAATCAGTTTTATGACACTCTCATATTCAAGATCAGATATTATTAGTACTAGGTAAACTCAATGCCCGATACCTTTGAGTTTGTCGATGACAATTGTATCGTCTTTATTGTCATTAATAACCTCTTATTACCCTTGCATCACCTTGTAACTTTATCTTGAGGTCACTGTGCACAATTCGCTCCACTGCACCACGAGGATTTCGTTAAAAAATGATGGGTTAGGGATCATACTGGGTAGATCAACTATATTCTATTTACTTAAACTAGATTCAATTTCCCCGGGCGATGTCCGGGAGTGTTATTTTCAGAGAAATAAAGAGAAACCAAACAAATTGAAGCAACGGAGATAAAGGTAGAAAGGATACAGAAATAAACAATAAAAAAATTGAATCAATAACAATAATTAAGTGTTCATACATATAGTATGCAAGGAGAAATTTAAAAGGCCAAACACCAAAAAAATCAACTGCTAATATTTCTAAATATTTCTGGATAGACAATGTTGAGTGTTGTTCTTGACTGTGTATGATCAGTAGAAGGAATCAGAATTTTGAGACCAGCAACACTCTTAACTCGAGATAAAGCCACATAAAGTTGTCCATGAGTAAAAACTGGTTTTAGAAGATAAAGGTCAACTTGTTTCAATGATTGGCCTTGAATTTTATTGATAGTCATAGCAATAAACAATGACTACCCTACCCTAAACTCACCCTAACATCCACTCTCTTCTTGCAATTTGTGTTTTAGGATGGAGGCAATTTTATCTTTTCGCAAAATTTTAAAATAACAGATAGGTGCTGGTTCCTTCATGGTCCTTTTGGAAGTTTAGTTTTCTTATTTGTCCTTTTGGGTATTGGGAGTGATTTATTTGGGATTTTCCCATATGTTTTCATAACATTTTTTCCATAATACTCTTTTCATTCCCAAATATAAAATCACTTTGGTCAATCTGAGAAGATTAAGGAAGATAATATAATTACATGGTCTTTTAAAAATCCCCTCCATGACTTAATTGTCAAAAGGACGAGGGGTTTTCAATGTAAAAATGAAGTAAAAGGTAATTTAGGGAAAATTTGAAATAAAAAAGACATTGATCTCATATTTAGGAATTTATCCACTTCCACATTGTAATCTTATATTTAGGAACAGAAGTAGTGGCAACAATCTAGAGCAGTAAATTCTAGGTACACAAATAATAAGCAATATTGTCGTATTTATAATTTGGAGGGCATCAAACACACATTAACAGTGAATGTCAAGGAAATAACTAAAAAGATATATGACAAAATCTTAATATAGTTATAGTTTGGATCCAAAGATAAAAACATTAAGTAAATGTTAAGTAAATGATAAGGAAATGAACAAAAAAACGTTTGATATTCTTATTTTTTTCATTGCACTTGAACCATTTCATTTAAGTTGTGTATAACCCAAAATAATTGACAAAGGATAAAATATAGCCTATTTTTACACACTTTTAGTATAATGTCTCCAAATAAAATATTCCAGATAACTTTGAAGAATCATATCCATATTTGTTTAATTACTATTATTAGACCACTAATTTCACATTAAATTAGCTATATTAGGAAATTTAGAACAGAGTTGATTTTATTTTCTGAAAATTATTTATGTTACCATAACTACTCAATGTAGTATCCTCCATTATTTCCATTTCCTTTCAAACAAAATACTCAGAATAAATCAAACATTAATTATATTCATTAATGTGGATTTTAATCACAATAACATGCTGAAAGAGGTAAATAAAGAGCAATAGACACAACCAAATACTATAATTCTATATGCTTCATTAATATTTTACATAACCATACAACCTAAATACCACTCCCTACTAATATGCTTCATATTTCACACCCATTCACATAAACCTATTTTTCTATACATAGGTAATACAAGGCAAACCAAAGGTCTTACCACCAATGGTTTGTCCTCCATTACAAACATTATCAAATTTTCCAGCTATCAGGCATAGGAGATGGCTTCACTCTGTCCTTTGAAATAGTCATGATTGTTCCTAATAATATGAATCATCATGTCAAATATCCATCATAAAATTAATAAGTAAATTAAAAAAATGAGTTTTGAGAGTTATTAATCAGAGGTCTCACCATCATTAAGAATGACAATAATCAAAACCATGAATGGAGAGAAGTCAAATTTCCAAATCAGTGCAATAAACATGAAACCAAACTGCATTGAAGAAAAAAAATTTGCAAATCAGTGCAATAAACAATCCCAATATCGGCCTTCTTGCAACTTGATAATATGACAAAAGACAATATCAGAAGCACTTCTAGAAGCATCAGTAGCATGGGCAACAACAATCCCAATATCGGCCTTCTTCAAAGCAGGTGCATCATTGACACCATCACCAGTCATTCCACAGATGTGCTTCCTTTCTTGCAACTTCTTCACAATTTCATATTTATGCTCTGTAGGATTACACATTGAAAGATTTATGAGTGATGGCAATGTCATAGTCTCAAGAGAGACCCCGTAAAAGAATATCAGGAAATTTTTTATTTGAAGTAATGAGATGTTAGAGAATGCACACCGGGAAATACTTCAGCAAAACCATCTACCTTCTCAATCAACTCTTCTACAGGAAGTACAGCCATATTTATATCTTTGTCTTGCCCAAGCAAGGAAGCAGATGGATACATATTGTTCCCATCCCAAGCCTCATACAAGTTTCCTTAGCTATAGCAAGTTGATCACCTAGAGAGAGCACAGGCCCGTATGTTTAACTTGGAAGTTTAACAAATGATGCTATTGTATACAATAGAAACCTTTTCTTTTCAAGAATAAGAGTGCTTAATTACCAGTAATCATTTTGACATTTACACCAAGATTAAGAGCTCTACGGATGGTCTCAGCACTGTCATGCCTTGGAGGATCAAACAAAGGCAGCAACCCAACAAACTGCCATGGAGCACCAGGACTTTCTTTGCTTCTCTCAGGAACTTCCTGCAAGAGATGCAGATTGACTATATAACAATGGCCCCCAAGAGGTTAAGTAAAATTTTAAGAAAAAAAGGAAAAAAGTAGAAACCTGTCTAGCAACAGCAAGTGAACGGAGCCCTCTTTCTGCAAATTTGTCAATGATAGAGTGAACTCTCTTTTTGGCATCTTCTTTGAGGTTACACAAGTCCATGATCTGTTGAGACCAAAGAAAGATGTTAATATAAACATGAGAAGGTAAAAACCTCATTATTTAAGAACAAACTAAACAATGAGGCTATCTGCTTAGGAGTACCTTTGCTTGCCCTGTGCCACTTTCCATCAGAATCAATGTAAGTCAAAGCAGTTCTCTTGTCCACATGATTGAATGGTAAGAAGTAGACTTCTATAATTCCAGCTCGTGCCTGCACAAGAAAGTCACATGTTCAACATACACAATTAAAATCAACAATCATCAAATTATGAATTTTAACAACAGAAAGTACAGTGGAGAAAAAATCAAACATCTTTTGGATCAGCAAGCATTCCAACCATGGCTGCATCTATGGCATCTTGGTTTTCAGTTCTAGAAGCCCTTGCAGCAAGGAGGAGAACATGGTCCTTCTCCATACCCTTTGCATAGATCTCAACCAAGTTCCTGTCAACACTAAGCTTGTTAAGAGTGAGTGTCCCTGTCTTGTCACTGCACGAGACATCCATACCAGCCATCTCTTCAATGTCAGTCATATGCTTAGTGATAGCACCTTGTTGTGAGAGCTTGTGAGAACCAATGGCCATTGTGACAGACAACACAGTAGGCATAGCAATGGGGATCCCTCCAATCAAGAGCACCAAAAGGTTTCAATTCCATCCCTATACTTGCGACGTTGAATTGGGTACATCACTATGATTTCAGCCAGCATACCAACTGCAATAGAACAAATGCAAAAGTTCCCAATTGCTGTGAGAACCTTTTGGAAGTGTCCAACTTGATTGGTGCGATCCACAAGGTGAGCTGCCTTCCCAAAAAATGTGTGCACTCCAGTTGCAATAACAAACGCCTCAATTTCACCTTGTTTGCAAGTCGATCCTAAGAAAACTTCATCACCGGGATTCTTGGTCACAGGGAGAGATTCTCCGGTAAGAGCATATTGATCTACCTTTTAATATATATAGATGGACTTAATTTAAGATATCCTCAAATCCTACAACTGAAATGTAGCATATAATATATTTATATCATAAATTTATCCCAAACATCATAATTGGACAAATATTACAATAATAAAAAATTTACTGAATCATATAGCAGAGCAAACATAACAGAGCAACTTCACAACATGCAAAAAGATGCGAGCATGAAAGACATTATCCTGTTTTACATCTGAAGTGAATTTAGAAAAGGCATAAAAATGAAATGAACCCAACAATCATAAGATACATACCAAACCTCACGCAGATTTTTGTCACTCAGTTTGATGCACAAAGTTTTTTTATACACACCATCAGCATCTTCAACCCCACCCTCATAGATTGTAACCACAGAACCACAAACATCTACAAGCAATTAAAAAAGGATTAGTTATGCATGCAGGAGAGTGCAGGACATCAATTCCATATCATAATAGACACCGATTTTAGCTTACCAATCAGCCCAAGATCCATCGGAAAACCATTAGCAAAGTCAGACACAGTAATTAAGTTGAAGGCATGTTGGGGCAAGAGTTCCCAAGCCCTCTCAACCATGGTTGTCTTGAAAAAAACAATGTGGAATTGGCTATGGAAACCATTGTCTTTACGCCTCACAACAAACCTTGAAGCCCTATAACACATTCCTTCGATCATGGCACCACCATGCATGACAATAGAAGAACTATCTTCCAAAGTGACCAAAATCCTAGATCCCTGAAGCATACAAAAAATAGAAGAATTACACACGGCAAAATAGAATCCCAGCCAAGCAAAGATGGACAACTAAAAATAAATTAATATAGTTAGGAGGAACTCACTTATCGATCAAACACCACGAGATTAACCGAACCCATTTCCTTCAGGCGTTTCCCATTTGGCAGACAATGAACAATCTGTGGGAAAAAGACTCTATCAACCTTGAACAAAAGAACTCCATCACTGGATGAGGAATGCGAAGACGGAGAATCAGGAATTCCCAGACAATAAAGGAAAGAAAAAAAACCGGACTGAAGGCAGCAGGCAGCAGTGAAAAGAAAATGGAAATAAAATGAATATGCTTGATGATAGGGATATCAATGAAAAAAGGGCAAATTCAAAATTTGAAAATGGAAACCCTTTGATGGACAGCTGGCGGTGAGTTTTGGTGATCTATCTCCAGAGGAGAAATTGGTTGCAATGGAAATTTTAATTGTTAAATAAAATACTATTGTATATCAATATCACTTTCACAAGATGACAAAAAAAAAAAACAGTACTGGCTTAGATGAACAAGGAAATGTGAGAGGCGCCGTTACTAAATTCTTCAAGCCAGCAAGCCCTTTCCATAGGATTATTAGATATAGGATAGGATAATTTTGGTCTTGTTTAGTGGAATTCGGTTGGTGTGCAGTGTGCTGTGTGCTCCTGGAAAGTCCACTGACATAAATTGTTGGTGTGAAAGACCTTGGGGGCGTAGGCTTTTTGTGCACTTCAACTAGAACTAGCTTAGGTTGCAAAAGCCCAATATTCTCCAATATAATGCCATGTATATTGTTGGGGAGGCGAATAGTATGGGAAAATGGAGTTTCCTCTCTTCGGTTTAGAAGAGAAAACGGGAGGAGAAAAGTTAGATGAAATATTCCCTCCGTTCTTAAATATGACATCACTTTAGGAATTTGGAGATATTAAGGAAGATATTCCAATGAGTTAGAATTACATGAAATTTCCAAAATACCCCTCACCTATGTTTTAAAAGTATCCTCTCACCTTCAAACCACTATTTTTTGGGTGAAGGGAGTATAAGGGTAATTTAGGGAAAATTTGAGTCAAATTAGAAAGTGATCTTATATTTAGGAACAAGCTCTCCTCCCTAAAGTGATATTATATTTAGGAATGGAGAGAGACTTCATTTAAGGCCCACTTCTCTCAAGATGTGGAGAGTGAATAATCCTGTCTCGTCTTTCCCCTGTCCAGCCCAATTCCATTAGGCAAGTGGTCATCAATTGTCATCAAGATGATCAATTAATTACTACATGTGTTTTAATTATACCATCAACTATATGTTACTTTGTTTGGATATTTAAACAACAATTGACTCAATTCAATTTCAGGGTTTATGTCTACTTAATCTTTCAACACACATATCTCATCTATAACTTAGAGTATAAACCTTTCAAGATGAGTCTACAACTATAAGACAAACTGTGTTAATTAGTACCATACGCAACTTCAAAGACTATTAATCTTGACAGAAAAAAGTACTAGCAATTGTATAGCATTCTATCACTAGAAGAATTTGTCTTATGCTAAAAATAGTAACTATCACTCTAGTTCTTATTACATGTGCAATAGAATTTGTCTTAAATTGATCAGTTTTATTTTTACTTATAATAATAAGTGTCAAAAAATGACTTTATAATTTCCTCACCGCTATTCATAATTTGGGTAAAACTTGTGAGTTTTATTAATAGTTAAGCCTTGTAGGTTTAATCTTCCAGGACAACAGACAGTTAAAAGTGAAACACAAATATGATCATGCAGTCTCCCTCATTCTCATCAACATTTCTCACTCAAATAAAGAAAAAAATAAGATGTCTTTCTGTGCCGTTAGATGCTCTCCTCCACTGTGTCTAATGCCGCCGCCTCCACTGCGTTAGGTGTCAACACAATTTTCAATGAATATCAGGTAGTGTCCATCATAAAATGTTTTTATCTTTTATCTCAAATGTTGGTAGATATGGGGATAAGTGAAGGAATCATAAAACAAAACAAGTAAATAAAAAAGAAGCATTGATATTTTCTTGTTTCTTAATAAAGCGTTCAAGGGCAAACATTTCATTTTATTAGATTTGATAGCACATGTTATATCAAACCTAACAAAATAAATAATTTAAGAAATATAATATCCATATCACGGTTTCAAACCTAACAAAATGCATAATTTAACGAATAAATTCTTACTTTTTTCACAATTTTAATTTTTATTGAATAAATCTTATTGTTTAAATATTACATAAAAAGGAATTTCCTTCCTTACAAATATTGCTAGCTTTACTTATTTTTTTCACAACAATCATATTTTCGTCTAACTTTATTATATAGTTTAGTTTTATTTTTTCTAGATTTTGTGATATTTCTAACTAATACTTTGATTGTGCTATTTTTAGTTTTTTTTTGTACATTATTTTTTTATCAACAAATTCAATATTTTACTGGACATACATTCATTTACCTAGTTTTGGAATGAAGAAGGTTGTGATTAGTGGGACCCATCTCATCTTACTAAAGTCACGCTTGCTTATTTATGAGGTAATCAATCCCCTATTGCTAAACTTTTGAAGCCCTAAATACTCCAAATTCTGACAAATTAACAAATGCATTTTGGAAACAAATTCAAATATTTTATCTTAGAGTATTTATAATCATTTAGAAGTCTGTATAATTAATTTCTTCATTGAGGAATTATGAGTCAACCTCAATTTGATTAAAGTTTTCACATTATTCATATCAATGTTATACTCCCTCCGTTCCTAAATATAAGAGCACTTTAACTTTTTTGGAGAATCCTAAGAAAATAAGTTGAGAAAACTTTAAATGATTATGAATAATGCCATGTAAAAATGTGAGAGGATTCTGATGAAGAATAAAATAAACGGTAAAAAGTTTGTTCACCTAATAGCCGCTTGAAGTGACTTATAAAATAATCACTTACCAGGCACTTCTGTTTGGATCTTTCCTTTTCATTCAATAATCACAAACGCAGTTCATTCAATTTCTCTTGGAAACGACCCACCGAATAGACTAATATTATGGCAATTTATTATTTTATCCAATGTTGTAAAAATCGGACCGGAAGGCGAGCCGGAGAGATCATCAGTTCATGGTTTCCATGGACCGATAACTCAATAATCAAAGAAAAATACTTAACATTAAAATATATATTGTGTAAAAATATATATAAACAAATTGTAGTCCTTTCACTTCTCCATTTTTAATGAAAGATCATTGACTAATAAAATATATAGCAATTAAAAATTTACTCCATTGATTCTAAAAATAAAACATATTTTTTGTAGATGAATTTGGTCACAAATATAAAACTTATTTATAATTCTTACCAAAATATCCCCAAATTATTGATATTAGAAAATAATTGAGAAATAGTGGGGTAAATGTAGATTGTTAGAGTATATTGATAATATTATGTTATTTTAACTACTTTAACTTACATCTTTAATTTAATTAAATTAAGTAAATAGATCTTATATTTAGGAAGATATGAAGTATTAAACAAATCAAAATTTTTTATATTTAACTTGGTAAAAGAGGCTAGCTAAATTTAAATTTAATGGTTCAACTTTAACCATTAGCAAGTCTCTTCTTGTCTTGGGCAATGTAGGTGGCAGTAAAAGCTCAATAAACTAATAGTATTTATTTTTCTTGATGCACTAAAAAAAGAAATGGAAAAGGTATTGGGAAACAGACATGAGCTAGGCCGTAGAGGGGAAACCAAATTTCATTTTTCAATGTTGACAAAGGAGAGAGAAAGATAACTTTTTGAATATAACTTCATCTTCTACCCTCTTTCATCTTGTTCCTGCGCACACGAAGACACCATTCTTCTCCATCATGCTAACTTCATCTCTTTCAAATATCTTGGTTACTAAAAGATCTTACAGGTTACATCATCTTTCAGTTCTTCTTGTCATTTCTTCAATGTTTTTTGTTGTTATTAAAAGAAAAATGACAAAATAGACTTTCCTTGCTTCTTTCTCCTCCATTCTTCCCTTCCTTTTCTCTTGTTAAAATCATTCCTCTTCGACCGGCCGGTTTTCTGAAAAGCGTTCTGGTTCCCGGTTGAACCACGGTTTTCCGGCTGAAACGGCGGCCCTCACCGGCTCAACACGGTCAAACCTCTAAAAGCGGTTCCTCACCACAGCGGAGCCGTCGCAGTCACCGGTCGACGGTCCCACCGGTCCGGCTCAGCTTTGACAACACTGATTTTATCATATATGTGATTTGAAAGACGTCGTCATATCAACTTTTGATTTTATAGGATCAAAAGATGCAACTTTCTGTGCAACCAAGTAATTTATTGAAAACATTCTCACCCTCTTTCGCGGATGCATTTCCAATTTTTTTATTTGGTTGTCTTGTAAGAAAGAATCAAGAGAATATATTTTATTTTATTTTTTATTTTATTTATTTTTTCATGTATTATTATTATTATTTTATTTGGTGGGTTCTGACAAAATAGGGTTTTTACACAGTGTATATATATAGTGTTAATATAGTTTGATTCCAGAAATTGAAAAGAAAAATTAAATAAATCTTTATTTCGGTTTTGACAAAAAAAGGCATAAAATAGTCATGGATTTCATATAGCCAGATTAGCAGTTCGTATATGGAATCTTCGCGAAGAGCAATAGTAGCCAAAGAAAGAGTTTTTCCCCCGAAGCCTTTATTTGACAGGCTTTTTGTAACCATGTATAGCTTTCAGCTCTGATTTATTAATATATACTCCATTTCTTGGAAAGAGTTCCCCCCCTATCAGTGAACAACTTCGCGAAGAGCAACAATAGCCAAAGCAAGAGTTTCTGGACCGATACTTTTGTTTTTGACTGAATTTTTTTTAACAGAAGAGTTTTTGGACTGATACGTAAATTTAAAACATTATTAAGAAAAGATAAAATAGAAAGCTTAATATCTCACTTGATGGTAGAGAATGAATGCCCCCTAGCCCCCAATTGAGTTTTAACTCTTTATTCTCACTTGTCCTTCTTTCTCCTCTTTAGTTTCTGTAGAATTTTTAGTCTCTCCCAATTTTTCCTCTTTCAAGTTAACCTAGCCTCTCTAGAAAATCTCTTCTTTCTAAAATGATTGCCCCCTCCTTTTCCATGCTCTCTTGCCCCTCACCTATATAAACTACAACTCCTAAGGTTTGCCTCTTAAATGTTTTCTTATTAATATGTCCATTTGAAATTCTTTTCTTGCAAACAAGACCAACCCCTTCGGTTGCTGATGCATTTCCAAATTTTTATATTACTTCCTCTTGACTTTTATTTTATCATAAAGGAATCTTGTATTACTAACCATAATAAAAGTCTGGAAACTTCAGTTCAAAAAAAAAGTCTGAACAGGAGGCATGGTGTGAATGATTTTGGATTACTAACTTTTATTTTATCATAAAGGAATCTTGTATTACTTCTTCTTTTATTTTTATATTACTTCCTCTTGACTTTTATTTTATCATAGTTGACTGCGGTTCGCAGAATCCTGATTATTTTGTGGTAATGTCTTCTTATTTATCGCTTTCTTCACTTCTTTTTTTGGCCTGAAATTTTCTTCACTTCATTTCATCAATGATTTCATCAATGATCCGACAAATATTTATGATTAATGCCCTGTTTAATTTCACTGTTTAAAGAACATTAATTCCCATTTTTATATTTCGCCATCCGTATTCAATTACCTTAATTAAATTGATTTTCAAGGCTAGAAGGCGGCTAGACAAGGGAGAAAGCATTAAATTAAATAAATAAGCGCATTATGCGTAGCTTCTTTGAGTTTATTTGTTTATTCCCAAAACAATATTTAAATAATAACATTGAAACTCTATTTTTTTATCAAAAACATTGAAACTCTATTTTTTTATGAAAATCGAAACTCTATTTATCTTCAACGTTTTAGATTAATGGCTCTACTTAGAATTATAGGGTTTGTTTTATAATTGGTATTGGGATGTTTTTAGAACAAATACAGCATAATGACTAATATAGTTAACAAGTTAACATATTTAAACAAATCAGCTAAACAGGAGGCATGGTGTGATTAATGTCATTTGAGTTAAAAATTCAATGACAATTAATTAATTTTTTCCTAAAGGCATCAGGATGCATTATGTGAATGATTTTGGATGTTATTTCTTCGGGTCTACCATCTCTTTCTATATGTGTTATCTCCCTATTTTTTCACTCTTTTTTATAATGATTGCATTGATGATTTTGGATATTCTTCCCTTGGACCCTCCCTCCCTCCTTGCTTTTCACTTTCTGTTATTTGCTTTTTCTCCTTTTCTGCCAATTCTAATTGCATCTGCAAACTTACTCGAACCCCAATCCGCAGAGAACCCTACTCTTCCCTCGCCTACAATCCTACTCTCCCATTGCCTACAATCCCTTGTCGTCTACCTCCTTCAAGCTGGGTAGTACTATTATAGTTATTCAAAATAGGATATAGATTAGCTCTGATATCACTTAAAAATACGCTATAAATTATTAGACTCTGATATCACCGAAAAATAGGATATAAATTAGGCTCTGATATCATACACACAATCCTTTAGATATATTTATTGGGAAGAGAGATAAAATTTATTTCTTTTTATATATAAGTCACTTCAATAAATATTTTATATGAATGCACAAGTTTACCGTTTATTCATTTCTATTTGGAATAGTGGATATTAAATATGAGAAAAATAATAGTCAATTTGTTAGATTTTTTTAGAAATTTAATGAAGTTTAAGGTTTTCATCTGTGTGGAATAAACATAATAGGATCCAGAATATAAAAAGAGATATTATTTACAATTGTGATGGTTAGAAAATGACATACCACATGCATGCGTGAAAGAGCTTATTTTCAATCATCCAAGCATTTTAGAGTCAGTGGCTTACACCATGGTCTAAACCATTTTGCTTTCAGACCAAATACATACTCAGACTTTAATAAGTTAGACTCAATCTCATTAAGAAGTGATCTCGATAAATAACTAAATTTACTTAAAACTAAAGTTAAATAACTAAAATTAACAGTACTACCAAGCTTTAGGGGAAAGGAGTAAACAAGGAAATGCTAGCTTGAATGAGGTAGACTACAAGGGCTTGGAAGGGTTCTTTGTGAGTTTGGGAGGGCTCTGTGTTTGGTTTTTGAGTGAATGGGAAACTTTGTGAGATAGGGGCATATTAGTCTTTCACCAACATTTCAAAAGGACAAATTGCTACCAAGAACTTATTTGTCCTTTTATATATTTAGAGGAATTTATTTAGAATTTTTCCCTTTTCTAAAAAATAAATAACTTTTCAAAATAGGCCACTAAACCTCCATAGGTCCAATATCTCGTTGTGCTTTAGATTCACCTGTTTGGCAGTTTGGGTACCCCGAATGGCGAGCTAGGCTATTTTTCACCTTGTTTGCTTATAACTAGACGAAAATCCCTATGCATAACATGACTCATGATGATTATTTTATACTCCGTCCGCTCCTAAATATAAAACATGGTTGATTTTTTTGAAAAATCCTTAAAAAGCAAAATAAGTTAATTTATCTAATTTTTTCTCTAAGACTGATTTATTTTGCCTATAAACTAATGGATAAACTAAAAATATATCAAATGTGTCATGATTTAATAGCCTATTTCGCAACTTTAATCTTTTCGAGAAAAGTCAACTAAGTCTTATATTTAGAACCAGAGGTAGTATATTTTTATTGTGTTTTCATTGTTTTGTTTTTATGAAGAACTTGATAATAACTTGAATCCGTACAAATGAAAATAACTATATCATCTCTGGCAAAAAAGAAAGAAAGAAATATGTTACTTGAAATGAAAAAAAATAGTAATCATTAAGAAAGCAATGCTTTATACATGGGAAAAAAAGAGATCGGGGCTAGACCTCAAGGCATGCGAAAGGTAAAAAGGGTTTAAAAACTCATTATTTTGTTGCTGGACACTAAGAAGACTTGGGTCAAAATATATTATTTTGAAATGGGCCAAAATAAAAATAAAGTTCATTTGCACTTTCAATTTCAATAAAAATAAAAAATCACAGACTGTGAGTGTGAGAGTAATGAAGAGAGAGCTTGGAACAAGATTAAAGGCTTAGATGGGTGATATGATTTGAGATTTTTTGAAATTCCTTAGTATTTACCCCTCTTTCCCTTTCATTTATCTTACAATTCTCTTAGATGAACTCTTAATTTCTCGGATGATTTTAATTTTAGTATAACTAGTTAGTAAATTTTATTGGTTTGTTTTAAAGCTTTATGTGGATTTATACTTGAACCCATTTTTCTCTTTTTATTATTAATGATTATGATATTGTGAATTTAATTTGAGTTTTATTTTTTCTAAGTGGTGATTAATAACATTTTTACAAACACAAGAATGAGGGAAGGTGAGGGCAAATAGAAAGAATACACTACTTAATTCTTTTAGATTATTGGGAGTATTACACTCCTCTAATTTAATGTTTTATTTTATTAGGTCTGACACCAATTGTTCACAGATTTTGAGATAGACGTCATCGTACATTCGTACTCAACAAAAAAAATGAATAAATTCATACTTTTTTCACAAACTTTTAAATTTTCTTTATAATTTTTATTTGTTAAATATTACATAGAAATATATTTCATTTCCTCCCTTCACAAATTTTGGTAGCTTTACTTATTTTTTTTACAACAATCATATTTTCCACAAAATTTATTAGATA
The DNA here is from genome assembly GCA_029929735.1 of Mimosa pudica. Lineage (NCBI taxonomy): Eukaryota > Viridiplantae > Streptophyta > Magnoliopsida > Fabales > Fabaceae > Mimosa > Mimosa pudica. The sequence continues at coordinate 18,366,848 of JAKELP010000012.1, read as the reverse complement.
GTTTAAGTTCATTTTTTCTAGATTTTGTTATCTCCCTTAAAAATTATTAATTGTGTTACTTTTAGCTTTTTATATTTTAAAATTTTTAATAAAAGTTCAGTATTTTTGATGGACCCATATCCTTTATACTCCCTCCGTTCCTAAATGTAAGATCACTTTCCATAATTTGGGGAGATTAAGGAAGGTGGTCAAATTACCTGATGTTCCAAAAATACCCTTCAATTAAATTGAAAACACAAATATACCCCTTCATGCTTCCAACTCAACCCCACAACTCAATTGTAAAAGGAGTATGAGGGTATTTTGGGTAAAACTTGGGGAAAAAAGAGAAAGTGTTCTTACATTTAGGAACTTATCCATATCCCCAAAGTGATCTTACATTTAGGAACGGAGGGAGTACCCATTTCATCAAAATTAAAAATCACATCGTCATATTTAATGTGCATTTATACAAAATATGCTAATCTACCAAAAAAAAGTATGCTGATCATATATGATAACTAATCACATGAATAATTACTGATTTCCACAAAATAGATATAGAAATATTGATATAAGTATTTTCATATTTGGGCATAATATATTATATATTTATATCACGTATTCATATTTATTGTTAACTTCAACTTTCTTTTCCTTTTCCAATAAAAAAAACTTTCATGTCCCTTTTTTCGGCCATTTTTGTGGAAGTTTTATTGATGGACTCAATGAAAAAGAAAATATTTCTTTTTTTTATGAAGAAAAAGAAAATATTTCTTATAATGTCCCAAACCATCAAAATAAAAGATAGGCCGTTCAAAAAAAAAAAGATAGGCCGTTGCTCCGATCCAGATGATTGGTAAAATGGTAGTTGCAAATTCATTTACCTAGTTTTGGAAGGAAGAAAGTTGTGGTTGGCGGGACCCATCTCATCTAACTAAAGTCATGCTTGCTTATTTATGAGGTGTAATCAGCACCCATATTGCTAAACTTCGGTAAAGAGAAAACATGACAAATGGCTTAAGCTTTGAAGCTCCTGAATACTCCTAATTCTTTGGACTGATTTTGTTTTTTACAAATTAACAAATGGATTTTGGAAAAACATTCAAACATTTTATCTAAGAATATTCATAAATTATTTAGAAGTCTGTATAGTTAATTAATTTCTTCATTATTAAGGAATTATTAGCCAATTTTAATCATTGTTTCCAGATTATTCATATCAATGTTATATCATTACAGTATATCATCATCTCCAAAGATGCCTAACTAAAAAATATAAGATCCTGTAACCAAAAAAAGTAAAATAAAAAATAGAAGCAAAATACTCGATTCAAAGTTTTATGATATTGGAATAAAACCTATCACTCATCAATAACACGCGTCATCGGCAAACATGTATGTTAGATTATTCATTTTACTTTTATAGATATCCTTATATGAAAAAATACATAATAACACGTACTCGGCAGATAGAGTTAACTATAATGTAATGCCTATTTTTTTTTAATTAAAACTATATCTTTTTTCATTTATAGTCACATCACCCAAAAAAATGTTATAGTCAAGTACATTTTATATTTTGAAAAGTTCGTGTATGTTTTTTGGATTTTTTTTTAATTAAGGATCCCATTTTCTATTAATGGGATGCTTTTTAATAAATATTTTTTGTTGAAAGGTCAAAAAAAAAAAATAATAAATATTTTTTGTGGAAATGAAGCCTTTTACTTTATTAGCAGAACCTCTGATATCGAAAGAAGGACTGATTAATGATTATGTAATTTGAAGTCAAGGCAATATGATGCATCGCTAATGACATGAACTCTGATCAAGTGGCCAGACCACAATATTTCCTTCTTCATTTTAATTTAACCTCTATTTAACTTTTCTCTGTTCCACCTACACCGAAGCAAATGGTCGATTCACAAGTTGATATCCTCAACACAATTCCTTCACTGCCACATTCTTAGTTCCATAACTGCATGATTTGATGCTGAAATAATAAAATTACCCACCTTATCTCACCTTTATCCACTACTTAGTCCTTCTGGGGGCACTTCTCATCATCATTCATTATTATTCTTTCTTTTCTTTTCATTTTTACTTCTGTACTGCTTAACCTTTTGAAGTTTTAGATTTGATAAGGCTTAACATGAAACATAGATATGTATTAATATCCCAGGAATAACTAAGAAAAGGAGCATGTTTCGCTCGTGTAATAATGAAGATTATTTATTTGTTTCCGGGCAGCTATCATTATACTTCAAACTAGTGATTTTACCGATTCTCTGTGGAGCGTCGTCTTATAGTTATTCCAATGACACAATGTGCTTTTGGAAAGTGTTATCACTCTTTCATTCACCACTATAACTACCACCCAGCCTCAAGTAGGCTGAAGCTAATTTGCAAACGAGGACAAGAAATATAAATGAATTAGCCAATAGATATTACCATATTTTTAAATGAAAAAGAAGAGCCGTCATTGAAAAAACGAAGAGTGAGAGAGTAGAGAGACTTTGCTATCTCTAATTCAAACCATATACTCCCTCCGGTCCTAAATATAAGACATATTTTACTTTTTTAAAAAAATCTAAAAAAACAAAATATAAATCAATTATAAATTGATTTATCTAATTTTCCCCTTAAACTAGTTTATTTAACCTATAAACTAATGACTACTCTAAAAATATATCAAATATGTCATAATTTAATACTCCCTCCGTTCCTAAATATAAGACCTAGATAACTTTTTTTTTTGGAAAGATTAAGGTTGTGAAATATGTTATTAAATCATGATATATTTGATATCTTTTTAGATTATCCATTAGCTTATAGGTAAAATAAACTAGTTTAAGAGAAAAAATTAGGTAAATCAATTTATAATTAACTTATTTTTTGCTTTTTTTAGGATTTTTCAAAAAAGTCATCTAGGTCCTATATTTAGGAACGGAGGGAGTAACATATTTGGTAACCTTAACATCTAAAAAAAGGACAATTAGGTCTTCTATTTAGGATTGGAGGGAGTATCATTTATGTATTGCTGACTTTGTTGTTCTACGGTCTACTACTGCTTATGTGAGAAAACTGTAAACATCACAAACTTGTGCAACTGTCGTAATTAATTGGCTCTATAAAGATACTATGTGTGAAAAGTCAATGATCAGGTGCACCATTTCTTTCTTCTTGTTTTTTTTGTGGCATGACTCGCTTTGTTTTGATAAGAATAATTAAGCATATGAGAAAACAGAGAAGATTGAAGTTCAATCACTTCCTTCAATCATAATTTAATTTATTGGACTCTTTTATGAGACACTTCAACTTCATATCTTATTTGATTTAAATTAAGCCACTTGATATTTCAGGACACTAATAATGAAAATGGTAAAAGCAACAGTTTATTATGTGATTGTACAAGTCAATCTGATCCGATCGTCCAACGGTCGTTATTGCTTTCGTAACCAGGTTACCGTCATGAACACTAAAACCATGGGGTATTAGCTATAATTTCTGATTGTGTGTGTGTGTGTGTGTGTGTGTGGCATTATTGAAGTTTTTCTTTTGTCATTTTCAAAATGGTTTAAATATGTACATTGTTTGAGTCTGTTTCACTTAATCATGTTTTGAGGTGAATGGTAAGCTTAGCCATGTGGATCTTATGTCCAAAGGTAATTTAGAAAAAAGAAAAAGGAAAGGTAGTTTGTACATAAATTATTGATGGGTATATGCCGTCATATATAACTTTACATGTATCATTCATTATCGATTGTTTCTATGTCTTCAATTACACGTGTGGGATAGGAGAGATAGGGTGGGGGTGGGGGGAGATTATGTGAAATGGAAGCAAATCGCTTGGCTTGGTTATAAATCAAGGCAACAAGCTGTGGCATATAATAAAAAACAAACAATAATATAAATATGATGGTATATATTTTATTATTATATAGTAGTATTATAGTTGAGTTTATTTTTTATTCTGGCAAGCCTATGATTCAAGAGTGATGATTATCTTGTGAGTGAAGAAAAAAAGAGAGAGGAGAAAAAGACAATGAGGGCATGGAGTCAAAGACAAGACGACCACCCATCCCTCTCCAAACCGTTTTCCACTAGACTCATCAACCAACCCTTTCTCTCTCACTACTCTTCCCTATTTTGTAAGCAAACCCCACAACCATCACCATCATCATCATTCCCACCCCATGAAGCTTCTTTCTAATCTCTCATCCTTTCTCTCTCTCTATAAATCTTTCCCTTATCTACATACATCACACTAGTTCGTTGGATTATAACGGCAAATAAATAAAAAACAGGTGTGTTGTCTAGTACATAGATAGATATAGAGGAAACATGAGGAAGCCCGAGTGTGGAAAAAACAACAACAACAACAACAATAATAATAAGCTGAGGAAAGGGCTGTGGTCGCCTGAAGAAGATGACAAGCTCATGAGTTATATGTTAAACAATGGACAAGGTTGTTGGAGTGACGTGGCCAGGAATGCTGGCTTACAAAGATGCGGCAAAAGTTGTCGCCTACGTTGGATCAATTACTTGAGGCCTGATCTTAAACGTGGTGCTTTCTCTCCTCAGGAAGAAGAACTCATCATCCACCTTCATTCCCTCCTCGGCAACAGGTCCTTAATTATTCTCTTTCATTTCTCTTTTAATTTTCCATAACTCGTCATCAGATTCAATAATCATATGTGATGTTATTAAGAATAGAATAATCTATTGAAGTATAAAGACTCAATAATATTATATTACCTTGATTATTTCCATCTTTATTTCATTAATTAATACGTCTGCTTGATGTCAATCTAGACATGAATTCGAAGGAGAATTCTTAAGAAAGTATCGTTGTTATAATTGAGTACGTAATATGGATATTTATATAATATATTTTTTTAGTGAAATTTATATAATATATTTTGTGCGTGTCTGCGCTTGCTTTCTTGTTCAAACTGTAATGGTCATCTCTGTCTTATAAGTCTGTGATGTTAAAATTATAAAAGTTATTTTTTCGGTGGAATTATGTTTAATGGATAAGACTGTGTATATTTGACCCGCTTCAGTTTGATGGGAATCTGGTGCATTGAGCCATTATTTTTTTTAAAAAAAAAATTTGAACGGGTAGCTTTCTGTAAAAGTTTTAGGGTGTGAAATTTAAGGTTTAAATACAAATAGGGGAAATATATATTTAAATAAGTCAAAATATACACGCCTTGCTTTTGCTTCACCTAACAATATGCCTTGTAATTAAAAACGCACACACACACGCACCACTCACGAACTATATATATACATAACGGAACAACTGAAAATGACAGTGATCTTTTGATGTCGAAGTATACATGTAAATCATACATGCATTGAGCATAAGGGTTATAATGCGGCTCCTTATGGCTGAAAACTATGGCCTAGGCATTTAATATGTGTGTGTGTCTTCGTCATCAGTCTTGAATTGTCATGTTGAAGATTTTTTGTTAGCGTCCATTCAAAGCAATCCTTGAAATACACACACACACACACACAAGTTCATATAGATTGAAACAAACATTAATATATAATTTAATTTCGACATCATCACCTACCTTAATTTAACTTTAACAATGTCATTATTATAGAAACTGACTTTTTCATCGTAAATGTTTAATTTTACTCCATCTCCAAAGATGGTCCCAAATAGCAGCGCGCTTGCCTGGGCGAACGGACAACGAAATCAAGAATTTCTGGAACTCCACAATAAAGAAAAGGCTGAAGCTCATGTCATCCACCCAATCATCACAAAATGCAAGTGACTCGCCTTCCTTATTATCTGACCATAATATTAAAGATTTCAACAATGTCATGGGAGGCTTCATGCCTATTATGTTCAACAACACCAGCTTAATTGAGAGGTTGCCAAATATGCTTGAACATGGACTAAGAGCTCAAGCATCTTCTGAAGAATTGTTCAATAATGGAGTGCATTGCTTCACACAAAAAGGGGTTGACCACCACAACAACAATATGAATAATAATGGTTTTTATGTAGAAAATGGAGTTTTTGGCATTGGGAGTGTAAATATTGGAGCAGAAGTAGGGGAGATGTTTGTGCCTCCTCTTGAGAGTGTTAACTCTATAACTGATAGTAGCCTGCACAAACTGGATAATAGAGATACTACTAATACTAACCATAATACTACTTACTTTGACAACATCAACAACATCGTCGATAACTACAACATTAGTAGCGGCAACAACAACAATAGTAGATGTGACATGGAGAATTTATTTCAGGAAGAGTGGGACTTAGAGGAGTTGATGAAAGATGTTTCATCCTTTCCCTTTCTTGATTTCTCAAGTCGATGATCTATGATCGATAATCTCATTTTCCCTTAGAGAAGTTTTGCTAATCATCGGAACTTCTTCAAAAATGCCAGACACTACTCTTCTTCAATTAGCATCCTCATGGCACATGGACAGATCTCTCCCCTGAAACTTTGTAATATGTTTGTGTTTTTTTTTTTTTTTTGCCGCAATGCATTGAAAGATTACTAGTCGCTAGCCATAGGTCTGAAATAAAGGTCATGCCATCGTAATATCCGGGAATATACACACGATGATCATATGTGTATAATCATAGAGAATTTAATCCCAAGTAACGCTACGGAATTCAATGTAATTACAGTAATAATATGTCATATATATACTTGTGAATACAACTAGTTACTTATACGTTATTTTTCTTTGTTGGGTCAAACTGTTGATATATTATACCGGCCGAAGGAAAAATCGTACAAGACAATGCAGGGATATTTGTTATACTTTGTTAGACGTACGTAAGATTGTGACTTGTAGCCTTTAATATGCATGAGTTGTAAACCATGTATTGTTAAATGCTAGTAGGTCTTTGAAGTAGGAGGGCAATAAATGATAATGTATGGTTAGTGCCCATAATGATCAATTGATCACGTATACTTTCAGGGTTTAATCATTTTGCCCACTTGGGAGAAGAACTCAGTGAATCACGGTAAACGAAAAAATTATGTTGGTGGATTGCTTTGGATGCAGGTTGGGATTTGCCTCCCATGTTATATTATATTATTTTTGTTAGTTATGCTTAGTGTGGTTGGATCTTGTAGGAGTAATTATAACTTGAGCTTTGATTTCAAATGTTGATAGCTGAATATAATTACCATATTGACGGGTTGATCAGTGCAGCGAGAAATATGACATATTGTGTGGGATATTCACAAGAGAGTGAATGTAAAGCAACTTAATATGAAATGACAAGTTGGCCAACTAATGTAATTAACGTGCAAGATTGATTATTAATCGATGATACTAAGAAAGGGAAGTGCTTTTGTATGAAATGACATGGTGGCCAACTTGATATCATTCTCTCGTGGCTATTTTAAACGACCCAGCCATGCCATAAATAGCACATGCATGCATTTGTTAATCTTTTAAAGGGGAAATAATGGTTTAATCTCTAAAACGGATGTAAAAGTTGGATTCATCGGTGTACCTTTGAATACTTATGTATTATTTTTGAATACTTATGTATTATTTTTGTTCCTTGACCAATATATATATATAATACTTTGGTTATATTTAATTGACAAAATTATTCATCAAATTTTTTTTTCAGAAAATTCATCAAATTTTTTTACATTTATTATTGAATGAAAAGAGCATGAAATTATGGGAAAATAACTACTGCTAGTGAAAATATAAAAGGAATAATAAAAAACAATTTGCCAAAACAAATAGAAAGAGACCTTATATTCAGCAACATACTCACCCCCACCAAATATATATACCCCACCAAATATATATAGGGTGTGTTAATTCAATTTTCTTCTCTTATACGCATTCAGTTATCATACACAACTAAACCGTTCAATTTTCAAGTGGATGGGACCATCAAACACGCCATATTTATTTTTGTTTATCAATTATGTGAATTTTTTAGAATATTGATATAAGAATAATAGAAGAACAAGAATGGGATTGGCATTTATCGTAAAGTAAGTATTCAATCATCCAATATTACATTTGTAAACCTGACCCTAGGGATATGTGAGATTTAACTCTCCCTTCTTTTGGTATTGAATACATAATTTCACATACTTTATGATTAAGATAGACCCTTTATCAAAAAAAAGAGATAGACCCTTTATATAGTAGGTGGGACTAAAATAACCATATTTCTCGTACAACCAAATAATTGCCTGAAAATATTCTCAGAACTTACTTTGGAGGATTCTTTCTCCCTCTTCAATTTTTCAGACAAAAAAGTTCGTTAATTATGCAACTTCACTTTTTTATATTCTGTTATGTCACCATGGAATGTTGATAAGAAAATTTTTGAATAGAATTACGTTAATGTAACGTTTTTAGATTCCTCCTCTGACTAGCTTCTGTTGCTCATTTTGATCAATAGATCATCAATTCTATTGGAATTTAAAAATATTGACAATAAGGAAATCATGATTATATATAAAAAAAAAAGAAAAAGAAATTATGATTTTTGTTTGCTTGACCATGGCCATTATTAGCAAGTGGTTATCAATTTCATTAGTTGAGCCATTGAACTATTTAAATAACCTATCATCTTAAATAAATATAATCTCAATCAAACTTATTGGTCTATACATTGAATCGTGCATTGATACCTTGACTCATAGCTACCACAAGCACTCAAGCAGCCTAAAAAAATCACCTTTTGATCTCTATATAGAAACTCTCCAATACAGCTGATTCCACAAAATTTATGAAAGGCTCATCAGTTTCCTTATTATGCACAAAAAAATTTAGTAGAGCGCTTGTCAAATCTGGGTGTCCGGATTTGATTTGTATAGTAGTGGTTTGATTTTATGAAATATTTTTAAAAAACAATATTTTAAGGGTATGAAATATAAAAGAGTGGCAATATTTTAACTATCACATTTTCAAAACTAATTTTCCACGCAAAAATAAATTTTTTAAATTTGGCAATTAAATTTTGAGTCATTTTGAAAGTATATTAATATTAGTGAAAGAACTAGTTAGATATACAAGACTTGTATTTGGGCCTCAAATGGACCATAGGAAATGGACAGAACATTAGATTTTGGGCTGACAACTGGTTGGGCCCACACGGGGCCCTGAAAAACCTCGCATATGCCCCAATACCTGATCATAGCTTGCAAACCCCACTCACACATTACGTAGACAACTCAGGTGCATGGAAATGGCACGAGTTCGCTCGTCTACTATCCCCACCAGTCCTTGACGATATTGCCGGATCGGAACGCCAGTCCCCACCGACCGGGAGCACCCCCCCTACCTACCAGTGGGCACTTGGCACGATCGCGTTGAGTGTTTGGGTTCAGGCATGAAAGAGCTGACATTTTAAAATAAAACAAAATATTTTCTCCTTTTCAATTAAGATATAAATTTTGATAATAGAAGTTTGAGTACATTACACTCACCTCTCATATGTTATGCCTATATTACACTAACCTTCACTCTATTTTAAAAACATATCTATTATAATATAAAGTTCCTTCGCCCTCAAATTTTCTAGCCGACTCTGCTCCACAATGACATTCCCATATTCTTCCCTCTGACATCCAGTATAGAAAAACGGCTGGCTCATTTGGTGTTTAAGTTTTTTAGCCGACTTGCACTGTTCATTAGCCGATTGATTCTTCAAAATTTCTTCATGTTTTGTGTGATTTTGTGTGTAAGCTTCTGGTTTAATGAGCTGGCTAATGTGGGGGCCCCACATATTTTGATTCTTAAAGAAAATCAATAAATATATCTGATTACTTCTTCCAAGTTTTAGTGTGTATGGGGCCCACACAAATTTGTGTCTGAAAATTAAATTAAATTAAATCAAATCAATGAATGTATCTGATTACTTATTTCAAGTTTTAGTGTCATTGGTGAGGCGCTGCACCTCTTTTTTTATTTTCTTTCATTAGTTTATTAGTTTATAGTTTATAGTTTACAGTTTATTATTTTATATTGGTTCAATTGTTAGTGGTAACTGGAGTTTCACTTTATGTATTAGTATCCCGTGGTCAAAGACAATGTACGACTTTTCTCACACATCACTTCCTACTTGGTCATTATCATTGCATACCGTAGGCCACTGTGTTCATTTGTTTCGCCCATTTTCTTTTGTTTCTAGATTTCTCTCTTCTCTCTTTCATTTTATTTTCTCCGTCCTTGTCATGGTGCTCCGATCTCTCAGACTTCCACCCATTGGTCCAGTTGCAGCTGACAGGTTTGGTTTTCTAGCCTCTTTCTCCGATAAATGTGTTACTTCTTATTTTTTTCAGGTTGTGTTCATTGTTGTCCTGCGTTATCTTGATCCTTTGGTGTGTTGTTTTTCTCATGTTTCATTTTTGCTTAGCATGGATTTCAGAGACATTTCGCCCTGTTGGAATGACTTTAGCATCACAGTTCAAGTTGATGCATGTTTTGGGAGGGAAGCTTTTGAGCCTGCTCTGGATGGTTCCTCTAGTCGCAAACATTTTCTCGCCTATGATGTGGTTTTCTATGATAAAGTGGTGAGATTGCCGCATAAATTTTCATCCATTCTCTGCTCTAACTTTATTTTCCAAGAAACCTAAAGCTTTGTTTCCCGTTTTTCTGCTGGTTATTATCTATTTTTGTAGGGTGCACGTATGGCAGGTAGGTTGGGCGATGTTGTGATGCAAAATCGCTTCCTGTGGATGATGGTTCCTAGATTCGTCTTTGAGATTTCTGGATTGGCTGTTCGTGGTGGTGGACTTGGCATACACCAGAATTACCACCTGGTATTCCTGAGAGATTCAACGGTGGAGCTGAAAGATGAGGCTTTTCCCACCATTAGGCGTGCTTTATACTCCAACTACCATGTCAGCTGGAAAACCGCTCCTCGTACTGACTTCTTTGGTGAAATACAAAATGAATCATACGTTGTGGGTTGAAGTCGGTGTTTACTTTCCATGATAGTATCATTTTAATGGATATAAATGCATACACGCATCTCTGTGTGGCCCCATGCACATGACCAAGACTAAGTGCCTTTAATACATTATTGTTCTGTCTGAGTATATTTGTTTCATGGTAACTGATGTGTACCTGTTTGTGGCCCCATCGTCATCATAGATCACACTTTTATAACTATAAATACTGCATGATTACTCGCTTCCATTAAGTGAATGTGTCCTGCCATTTTAACTTACTTGCATAGTGTTTAGTTTTATGTTTTTCATATATTTGTTATTACCTTTTTGTTATTTTCTCATCACAGCACTTGAACTAAAACTTTGACTAGGACTAATAAGTGTGTTCTTGATCTATACATTGCAAAATAATTGATATTCCTTGGCATTTTAATCATGACATACTAATCTATGATGAATGTTAACATGTTTTAATGTCCTAGGAAACTTATAATTGCCTCACTTTACTAAATGTTAAAACATTTAGATAATTGAGCAGCTAAATTTGTTTTGCTATTATTAAAACATTTAGTTAATTGAGCAGCTAAATTTGTTTTACTATTGTTATTATATTTATGCTCCCTCTTCAACATTGGCTAGCTTGAAACTCATTGGAAAGGCACGAGTTTTTCTGTGTGAATGATTGCTGTAATTATTTTAGAGTTGATTACAGATTTCCTGGCTTGGTCATTGAAAGGTAAATTTGTCAGGTTGCTCTGATTTTGATATAATATGAGCAGAACACGAATATTTTCCTTGTGAACTTAACTTTAAAGACTTATAAATGGTTTCTTATCATGGAAAGTAGATATTTACTGTGTTAGAACTGATATTGCCCATCAAATGTCACATAAATAGTTTAATTATTCTCGGTTTGTGAACAATGCAGCTTCCTTAAACTTGTATACATATGTATTCTTGATGTGATTCATCACTTTGCATTTCGGTCTTATTGAAATTAGAATTCCTCTTCACATGAGAAACTATCAAATAGATTGATGAGAAATGCCGTTCTATGGATTCTTTGAAAGGTATAAAGAATTAAGTTCACAAGGAAATTTACCTTTCAATGTGTAATTTAATTTGCTTTGCCATGACATAAGCTTAGTGTGCATGGAATATCCTTTTTGTTGAGGATTGTTTTTATGTCCTAGGAAACTTATAATTGCCTCCCTTTACCCATTCAGTCTTCTAAACATTTTGAATTTTTGTTCTAACCTTTTAAAACAGATTTGCCTGGGTTTGTCACTCATTGTTCTGAGGTTGTGCCTTCAGTTAGAAAAGGTTATTTTGAAAAAGAATTCACCATGGAGATGCAGTCATTTGCAAATACGGTTGGGTGGTTAGTGTTTTAGTCTTTACGACAGACTTTGAATTATTTAATTTGTTGCTGCTCTATTTGACATGAAGGTCAAATGCTCTAGCATAATAATTCTTCCTTGACTTATGTGCAAGTATTTGCAGACAAGAAGACAAGATAAAGTGTTTCATGCGTGGTGAATTTGCCGAGTATATCCAAAAGGATGTGGCCACTGCTTTGCAAAAGTCTGACATTGTTTTTGTGCACCTTCGTTATGTGCTTGTCCTGCATGGTGAAGACCAAAAAATTCCTGCAGTGATTTCATACTCTAATGTCACCACTCTGGATATTGATCCACCAATAGTTCAGGTTCAGCGGTTTAAGGAGCAGCTTATGGGAACATTTGCATGAGCTAACTTAAATGGAAATTATTTTGGGAGTACATACTTGGTGTTGAACATTGCTGGTCTGGTTTTATTTTTTGTGGAGCTCATTTCTGGCTTGGTCTTTCCCACATCACTTTATTAGGAACTAATGTATATATTCCATGAACTCCTATTTTGTTGCAACCGCAGCTACACCGACTTATGCTATAAATATTTTATGTTTCTGATGAATTTTACAACTTTTGCTTCTACTATACTTCATTTGACTGCAAACGTTCCCATTCATATTTATTTCTGAAAAACTCATTTAAAGATGGCATTAACATTTTAATGGTCTTCCTCTTTCAAATATTTTAAATTCTTTCTTTAAGCAATTATATACTGGGGCCAACACTTACACAATAAATGTAATAGATTCCTCAAATTTCTATAGGACTTGGTGTTTAAATTTTATCACCGAAATTATTAATTGAGCATATTATTCCATGTTTGTTTTATTATTCTTTTTTGTATTCAAACATGTTACACCTTTCCTTAATTTAAATTTCTGTCACAGCACCTATAATTACATAATATGCTAAATGAAAGAAAACAAATTAAATGATCAATAAGATATTTTGTGGAACGTGAATCAGATTCATCACATTTTATATTTGCACATTTCATTCGTTACTTGTAATATGCCCTTTAATTTTTTTAGTTCCCTTATATGAATGAATCCAATTAGCTCCTTATATGAATCAGAATAATAGGCTAAATTAATATGGAATAATAACAGAATATGATCAACTCCATCATAATAATCTTCCTTCAAAAATCAGATTTGGTAAACTATACTTTAATATATTTTTAGTCAACGGAATTGTTGGATCCCTGGTTTGATACAGTAGATTAAATAGGGCCATGTGTCCTATATCTGCTTTACCTGCTCTGAAATGATGGCATATTTATCTTTTTCCGATGAACTCCATACTACTCATGATAATCTTGGTTCCCGCTATTTCTATTTTGATCAGCATCTGAAAAAAAAATTCACCAATACAGATATTTTGATCAATCTTTATGCTTCTTGTATATTTTTTCCTCTAAAAAATATATCCTCTTCAAAAACTCATTTTGCTTTCATCACATATCTAGCCTCTACATTGTGAAACCCTTCCGCTTTTATAATGAAATTTACTTATTACATAGTAATAATAGTAATCTTTCATATGCTTGCATCTCCCTTTACCGCCTGTACCAATAACATGCTATTCCCGATTTTATTTGATAATTGAAAAAATAAATTTAGATTAATATTTATTGAAATAAAAATAATTTTGTAACATTTTCCTTCATTCCTTGTAATATTTTATTATTGTGTCAAATATTCATCAATATTACTAGCTCCCCTTAATACAAATTTCTTTCATGGCACACAAAAAATTTTCCACTAATGAATGATATCGATCATATTTAGTATCACAAATTAAATGCCACGAACTCGGAGGTATCCTTCATTGATTATCATTTCATGCCTCATTTAATCCATTATAAAATGAAATTAATAAATACAAATTTCCTCTTCAAAACTTGCCTCATTTAATATGTTATGAAAATAAATTAATAAATAAAAATTTCCTCTTCAAAAACATGGCCAGCCTGTTCGTGGTTAGGTTTCATGATTATACACATTCTACAATGTCACGAATAGTATGATTTATGTTTATTTTTCGTCAATTAAAATTTTTTCCAAATATAAACTAAAGAATCGAAATATCTTTGGACTGATTTGGTTCAAATCCAACTGCAACTGAATGCCATGTTAACCTAATGGATTTAACTCCTTATATGATCAACCCCTTCCAAGTAATCGTGCTGAAATAAAAAAAATTTGGTTAACTACAATTATAATTTGTTTTTAGTCTCATCATATGTAACCTACTTGGTTTGACAAAAGAGTGCAAATAGGACCCTATACCCTATATCTGTATTCCCTGCTCTGAAATGATCATATTTTTATCTTTATCCAATAAACTCTATCCTACTCAAGCTAACTCATGGTCCCGCCATTCCTTTATTATTTAGTACATTTCTTTGAAAATAAAAAATAAAATTTGAGACAAAACATTATTTTCAGAGCACTATAAATTTCTTGTGACATTTTTTCTCAAACAAAAAATTTTAACTTTTTAGGGCACTCATTTTCCATGCATCACAATTCTAAAATAAAAATCTCCACCAATTTTATTCATTAATTTATTAATTAAGCAATTAAGAAATTTTAAATTTTTTAAATGCTCCCATTTCCCTCAGCCACTTGTCCAACTAATATAGTAGACAATATTGAAATATAATATATAATGTATATTTATTGTGGACTCTTAATAAGTACAATATTTAATTTACCCCAACTTCTTACAAGGCTCTTATTCAAATTAGACTATAACTGTATAACAGAGATGAATTGGCTTTAGAGTCAGAAATATTGATGAAATCCTTAAATGCAGGACAAATGGATATTTATAGAGCTATCCTTCAAGCAATTGAAAATAATCAACCAGGATTTTTCTTTGTTTATGCCTATAGGGGCACTGGTAAAACATATCTATGGAAAACAATAATCATCAAACTGTGTTCACAAGGAAAAATTGTTCTACCACCTCCTCTGGACTTCTCCCACATCGCCTGGTCCTAAAGGTCGGTGCTCCTATTATGTTACTACGCAACCTAGATCAACAGGAAGGTTTGTGTAACGGAACAAGACTTCAAATCACCAGACTTGGAGAAAAAGTCATTGAGGCAACAATCTTGAGTGGCTCAAATCAAGGACAAACTGTCCTAATACACATGGTAAATTTAAATCCATCAGAATCAAGATGGTCATTTAAATTGCAAAGACGACAATTTCCAATTGCCCCGTCCTTTGCAATGACCATCAACAAAAGCCAGGGACAGTCAATGAAAAAAGTTGACATTTATTTGGAAAAACCTGTTTTCACTCATGGTCAACTATATGTTGCATTGTCCAGGGTAAAGAGCATTCAAGGATTAAAAATACTTCTTCCAAATGAAGACTCCTTGGACAAAGCTACAACTCCAAATGTGGTGTACCCAAAAATATTTCAGCAACTTCATTAAGTGTGCAACTATTATTATATAAATATATTTCCAATTTTATTATACAATTCCAATTAACCTTTCCAATTTTTCCAGCACAAAACAAATTTTATCTCGCTGATATCATACAGGCTGCCTCCTACATTTTACAAATAAATCACCCTTCTTAGTACACAACTTAATTTAAGTACAGCCAAGATCTGCAACAAACATCGATTACTAAACAATTGGAGAGCATACATTAAACTTCATTCATAAGATAAAAACCACTAAATTATTTCTTTCGTGCAACGCGCGAGTAATCCTGCTTGTTGTTCACTCCAATCCGTTAGAACTTTTAAGGATATTCTAAAACAATTCAAACAATTGTATTTTAAATTATTTTAATTTATTTACCTTTACCCTTCGTCCTAATAAAGCCCTAAATCATACTATGAATAACAATATATTTGATAACTTTTAATGAATTTATAAAAAAATTAAAATTTTAAAATCTCAAGATTTGAATAAAAATTAAAAAATACATCAGAGATATTAGACATTTAAAACATATATGTGCTTACATTCGAAAAGAGTTATCATCAAAAGATACCCATCGTCCGTGGGTTAGTTCAATGACGAAGATATTGGACAATGAGCGTCGGTTGACCACCACGTCGCGAGTTCGATCCTAAGGAGTGACACTTTATTGTGTCTCCATCGCGGCGCTTGGGGAGACATCCCCGTAGCTAAGTGAAGCTGGGAGCAACCTACTTGTGTGGACAGACATAAAGGGCTTGCTAGTCATGCTCCAGAGAGCCCACAGGGACAGACCCCAATGGATCATGAGTTAGGTGCCCTACCCTTGGATTGGGTTGAGCCCAAACCTTTCCTAAAAATTATGTATAAAAAAAAAGAGTTATCATCAAAAGATCCTATTTGAGATGAATAAAAAATATATAGACTACAAAAATATGAAATCAGTTTTGAATTATTATCCAACACTGTATATGATATCTAACTGTACCAATAAAAATTAAAAATACAGATGAGGTAAATAGGCTTTCACTCAGCTCCTTGAAAATATGGTGGGAGGAGAGCCAATGACCCCCTAACCTTTGTCATCACCTCCATGAATGGAAAAGCCGGCATCTTGATGGTTTTAATCAATTGGCTTGGTGCATGTCCTCCGTCAACGCTCCATGTATTTGGCTTGGTCTTTATCATCTGCTCCCTCTAATATATCATACCTGACTCCCCTTGCAATGTCCATCGTGGATTGCCCATTGGTGTGTTTTTGGCAATGCTTTTGGGCGTTGCCCTAGGAGTAGAAATTAGAAAACGCCCCAACCAACCACGAGTTCGTGTTCCTTTGATGCCATTAATCATTTGATTTATTATTTCTTATTCTTTTATTATTTTGCAAACATTTGTTTAACCCATTGTTGTAAAAGCCGGACTAGAAGGTGAACCGGAGAGGGATTCGGGTCATGTACGGTTTTCATGGTCGAATCATTTAGACCAATGGTTGAACCGATGACGTAATAATTAAAGAAAATTATCTTACTTTTAAATATATCTTACATAAACATAGAAGCAAAGTGTGATAGTTTAATCTATTAGTTTTAACAAGAGATCATTGACTAAGAAAAAATATAGGCATTAGGAAATAAATCCATTTTTTATATTTGACTATGGAAAAAAGTGGAATAAATAATATTTTTCTAGTAAATGAACAATGATATATATGATAGTAATATATATTTACGATTAAACAATAATATATATAAGAAGGAAAATATATGCTTAAAAATTTTGGGATTTGCAATTCAGTTTGTAAAAATAATATTAAATGGGTTAGTCAGTTCAACCATTCAGGTTTTCGGCCCGTCTTTTGGCTCAAAATGGGCCAACACCATAATAGAAAAAAACCATAACCTAGGAAACTGGATTATCCTTAGTGTTGAAAAACTTGCATTGGCAATTGTAATTAAACAAGAAGCCTAGAACTAATGTAAACATGTAAACAACACATTCCTCACATGAGGATATCCTCAAGTCACCAGTACATAACACCATAATAGAAAAAAAAACCATAGCTTAGGAAACTGGATTATCCTTAGTGCTGAAAAACTTGCATTCAAAAAATATAAAGGCAATTGTAATTAAAACAAGAAGGGAGAACACTAATGTAAACATGTAAACAATGCATTCTCATTCAAAACTTAGAATAACAAGACTAGACTATTCAGTAGTTTGACTGACTAAACTCATTCATCATTAGCTAAACATCTAATCTAAAAAAAGAAAAAATACGCATGGCCCCTACGACAGGTGGCACCTCCTCCCAACCTGTTTTGGAAAGACTGTCCAGAGGCCATATGAGACGTTTGACTAAGGCAAATGTATACGTTGAAGACATACACACATACATAATTTTTAGAAAAGTACGGTGTATTTTCCCAAAGACAAAGTCTCCGGGAAGTTCCAGTAAAAGATATTGAGTATCTTTTCCGGATTATCTGTTGGAGGAGGACAAGGCCTTGCATAAGACAATGTGAGTGATAAGTGAAAGTAAGTGAAAGTAAGACAACAGTAACGAACAGAGAAGAAGACATGTTGATTTGGACGTCAGAGAAAAGAAAATACGCAGAAAGGATTGAAGAAAGCGCAAATAAGCAAGCTAAGCTCTTTGAGTCGTTATACCCTCCACCCTCCTCCCTCCGCTCCCCACCCCCAGCCCTCCTCCCTCCTCCTGGGGGTGGGGGCGAGCTGGAGGGTGGGGGTGGGGGTGGAGGGGGGGCGGGGCTGGAGGGTCGGGGGGAAGGAGGGTGGAGGGTGGGGGTGGGGGGAGGAGGGAAGAGGGAGGAGGGTGGGGGTGGTGGGGGGCGGAGGGAGGAGGGTCGGGGGAGGAGGATGGAGGGTGGGGGGTGGTGGGGTTGGGTGAGGGAGGAGGGTGGGGGTGTGGGGGGGTAATTTTTTATTAAGGCTAGGGGCAAAAATGTCTTTTCACTTTTCAAATATATTAATGTGAGGTCCCTTGGGACCCTACATTAATATTTTCAACTTTTGGGATTTTTCCAGTATTAACTCCCTTGTGAGGGACCTATAATTAATTTTCCCTTCTAATAATGATGTCTAGCTTTTATCCCCCATTTCTTCATCCTCGTATGATGCCTCCGTCTTATCAAACTCTTGCTCCTATTTTTATCTCCATATTTTCTGAATGGCTTTTTAAGATCGTGCTCTCCAAAGTAACCACTTTAATCCCTCCCTCAAAAGGATATCTAACTTTTGCGCCACTTCTTTTACATATCTCTTAGATGGGACATATATATTTGACTTCATTACACACATTCCTAAATCAAGGGTTGAACAATGTTATACTACACTATTAATGTAGCACGCTTGATGCAATGTATCCACACCATGCTCTTATTTTGTAATACAATTTAATTTTTTTAATCATGAGAACCGTACAGATTTGCAACTAGAGTAGGTTATATGAGTGGGTCCAGCGGGGTTTGGCAAGCCGAAAAGCCCATAAAGACGGGCCTTGCTCAGAAGCTAGTAAAAAATGGGTCAGGCTAAAAAAATCTCAAACTATATTGTTCATGTTTCGAGCCAATCCATATTAAACCCACGTTTTTTTTATTTTCCCTCATTTTGATAGAGTTATCCCTTTTATTCACAAAATAATTATAATTTGTTTTTTTACTAAAAAGTATTGACAAAAGAGAAGAACAAATTCAACTTAATCTATAAATTTACAGGTTCGAGCCCAAAAATGTCATTTCAATATGGGTCTTACTATAGGGTCTAAAAATGGTTTTAGGTTAGCCCACAAGTTTAGGCACATATTACCGGCACCATGGCACTATTTACAATATATTGCAATCCTTGAATAAAACAGTAAAACCTTAATAAATTGACAAAGATACGTAGGAGAGCAAGAATGAATGTGCAAGTTAGTAAGATAGGAGTGAGCAAGTAAGGTAGCCAGAAGAGCAGAAAACGACAAGAAAATAGGTCGAGTCATCAACTCAGTGGGGCCCACCAACCCATTAGTAGTCTCCCTCTTTTGTTTGCCATCACAAATCACAATGGTGTCTTACAAGATCCAGAGGGAATCACCAAAATATAAAAAAGCCCATAAAATAGCTAGCTATTCATGTGGTGTGGGCCTCCACATCATGATGTCACAATCCCCTCTCCACTTTTATTAATTACTCCTCATATACTCCTATATTATATTACCATTATTATTTCCCTCCTCCTTTTTCTTTGGCCGTCTGATGAAAGTAATAGGCTCCTCAGTCCTATGTAATATGTATCTCTAGTTCTTTTTTATTTTTTCTCTATCTAACTCTAACTCTCTCTCTCTCTCTCTCTCTCTCTCTCTCTTGTAAGAAGTACTACAGTACAACTAAACTCTGAAATCTGAATCCACTCTTCCTCACTTACACTTCACCCCAGAAACACACACGTTTTCTCCTTCATCTTCTGCCTCTCTTAGTTTCTGAGCCTCCTTTTTTCCCTCCTTATTTTCTGTCAGACTTTAAGCTTACTGTCCAAACTTCTAAGCTTTGGCTTTGGATTTTTCAACCCCATTTTTTTCTCCTTCTCTTTCGATCTCCCTCGTGGACCACCGACACTCATTTTTTCTTCCCATCCAAGCCTGTTATTTTCTGGTACACAACATTTTCTCTTTTTTGAAAATATCCTTACATTTTCTGCTATATCTGTTTGTGTTATGCTTTACATGTTTGACCATCTGAGCTAAGGAGAGCTTAAGTTTCTGTTTCCACTTGTTGTAGTCAATGTTTGGTGTTTGGTTAATACTGTAAACAAGGTTATATTGTTATGTAAATTTTATAATGATGAGTGATGATGAGGGAGGTATTTGCTTTTTGAGGAGGTGGGTATTTTTGTCCCTTACGTCAGTTGCTGCACAAGATTATGATTTGGATCAAGACGGTTCATTGGGCCTTATCTTTTACATATTTTCAAAATAGTTTTGCATGGACCACTTCTAGTTGCCTGTTTACTCAGCCAACCTTCATGACATCAATCATTATAATTCCACACATTTGATTTAAAAATTTTAAATTTTGTTTACCTTCATTGCTCTCAATATATCTTTCACTTGGGCCCAGTGGATTTCATTTTCTACAATCTGCTGTACAGAATCCCTGCCGTTTGTACTCTTTTAGCTCTATACATTCACATGTGATCATATTAGGTGTATGCCGTATGTAACTAATAATTTAGATAGTACCTTATTGGTTATCATTTAATTCGGCTAGGAATTGGTGCTGGGGCTGTTGGCAGAAAAATGTCTTTTTCTCATGAATTCTTAACATTATCTGGCTTTATCATTTGAAGTAACCTTGTTTAATCTTATTGTTTCCCTACCCATCCATACTAATAAATTTGTCTTTTATATTATTTGATACTGCTAAGTCTATCTCCCTGCAATTTTTATACGGATTGTTAATTTTTGCATTTGGCTTAAGGGATGATTAGCATAAAGTACAGGACACACTAATTCATGTGATTTTGAAAGGTTTCCAAATTGTTATTGTTCTTTCTACACAATTGATTATTCATTTGGCTTGATTTTAAAATCTTGCAATTTGGTCATGCCTGCAGCTGAAGTACAAACAGAATTTCCAGATTACAACCACTTTTGACACTAAGGCAGTAGGCTGTTTCAGAAATGAGGCCTCTAATATCCTTGCAGCCCATGGAATAGTTCCCCAGATCTCAAAAAGGACTGGAGAAAACCAATTATCAGCATGAGCAGAAATCTTTATGACAAGTCAAAATCAGAAAAAATTGCTTCCCTTAATGAAGATCTCCAAAGTGTTGGGAACAACACTTTAAAATCTTCCAGGGATAAACAAAAACAAGTAAAGTTTGGAGGGGAAAGTGAAGACGATGAGCTTGTTAAGTATATGTCTAGTTTGCCAGTTTACTTGGAGAGGGGGAAAAATATTCATGAGAGGGTTTTAAATGTTGGGGTCCTTGATTGGTCCCGTCTAGAAAAATGGCAACATAGGCATAATAAACATATGCCCTTGAAGGGTAAGAGGACTTTGGCGACCACCAGTGCCACTAATACATCCTCTCCTGTCCCAGCAGAAGGATCCTCAGTTCATTCTGTTGATGGTGGCAGTCCATCGACTTCTTGCCAAAGATTAAGCCGTCCATCGCTGCAATCTTACTTTATGGCATCTACCGCACAAGACCTCTCCTTCAGTGACAAGACCTCAGGAGAAAATGTTGGAAAATGTCATAATCTTAGGGGAGGCCTTGGTAACATGGATTCCCAGAGCAAATTAGTCAGAGGAGATGAGTATCTTTCCCAAAACCTTGATGGTAGGAGACTAAAAGGCTGTAGCAAGAAGGATTCATATCCAAACAGTAGTACAGAAAGTAAAATCTTGCCAAGTGACTATAAATTTCATGGAGCATCGCGTGGAAAGCTACAAAATGGCACTCAAGACAGTGAATTGGAGAAAAGAAAGGAGACTTTGCAAGAACCAAATATCAAAATTGTTGAGCAAGGTAAAATAGGGAGAAGCAAGCCTATTGATCTTCGTATGCCAAACGATATTCCCCAAAATGGTTTATCTGATAGGAGAATATCTTTTGGTCAAAAGTCAGGGACTACTATGAGAACAAGCCTTTCAGAAAAATCCAATCAATGTTTTCCAAGTGACACTGATAATTTACACTCATGCCCACCACCAGAAAATACTGATGCCAATCATTCTCAGGCAGAAGGATGTAGTTCTTTGGATGCAGGAAACATCAGAATTCCCATAGCCACATCCTCAACTCTCCAATTATCTAAAATAAGAACACATCAAAGTCCATTAAGATCTTTAAAGGTCGAAGAAAGGAAACAGACAGAAGCTTCAATTCCATCTGCTACTGAACCTTCTCAAGGACTAGGCCAGAAAGGTAAGTCTGAGAAGTCAAGAAGCTCTTCTCCGTTTGGTCGATTTGGCTTCAGCATGAGTTATACAAGCAAAGGTGCAAGCTGCAAAGAAAGTCTACATGCACCTCATAAGAGCTCCATGCCAGCTGTTAGATCTGGTGCAGAAACTATGAGAGTTTCTTCTAGCTCATGCATCTCAGGCAGAAATAACTCTGTTGATGCTGGCAGAAGCCGGACAAGCCCTTTGAGGAGGTTACTGGATCCACTCTTGAAACCAAAGGAAGCACACTGCCGTCACTCCGTGAAGTTATCATCTCAGAGGGATCCAAGGTTGACAAATAATGCTGATGTTGCCTATCCCCATTTGCAGTCAGGGAAAGAATTGGACAGGAATCGTAGGGTCAGTTGTAGCTCAATCAATGCCTGTGATTCTCTTGGTGAAAAGAAGAATGCATCTTCGACGTCTCGAGCTCTTTTAAGAATAACCGTAAAAAATGGCCATCCTTTATTCACATTTGCAGTTGACAATGACAGCAATGTCCTGGTAGCTAAAGTTAAGACTTTAGTTAGCTCTAGGAAAGATGGCTTCTGTTGTATCTATACTTTCTTCTGCTTCAATGAAGTCAAGAAGAAAAATGGCAATTGGATTAATCAAGCTGGCAAGAGCAAAGGCTCAAATTATATACACCAAGTTGTTGCCCAAATGAAGGTTTCCAATTCTCACTTGTATGATTTAACTGGTGAGAATTGTGTGGACTTCTCCACTGTGAAAGAGTTCGTGCTGTTTTCTGTTGAACTGAAGCAAGGGAATGGTGAGGCCTCTGATTACCAGCCTAATGATGAGCTTGCTGCCATTGTTCTCAAAATACCGAAATCTATTAGTTTCACCAACAACATGCATCAGGGGAGTTGCCACAATGGTAGTAAACTTTTTCATGCAACGGTTGTGCTTCCTAGTGGGGTTCATAGTCTTCCAAGTAGAGGCGGACCTTCGTCCCTTATTGAACGCTGGAAATCGGGTGGGTCGTGTGATTGTGGTGGCTGGGACTTGGGTTGCAAACTGAAAGTCCTTGAAAATAAAAATGAATCTTGTAAAAGTTCAAAACCCCCCAAAGCTTATTTTGCTGAACAGTTTGAGCTATTCCTCCAGGTACTTTGTTTATAGGCTAATGTGATTCTCTGTCATAGTTCTATATTTACTCCCTCTCGTCATAAGTATAAGATCTCTTTGATTTTTTTCGTAGAAGCTAGGGAAGTAAATTAGACAATTAAATCATAACATATGTTACTTGTAATTAGATTATAGGTTAATTTATAAGCAGAATAAATTGGTTGTGAGGGGAAAAAATATTTGTAAAATGTTTTATAGTGATTGATTTTGCACCCTTAATTTATCTGAAAGTCAAAGGACTCTTATAATTAGGGGAGAATTATTTTTCTTATTAGTCTTCTAACTTCCATTGCTACTCAGCAGGTGAATGGACAAGATCACGTGCCTGCATTCAGTATGACCCCCTTCACACATGGAATATATTCAGTTGTTTTTGACTCATCCCTCTCACCCTTACAAGCATTCTCCACATGCATTGCATTATTGGACAACAATATGTCTTATGAGCTTTCTGGATCAAGAGATTCTATGGAAGTAAAAACTCCAAGAGAAACACTATCAATGCAAAATGATGGGACAAAGGTTTTGAGGAAGTTGGAAGATATTCCTGCAAGTTATATCTCTTATCCACCACTTTCTCCAGTTGGAAGGGTATGAAGCATGAACTAGCTATAAGCGTATAGAAGTAGATACACATGTCTCCTTGTATTTTGATGCATGATATGTTATTAGGCATGTTCACTCCTATGAATCAGTGTATTGTGTTCATGTCTGCAGCAGAGTTAACGTTCTCACAAGTTCATCACAAGCTTCTTTTTTTGTGTTGTCTTGAGAGCGGATGAATTGTTGTGTAATCAAATGTAACACGGGATAAACAGTTATTATCAATTAATTTAAGTGTGAATAGTATGGTTTTGTTGTGTATTGGCCTTTGGTAAGTTTTTTATTTGTCTATGTGTGAAACGATAAATAAAACATTATTTTACGCGCAAAAGTCTAGCTCAATTCCTAACTGGATCCAATGAGCTCTCATAGGACACAGCTCTGTTAAACACAATTGGAGATTTGGTTGCTTGATTTTTTTTGAGAATAAAGTGTCAAGTAAAACGTGCAAATCTAGATAACTACAAGTGGCTGTTTCTATATTTCTCAAGGAGAATATATACAGAGGGGATGTGTAATCTTTTTTTGAAAAATTAGACAATTGCTAAAAACTTGCGATTATAGATATTTTTATTTTTGGTCAAAACATGTGATTATAGAGATGAGTAATGAGTAATTTATAAATAGATTTAAAGTCAGTAGACTATATAAAGTCATCAACGAAATTTGTAACCTGATAAAAAAATTTAATGAAATATGTAATTTTCTACGTGTAAAGAAAACAAGGGTGGGTGGTTAAAAAAATAGGGTGAAGCATTGGGGATGAAGGCCCGTAATTACCTTGGCCCATTGATTTTTACCCTGAGCGAGGCTAACTATAAATTACTAACTATTAATAATGTAGTTTGTATATTGTGCCTTGTCTCCCACTCTCTTCTTTTTGAGAATACTGATTAAGCTTCATAAAATTTTTTTGCAATTAGATTTAAAATTGAATGGTTTATAATATCTTTTAAAATGTTAATATATACTATTTTTGACATCAATAAATAATCTCAACTTCCTAAGTTTTGATCAGCATAGTGTTTGCTTGATTGCATGAAAAATTAATGTATAAAATATTTTAACAATTGTTTA
Organism: Mimosa pudica; assembly: GCA_029929735.1. Taxonomy (NCBI): domain Eukaryota; kingdom Viridiplantae; phylum Streptophyta; class Magnoliopsida; order Fabales; family Fabaceae; genus Mimosa; species Mimosa pudica. The sequence continues at coordinate 18,341,350 of JAKELP010000012.1, read as the reverse complement.
AGAAAGTATTACATATTAACAATTCATATTTAATCCAATAGTGGGTTTAAGATTATGAGAAAAAATGGAGAAAATGAGTATTAGAGTAAAATGATTATGATAGAAACTCAACCCTTTTATTGTAACAAAAAAAATTACACTTCCTCAATTCATACTCATATTCATTCATAATATAACAACTTAATTTGATGTTTTCTAGTAAGTATATTTATTGTTTTTCTCTAAACCAATAAATATGATCTATATATTAATAATAATCTAATAATATATAGGATATGGTTAGATAGTTTACTCTCTGATATCAAACGTTATAAATGAAATGCAAACTGTTAAGCCAAAAACTTACAATGGTATCAAACAAGATTTCAAATCTTATAAAAGATATTTTAACATGAGAAAAAGAACTTTGAAAAAAATATCATAAATTTATATTATTTTAAAAAATAAATCGTTCATGCTAATTATAAATATCATATCAGAATAGGATTTGTAGAGTCATTATCTGATAACACGTCAAGTATCACTTAATATAATATAGTAGGATAGTGATAATAAAAATGAACTTCTCATCTTTCGGAAAAAAGGTGGACTCATTTTTAACCTTTTTCTCATGCACCATAAATTTTCACCTCTCTCCCACACCCAAAGCTGATTTGCCCTCTACTTCCTCTGTTGTTGCTTCTCATAAAGCTGTTCCCTTTTTCCACTTTCTTCTCTTTGTCACTATCGCCTCATTATCTCCTCTTCTTCTCCTTTTATGAAACTCATTTTATTTGCTAATATAAATTTATAGGTTCATCATAGCCCACATCCTACACGCACTGAATAATGCTTTGTTCAATCTCTATTTGAATAGACTAAACTGGAAATGTGTAAAGTTGAAGAATCAAAGGATTGAGAATAAAGGATATATATTTGGATGGGTCATTGAGTCATGTTGGAGATTTAGGTGGCATATCCCAGCGAGTATCCGGAGTGTCTGCTTAGATTTTGGCCAATTTTTCATTAAAATAAGAAATGTACACGCTGTACGTTGTATCTCTATTTTTTTTAATTTTGGATTGGATATAGTGATGAATAATTAAAATAAGGAATGTGGTTTATAATATTGTAACTTAATAGTGCAGAATAGAAGAGGTGTATGAATAATAGACATTTGCATCACATGATTAGGAATAGACAAAGTCACTGAATTAATTAATAAGAGTATTCCTCCCTGCCAGAGACAAAGAATGACACTTCTAGCTAGCCAATCTTTGTTTTACCTTATCCACCATAAATTGATACATTGACTTAAAAACTTTCTCATGATGAAGAGGAACCCGAAGATATCTACCCAAATCAGCAGACATATTAAATCTCAAACTATGACTTAGTTGTAATTTAATATTATGATTAATATTGCGAGAAAAGAAAACTCTTGTCTTTCCTTCATTTACCTTTTGACCTGAAGCATCACAAAAAGCATTAAGACAATCTTTAATCACTTGTAACTGGTCTAAACGAGCTTCAGCAAAAATAATCAAATCATCAGCAAAATACAAATGAGATAATGGTGGTCCCCCTTTATTAAGATGAATTGGTCTTCAGTTTCCAGATGAAATATTTGACTGAATCAAATGAGTCAACTTCTCCATACAAATCACAAATAAAAACGGAGACAAAGGATCACCTTGTCTAATACCTCGGGAAGGATTAAAAACATTTGACTTACTACCATTCCACAATAGTTGCATAGAGGGAGAAGATATACACTCCTGAATCAAGAAGATCAAGCTCTCCGGAATTCCCACCTCCCTTAAACAATTAATAGCGAATTCCCAATTAATTCTATCATACGCCTTCTCCAAATCAATTTTTACAGCCATAAAACCTTTCTTTCCCTTCATAGTTTTCATGGTATGGATCACCTCTTGAGCAACAATAATATTGTCGGAGCTCAAACGTCCCGGAACAAAACTACACTGATTAGGGGAAATAATAGTCGACATAACAGGCTTAATCCGATTAACTATGATTTTCGTTATCAATTTATAAATCACATTACAAAGGCTAATGGGACGAAAATCTCTCATAAATTCTGGGTTTGGGACTTTAGGAATAAGCACAAGAAAAGTCTGATTAACCTCCCTAATCAAACAAGGATTCTCAAACACCTTTCGCACAAAATCAATAACATTTCCACTAACCTGTTTTCATTGAGCTTGAAAGAATAGAGGATTAAGACCATCAGGACCTGGAGCTTTAAGAGGGCCCATACTTTTCAAAGCAGTCTCAACTTCCACCTCTTTCACATCAATATTCATACTACTAATAACACCCACCGTAAGCACAAGATAAGATACATCAACATTCAACACATCCCTATGCACACGATCTTAAAAAAAAACATATGATAAAAATTCACAGCTACATTTTTTATCTGATCCACATCAAATATCCACTCTTCATCCTCACCCTTGAGAGCTTCAATACGATTAATCCTCCTCCTTGCATTCGCCCTTCGATAAAAATATTTCGAATTTTTATCCCCTAAATAAAACCACTCACACCTTGCCTTTTGTATTTTCCTTCCTTTTTATCAAAAAAAAAAAAAGAGGTGTATGAATGATTGATGAAAATGGGTCCACCGGTGAGGCTTGAAAAAAGTTTGTGATGAAGAAAGGGTTGGTTGTGAGTCTTGTGACACCACATTCAACCCATAAAAGATGTGCATTATATGTTCCACCTTTTCCCTATAATGATTGCCCCTCTCAATATCTCGTATTCATCTTCGGATCTTCATACGTTTGTGCTTGAAGTTCCAAACTCACTATACTTTCACTTCACTGTACAAGATGAATACATGTGGTTGATCTCAAAAAGTTTAAAAGTGATTATTTTAAAATTTCCTAATTAAAAAACCTTGTGCATTCACTCTATCACATTCCTATAAATTAGCCTCACTGTTGGCACCCGTCCTATCACTTTTCTTCAGTAAATGAACATCGTGTTCCTAGTGTGTGTGTCTTTCACTCCTTCCTCGTCAATTTTAAATCCGATACAATTAGTCTCTTCTCTTTAAAATTTTAAATGGTCTCATCTCTCAAAGTTTATGAAATAAACCTCTAATTGTTCGAATATTTTATTTCATCATATTCTGATTATACGATTAAGTTAACATTTTATAATAGGAAAAAATTAAACCACTAAATTTTAAGATAAATGTGACATATAATTAGAGCATATATTAAGGAAGTGACTTCCATCATTCAACTTATGGAATTAAGTTCACTTCCTTTGAACTCAAATATAAATTGCTCTACCCTTACCACTATAATCTCCTCTGTTTAGAAGAACCAAAGATGAGATGCTTTCCACATGAACTCAGACCCCTCAAATATAAACTATTTGTTTCTTAATATATAGAGTATTTTTGAAAATAAAATATCCACAACTTCTCTACTCACTTTTAGCACACCAAACAATGTAATATAGCTCACTTCCCGCCTAACTTCTCCTTATACTTCTACATCACCCAACTTCCATTTCTACTTTCTTCAAACCTTTCCATTGCACAAAATTTAGAAAATAAATTGTTATATTGCCACTTTTACTTCATAGAGTATATGAGCTTATAAACTCCTAAATGAAGTCATAATTTGTTGTGTCGGCTTCAATAATTATAATTTATAAATTTTTATAAAGATTTACTATTTTCCTATTGTTAGTGGTTAAAATAATAAGTATACTTATTTATAACTTACAAAAATTTGTACTTATAAAGTTTATATAAATTTTGTCTATACATTTTTCCTGATCTGGGTGTATTAGTTTTTGTTTATAGTAATACATGCTACTAGAAATTTAATATTTTCTATGACACTTTTTTGCCAACGAATATATTTTGCTTAATTAATGTTAAATCTTACGACCAATTAAAGCTTCCATAATTAAGTGACCAAAAAAAAAAGCTTCCATAATTATTTTCATTCGTGGTACCCGATGAAAGGACGTGCATTCATTATGATATTATTATTCATAAATGGAAGTCTTACCTGTGATCTGATAGCATACAATGCTTTGTCCCAGTTCATTACCAACTTCACATACACTCTAAACAAAATAAAAAGAAAATAAAATATCTCGACAGTTTGAACTCTGCACATGCCATGTCTTATTTTGATACACATAATAACATAGAAATAAAAGAAAGAAATATAGCAACAAAAGGCAAAGATAGCCAGATTGTCAACACCACAGCGCCACCTCGTGTCATATTGTGTCAGTGGTGGGCTCAGAGGCAAGCGTGGGAGTGTAATGGCATGTCTTTTGGAAAAATAAAATAGTAATAAATACAAACACAGACAGCACACAATAATAAAAAGTTTCAAAACATACATACACACAACTCAATATCCAATAATAATAAATGCACATATATAAATATTTCCTCATAGTAGATACAGTAGAGAAGTAAAGAGCTCAATGTTGCAGCCTTACAGGGTACAGTAGAAAGATGATGAGTTAGTGTTATGGAAGTGATTCTTAAGATCAAACACAAACCTTAAGATCTCAAAGCAGGATTATTTTTCTTCTTTTCCCACCTTATCTCTATCTGTCTCTACACTCTAATCTCCTAGAAAAAATTTGTTTTTTTTGGTGAGGAATTGCATATTCACTAATGGGAGGTCGTTGCTCTAAATTTTCACTATGTTGGTGGTCCTCTAATATCAAATCTAATCTTCATGACTTGTCTGACAATGGTGAGGTTTTGATTATTTGTCACTGTTTATTTTCTGGGGGTGGATAAAAAAGCAAAAAATGAATGCTTACTAATGAAGTTTAAACTTTTGGTGCAGATGATGGGAGCAAGAATGAGAAGGCTGGCATTATAGAGTATAGCTTGGATGAACTAAGGAGTGCCACTTCAGGATTTTCACCTGACAACATTGTATCAGAGCATGGTGAGAAAGCTCCCAATGTTGTTTATAGAGGGAAGCTTGAAGATGATGTGTGGGTTGCTGTGAAGCGCTTCAATAAGTCTGCTTGGCCTGATTCTCGACAATTCTTGGTTTGTGTCATTTGTTTTCACTCATGTTTTTTTATGGTTTACTACTTTCAAATGCTTTATCATGCAAGTATGTGGATTGTAGTAGCTATGTTTGTGAGTTGAAGTTCATGTTTTCTGTGGTTGGTTTAACTTGTAGGAGGAAGCAAGAGCAGTGGGGCAGCTTAGGAATGAGAGATTAGCCAACTTGATTGGGTGTTGCTGTGAAGGGGAAGAGAGATTGCTTGTTGCTGAGTTTATGCCCAATGAAACTCTCTCCAAACACCTTTTTCATTGTAATTTTTAATTATTTATGTACATTCATCACTTAAATTGCTCATATCTTGTAGTTTTTTGAAATGCAAGGATGCCTTGCTGGTTTAGTTTTATTGGTTGCTGTTATTGCTCTTGTAGGGGGAAGTCCAAATTAATAATGATTAACTAGGTAACACAAGTTATTGGGATGATAATTAAGCATTTTGAGATGATGATTGACCAATTTAAGTAATCATAGTCCTACATTTGTTCCCATTTTGATTGACTTGTTTTCTTATCCATTACTGTTGTTGAAAATCCCTAATTTGTTATTTGAATGAACCAATATGATAGGGGAGACCCAGCCCATGAAATGGGCAATGAGGCTGAGAGTGGCCTTTTACTTGGCACAAGCTTTGGAATACTGCAGTAGCAAGGGACGGGCGTTGTACCATGATCTTAATGCTTATAGAATTCTATTTGATCAGGTACTTAATTTTTCTATTAACCACGATTTTCTAAATCATTATGTCTTGTTGGCTATTTCATAATTGAGATCACTGGTCGATAGGATGGCAATCCCAGACTCTCCTGTTTTGGACTCATGAAGAACAGCAGAGATGGCAAGAGTTATAGTACAAACTTAGCCTTCACCCCTCCTGAGTACTTAAGGACAGGTAACAACTCACAAACAAAAGCTTATATATGCTCTTGTGCTGGGTTATCTTGATATGTGTAAGCATTTGGGCATGTGATTCCAAGTCAAGCATAATGGTCATGTCATACACATTGAAATTATTTTGTAGGCATCATGACTATAATTATTTAACTGAGCAAAAATGTGTTTGAATTTGGCAGGTAGGGTTACCCCAGAGAGTGTTATATACAGTTTTGGCACCCTTTTGCTTGATCTTCTCAGTGGCAAACACATTCCACCTAGTCATGTATGCTAATACCTTCTATGCTCTTTTCTTTTGATACAATGTGGTTTTTTTATTTGTTCTGATTTGCTTGAGATTGTATTTTACTGGATATGCAATTATATGGATTTGGCTCATTCAATATCTGATGATAGATTTTGAAAATGATTGTCCTATATGACCTCTCAGTTCTGTATCAACAAGATTGGTGTGAAAATGGTTGTTTTAAAACTTGGAGACAATCCATTTTTTATGCAGGCACTTGATCTTATACGAGGGAAAAACATTTCAATGCTCATTGATTCATGTTTGGAAGGCCATTTTTCAAGTGATGACGGAACTGAGTTAGTTAGATTAGCTTCGCGTTGTTTACAATATGAAGCTCGTGAGAGGCCTAATGCCAAGTCACTTGTAACGGCTCTGGCTTCTCTTCAGAGAGAAACTTCTGTAAGATTTCCCTTTTTTCCTTCCTTATTATGTACTCTCGAGTTCTTGTACTGCAAATGATCGAAAGTCTAGATTTATTTCATAGATCTGTACATGATCATGATGATGCCAATGGAAGTATGGGAAATGCTTATGACTGATATCATATGCTATTAAACAGGTTCCATCAAAAGTTTTGATGGGCATACCAGATGGAATTGCATCAACAAAGGAAACCGTTTTGTTGACACCTTTTGGCGAAGCTTGTTCTAGAAGGGACTTTACCGCTATACATGAAATTTTGGACAAGGTTGGGTACAAGGACGACGAAGATGTTGCCAATGAGGTACTAAATGGTTTATAATCTTTTGGTTTAATGTTCTCAGGGGAATGCTATGAGTGCCTTTATCTTTTCTTTTCCCATGTTAATAGTATTTGTGACTCAATATCTAGATTTCTGTTTTGTAGTTATTTGTTCAAGATCATTTTCCATTGGTTTTAGCCATGATATATGCTTCAAGAGAATTAGCACTTTTGAAGAAATGGTGTCACTATTTTATTCATGACAACGTTAATGACATTAAACTTTCTTCATCACGTGATGTGGACATTCCATTTTTCAGTAAAGCATGTGTGCTTGCCCAAATTTGTTGCCGTGAGCTTGAATTTCATTAACATTCAATTTCTTTTGACACCTGTTGCTTTCTATGCTTGTTTCTGTGTCACAGCTTTCATTCCAAATGTGGACAAATCAAATACAAGAAACTCTAAATTCTAAGAAACAAGGAGATTCTGCTTTTCGTGCCAAAGACTTCTCTGCGGCTATTGACTACTATACACAAGTAAGATAGCAAGAAATGCAAAGAAGTCAAAATTTCAGTGCTCATAAATTATGAATACTTTCCAGTCATTCTTTGTTAACACTGGACTAAATAGAAAGAAGAAGAAAAACTTGACATGATTATGGTTTATCCAAACTTCATGAAATACTTTATGATTAGTAGGTTTGATTAGCATTATTGATGAATTAAGGTGTGAATTGTGATCATATCCCACGATAGAAAATATTGATGCATGCTTTGTGTGTAGTTCATTGATGTAGGCACTATGGTATCGCCAACTGTCTATGCGAGACGTTGCTTATGTTACTTGATGAATGACATGGCTCAAGAAGCTCTTGGAGATGCCATGCAAGCCCAATCAGTGTCACCCACGTGGCACACTGCTTTCTATCTTCAAGCAGCTGCCCTGTTCAGCCTTGGAATGGACAATGATGCACAAGAAAGTCTTAAAGATGGCACAATGCTAGAAACCAGAAAGCATAAAAACTAAAAATGTACACATTTGTTTTCCTTTCTACATATTACCCTTATGTATGAGGAGAAATTTCTAGTATTAAATTGTATGTATGCTTCTTTATGGTAGCTTCTACAATTAGCAACACCCCATAACTGCCAATTATAATTCATTGGTGCTTTTAGCCTTTTAAATACTTTCAAGTTTCAATCTCATATAGCTTCAAGTTATTCCTCTCACGAGTTTGTTGAAACTCACAAATTTGACATCATTGATTCTATGTCTCTATTGTTAAACCTCAACACCACTCTAATGATATCCATTTCTATGTTTTCATTCATAATGAAGCAAAAACGTTCGTGGAATGTTGCTATTTTTTCCCTTCAATCCTAAATATAGATTATATTCATTTTTAAAAAAAATCTGAAAAAACAAAAAAGTAACTTCTAAATTGATTTATTTCAATTTAGACAATTAATATGAGAGAATTAATTTTGAATATACAAAAATTCTGAATTGATTTATTTCAATTTAGACAATTAATTTTTTAGATTTATTTTTCAAATATAGAATTTTGAAGAAAATATTGTGTGTAAACATTAATACGAGAGAGAAGGACAATAGTAAAAAAAAATCACATCTATTATGTTTATATCAAACATCACCTTACATAAAATCATTCAAAAAATTTAACCTTATATTATGGGATGGAGTATGTATTTATTTTATTTTATTTTCACTTCACCATAACTCATTTAAATGGAAGTGTTGGAGGAAAAAATATAAATGGAACAATATGACATTGAACAAGGGCTTGAAGTGTTAAACTTCAATTGTTTTCCGTAAATGAAAAATAAAAATACAATTACAGCAAAATCGGATAAAAAGCAAATGGACCCCTTTCAAGTAAAAACCACTTTTTTCCCTATATTTCATATTATTATATCTCCATAATATGCCCTCGACTATTTTATTTTGGGAAAAACAAAATTGAGGGAGAGACCCCACCCTAACAAGTTTAGGTGGATGGGGCATTATATGACTAGGGAGCCTCCAAATAGTGAGACCTCCTCAGACAACAGGTAGATTAACACCTCAAAGCCCAGCCAAAATACTTGGTATCATGTTTCCTTCCCGTAACTATATATCCACAGGTATGCTAATGACTGTTGGAGACAGGGAATCAGCACCTCCAATTGCTTTCAATAAACATCGCATCACTAATCTTCAACATACTTACATCATCATTCATCAATCAATTGTGTAAACCAATGATATGTAAAACCACAGAACTCCCAACCAAGCAACAATCTTCATGCACACGCTCCTCGCAAAAATTATTTCCAAGCTTCTATATCATGTTAGCTCTGAATATACAATGGAATAATACCTCGCAGAGGAGGGGCCATACAGTACAAGTGCATTTTTTAAATCATGCAAAAGTTGTACTCCCTCCTGTCCTAAATATGAGATCTAGTTGATTTTTTTGGAGAATTCTAAAAAAGCAAAATAGGTCAATTATACATTTATTTACCTGATTTTTTCCTTAAACTGGTTTATTTAACCTATAAACTAATGGCTAATCTAAAAATATACTCCCTCCGGTCCTAAATATAAGACCTAATTGACTTTTTTAAAAAATCCTATAAAAAAGCAAAATAAGTTAATTATAAATTAATATACCTAAATTTTTCCCTTAGACTAGTTTATTTTACCTATAAACTAATGAATAATCTAAAAATAAATCAAATATGTCATGATTTAATAGCCTATTTCGCAACCTTAACCTCTCCAAAAAAAAGTCAATTAAGTCTTATATTTAGGACCAAAGGTAGTATCAAATATGTTATAATTTAATAACATATTTTATAACCTTAACATTTTCAAAAAAAGTCAACTAGATCTTATATTTAGGACAGGAGGGAGTAGTATAGGTCAATTATAAATTTATTTACCTAATTTTTTCCTTAAACTTGTTTATTTAACCTATAAACTAATGACTAATATAAAAATATATCAAATATGTTATAATTTAATAACATATTTTATAACCTTAACATCTTCAAAAAAAGTCAACTAGATCATATATTTAGGACATGAGGGAGTAGGACAGGGGGGAGTACAAGACAATTTTTTTTTCCTCGCTGATCAACAAAAAAAATAAACCTCCAGAACAGTTAGGTTCAGATTTGTCTAACAGCCTAGGGAATCACCACAATGCTCCTATCAATCTTCAACCTCTGACTACTTGCTTCAGGTTTGGAAATTGAACGGTACGTTGACACCCTCAATATTGCTCGTTCAAGAAACCTATGTGAAAGTATAAAATACTCACTCTAGCCTAAAATATAAGACCTACTTGGGGAGGTAAATTTGGTCCTATATATAAGAACTCTTTCTAATTTTCTCGACATTTCCCTAAATTAACCCTATTGATGTTCCTTAATATTATACAGGAAAAGGAACAGGAGACATTTAACCTTGAGTATATAAGAACAGGAGACATATATAAGAACTCTTTCTAATTTTCTCGACATTTCCCTAAATTAACCTTGAGTACACACTAACCAATAAAATGTTGTTAATAGCAAAAGGATAGTGCTGAAAACATTTCACCAATCATAGAAATCAACACTAGGTTGTAAGTTGGCTACCAGCAAAATCTTACCACATCACAGAAAAAGACCAGGTAAATTGTTCCACTGAAGTTTCAGCCCTTGTTGTCTGCTCCCCCAAACAAAGATAGGATGAATTCAAAATCTAGTTATAGAAAAGAAAGTTTACCACAAATAAAAATTTACTTGCATACACATTAAAAAGCTTAGTTAACCTTGAAATTTGAATATGCAATTCATATTAAAGAAAGGACAGAGATGCACAAAAGGTGAATTTCACTAGGGGAAAGCATCCTATTTTGATCGGTATTTATGTTTCATTTTCTTACTGATGTCACTTTAAAAATTACTTGGCCGAATTCAACCTAAATGGACGTCATTTGTAACATCGTTCACAGTATATTTACAGATGAAACATCAAAAGCTAGCAACGGAACTCAAATTGCATTGAGGATAGATGTGGTGTCTACATCTCCTAGTTCACATACATGCCAACTGATTCACCAGGCACTGTTCTATTTACATTCCACCTTAAACTAAGCATCAGAACCCTATGATATACAACAATAATTCAGCAATATATTGTACTATTAAGAGGGAAAATATTGCTCAAATACTGCAAAACTTCAGACTTACAAATCTTCTACTCCATGCCTCAAATTCTTAATTGTTTACTCTAAATTGGCCAATGACTACTCCGAAACCCTCACACAACTGAAGGAACACTAAATGACATTTATATCCTCTTCACACCAGGTCTAAGTTTATCCACACCTAAACAAGATTATCAGGTGTCTCGTATGTCTGTGTGAGTTTTAAAGTCTGGGAAGATGATAAAAAAAACTTGCTTCAATCATCATTTTTTCTAGAATTCATATAATTATATCTCGTTCCTTTACAGTCACCGAGGAAATCCTCTTTATAGACAATAAGTAAATTGTTGTAAAATTTAGATTCTTCCTTTCCTTTTTTTACCTGTATTACTAGTCTGTAGCTAAACAACAGATATTTTATTTATAGCCAACGATTGAATTTAACTAAATTGAGGGTATGAAACCCATTCTAATTTTGTTTAATATAATGTTTAAGCAAATTTGAAATAACGAACTTATTTTCCAAATGATCTGGTGGATGAATTCGAATTACATTGATGGTTTCCACGGCTAAATTTGAAAATTATTATGTAACTGAAGAACTCGTTATGAATGTGTACTGCAGTTTACAACAGGATTTATTCTATTATCAGTAACCCAATTATTCAAATATTTATATATGCTATACACGAGAGCATAGAAGGAAGATTTGGAACTGTGTATCAAGGATCAAGACAGCCTATAATAGAACATTAAGTTACAATAAATGTGAAATTGATCATGAGGCAGCTGTAATGATAGGGCAAAAATGCTATCCAGAGAAATTGTACCTCATATATATGCATAATGAGAGGACAGAAACTCTTCACTATAACAAACAAATTGAGAAAACTATCCGAGTTGCAAACTATGGATTTCAATTCAAAAGCCATTAAACTTAACTGCTCAAGTATTTCAGATCCAAAAACCATTCCCAATAACATGGCAGCAACCTGAAATGACAAAGGTAACATAAACAGCCAGATCTAGAAAATTGGAATGTAAACATAAGTATTGGTAATTGCTGATTGCTAATTTCTAAATGCAACGATGCCACAGGAACTTCTAATGAAAAGTGCATGAATAAGACATAAGACTAGAGTTGTAGCAAACCACAACTTCTCAGCGCTTATTTCTTGACTTGTTTGCATCTTCAATGGAGGACTGTTCACTGGGTACCCTAAAAATATTAATAAATAAATAACGTTACAAAACAGCAAATGGGTATACCTTCCTAGGGAAAATTCAAATTTAAATTTTCTAAAAAACAAAATCAAAGAGATCATTGTATCCAAAATGATGAGACAGTAATAATTGTAGTTATACTCATAACTCTCTAACAATTGAAAAATAAATTTACATTTTATGTTTTTTAGCATTCTGTTTGATGATTTTAACCATATCGATGGCCATCTTCTGGTGCTCCATTGTTTGAGAATGTAAGTCCAGGCCTTCAACAGTTTCACAGTCAACTTTACATATCCGACACCACCCCATGCTTGCCTTCCTTCTCTTCAGATTATCAAAGGACCCAATATCTCCCTGCAATACACAATATAAATATAGATACACGTGCACAAATAGCAAGGAGGAAGATCTTAAAAGTTACCAAAAAAACTAAATTAAATTGACTGACTACATAGCTCAAGAGCCTTCATAATTCATCAAGTATAATAGGCTGACATAAATATACAACAACAACAAATCAACACTTAACTGTTAAAAGACCACCATCACTAGGAAATCCTGGAAGGGAAAAGTTACTCCTAAACGCAGGCTCACCAAGCCGTGAATGACCTGATCTGGTACCTCTGATGTAAGATTCAAAATTCTGAGGACCACCAAGTTCAGCATCTTGTACATGACCAGCACGGCCATCAAAACCAAAAGGCTCTCCCAATGACATATGTCTGGTCATGCTGTGAGGACCCAAATGATCACCCCTCCCAAAGTGGCCAGCAAAATCATCTTGACCAATGAACTCTCTCCTTGGATGTTCACCAAATCGCATACTACCAGGACCCTCAAACTCACCTCTATGAAAATGGCTTGGCAAATGAGAAAATCTACTATCACGGAATTTGGAACCAAATGAGTCGCCAAAATGATGTGGATCTCTTCCATCAAAGTCATATGCACTTGACTTAGTAGCAATGCCAAGACCATCCATGTGATGCAGCCCATGCCTTGAACCTACTCCAAGATAATCAGTGCGATGAGCTGTATCTGATTTAACTATGGCATCATCATGGAAAGCAGCTGGCCTATCCCTGACATCATTCAAAGAAAAAGGGGGAGGAAACAATCTTGAGGTAACAGCACCAACGGGATTCAACTTTGAACCACTGCTGTAATTAAACTCATGGGAACCTCTATTATGTGGACCTAATGAATGGCCTCCATATTTTGAAATGGGCTCGGTATCGGCATAAGGTGCAGAAAACCTCTTGAGATCACCTTCAAACTCTCTTTGTCCAATATTTTGTTGACCAGGGAATGAGACAGGCTTGAACCTTTCTTCATTTGAACCAAGACCATGGGGATCATTCAGGTAACCAGGCCTGTGGGGTGGGTAGGATTCAGAACCATGGGGAGGTAAATTTGTTGTTCCACCATGCATATCTTTAGAACCAAAATGTGGCCTTACCGCAGATTCAACACTTGGAAAACTCGAGGCACCAGGACGAAAAGGTGCTTGACCTTGGTTGTATTGACCTAGGATTCCACTAGATTGCCCATGACCAAGTGGAGTTACATTTTTGTGCTCCCCAGGACCTTGAGAAGCACCAAGGGTTTGGGCTATGACTGAGGCGCTATTTTCAGCATCCAAAAGATGTTTTGAAGCAGACCAATCATCATTCTGCTGCTTACCATGTTGTGAATCTGTCCCAACCAATGAAGAATTTTTCAGCTGATGGTCATCTTGAATTTCCTCGACTTTCAAACCAGAATGCTCATTGAAAGAATTGTTTTGAACCTCAGAAGCCGTATCACCTAATTTATCTCCAACTAAAGGCTGCAAAGTACTTTCAGCAGCCTCTTCCTTCACAGAATTTTTATTTGCCACATCACCATTTTCTATTACACTGTTATTCATGTCTGTTATTTGCACGGGCTGCACACCATCACCTTTTTGCACATTTCCAATGTCATCTTGCTTCATATCTTTTTTAATTTTTAATTCAGAATCTGATACTGGCATATTATCCATATCCTTCACACTTTTACCATGATTTCCAGAGGAGTCAGATATATTCTCAGTGAGAGAACCTTGTTTACTAGTAGGCCCAACCAACATACTCTGATTTGCATGCAAGTGGTTAATACCAGTATGCACCGGCCTAACTAGAGAGGCATTAGCAGGATGCGCAAATGGTTGTGAGAGCATTGTTTGGTTGGGCATCAAAGGTCTTCCCACAGCATTTTGAGACTGATTGGACTGGGGATTATGTGATAATGCAGAATTTGCAAGTTGTTGTGAATAAGTTTTAGCATGCTCGGGAAGTGAAGGAGCTGAACCTTGGGGACGTAGACGAGATGGCATGGGCATGTGTGGATGTACAGAAGATTGTGTAGGCAATGGCTGTTGAACTGCCTGCATAACTGGACGATGGTTAGCTTGGGCAGGCTGTTGACCAGGACTGTGAAATTGTTGCTGTTGAGGAGGAATATTTTGGCCCCGAACAGGTGCAGGAAACAAAGCAGGCTGTTGCTGATTTGGGATCATGGGATGAGGTTGATGGGGATGCGTCATTAGAGATTGTTGTGGTAGAGGCCCGCCTTGAGAAGGATGCATGTGCATAGGACGTTGAGGGGCTCCCATCTGCATATTCTGATGAGCATGAGGTTGAGGGTAAGAGTGATGACCTGTCACTCCATGTCCAGATGCATTTTGTGTTTGAGGCTGAGTATTATAATTCCCAGGGAGGCTGGGCTGTTGAGGGTGCATCTGGGACTGGGGAACATGTTGTACTGGAGTGGGAGGCTGCATATGTTGTTGTGCTTGAGGTTGAGAAATTTGAAAATTCTGAGATGGCTGTTGAACTTGAGGCTGTGAATGTGGCATTTGAGGATGAGGCTGCTGATATTGAGGCATTTGCATAGGTTGTTGAGTTTGAGGCTGGGAAAGGTTAGATTGACTTTGAAGATATGGATAATTCTGAGACTGAGGGAGGCCATGGACTGATGGGTTCCCCACTGTCTGACCCTGACTATGCTGCTGCACAGTGGGTTGAACTTGTTGTTGGCTAACTAGCATCTGGTTCTGAGGTTGGAGGGCCACAGGTGCAAGAGGAATTGGTTGAGAATATCCCTGGGTTAGAGTCTGTTGTTGAGGTTGTGGCTGAGCTTGAGTTACAGTCTGAGGCTGGGGCTGTGATTGCAATTGAGGCTGGGACTGACCATAAGCTTGCATATACTGCTGGTACTGTGGAGCCGCAGTTGATTGATAGGGATACTGCTGTTGATAAGGGTCATATCCAGAGTATTGTTGGTAGTATTGTTGATATTGCTGCTGTTGATACCATTGCTCTGCACTTGGCTGCACAACAGTCGGAACTGAAGGTTGAGTCTGAGTAGTAGTGTTGGCTAACATATTTAAATTTTGCCCAGGTGCAGTAGTTGCTGCCACAGTCTGAGAAGTAGGAGCTTGAGAAGCTGTCGATCCAACCTGAGCAACAGTCTGGTTTGTAGTAGTAGCATCAGCACCACTAGCTGAAGGGTTCTGAGTAGCCTCTGCCTGTTGCACCTGAGCTTGCACCCCCTGGTAATTAACATGCATAACAATCAACAGAACTTAAAATAAATAACAAAATTTTGAATAACCAACTACCAGTAAAAAAGACTAACAAATGGAACTCACAGGGCAGTGTTGTGCGTGTTCTTGTACTTGACGGTGCACTATTTGGATCCCACACCTGTTGCAAACAACAGGAGAATTGCCAAAAGCACATCCAGAACAGTGAGATGTGCAATCGGAAAAAGACCCTTGCCATGTGCATCCACTCCTATGAAACAGACAATGAACTGCTACTTTTCCAATTGTTTCAGCAAGTGCCTTATTTGACTCAGTGAGAGGCTGAAATGAGCAGTTATACATAAGCACCTGGACAAAAAATAAGCTAGTTCGCACAGGAGCACTCTGGAAAGAATAGAAGTAAAACAACCTTGGAATCGGCTTCAGTCACTAGGTATCCATCATAAGGGCAAGCCCTTGTAGTGCTCACTATGTAGGTCAAGCATGGTTTACAGTATAAATGAGTACATTGAGATTGCAATGCCTCATTCGGATAAACAAGAAGCCGACAAACAGGGCAGAAGTATTCTCCAGCAAGGGATTGAATGTTCAAAATGCACTCGTTATCAAATCCCATGCTGACCTATAAACGTTTACTCAGCTCCAAGCATGCATACAACCTGAACACAATTGAATGAGTGTCTCACACATAACAAACACCAATCAAGATAAAAAAAATGAAATAGATGAAAAGACATCAAGGCCTTAATCAGAGCAACGAAACACAAAGCAATCCCAAAAGAATTCTACCCCTCTGTCCATTCCTAAATATACCATCTAGTCCACTTCTTTTAGAAATTCAACGAAATGTCCCACTTAATCGTAACATATTTAGTATACTATTAGATAATGCATTAGCTTATAAGTCAAATAAGTTAGTTTATAGAAAAATTCAGGAAAATCAATTTTTAAGTAACCTTAAGTTTCGTAGAATTCTCCAAACAAGTCTACCTTATAATTTAGGAACCGAGAGAATACTTAACATTATTAAAAGAAAATAGACATTCACTTCAAATATAACATAAACAGTTATCAGCAAAACACTAACTTCCAGTACCATGAAATCTCACCCACATGAAAAAATGAATTCAAGAAAAACAACCAATATTTCTGCTGCAGGAATAAACCACCTTCAATTTCAACTTTTCAACAAAAAACATGCATAAGAAAAACCAAAAACAAAAAAAAAAAACAATAATCAGAAAAAGGCAAATATCACCCCACAGAATTCCAAAAAAAAAGAAGTGGTTTCGTATAAACATGACATGGCAAAAAGATTGAATCATGAATAAAAACGACAGCGTTTGATTGGCTTCAAGAGCTACAAAGCGAACCAAGAAATAAAAAAAGTGAAAGAGAAAAGAAAGAATTGACGGAGTACTCAAAGATGATGAGACTTGTTACTTGGTGAATTGAAGAAATGTAGGTTGAATGAATCGAAGATCCAAGGTAAGGCAAGTAAGGGTTTAAGAATGTTGGGTGGCACAAGTGACTCAAAATCACGTTGAGGAAAATTAGAGAGCTGAAAGAAAGAGTGTAATTAGAGAAGACATAAGCAACTAAGCTAATTGGTATAATACGACGTCGTTTTTGAAATAGGGTGAGGTTTTTTTTTCTTTTTTATTTTCCCTCTTCTTTTTGCCCGCCTTTTTATTTTATTTTTTCTCTCCCGCTTTTACACGTTTTACTCCAGTCTCCAGTCAAGTTTTTAAATATACAAGTGTGAAACTCTACAGTTATTAGTATTTAATATATATACTTTTTTCAATTTAGACATTGATAGTCATTCGTTTGTGAATTTTTTTTTTAAGATGGTAAAGAAGTAACATATGACATGTGTAATTGAATTATAGGTTAATTTATAGGTGGAATAAATTACTTCTGAGGAAAAATAACTATCAATAATTTAAAATGATTAATTTTGAATTATTAATTATTAATTTTTTAAAAAAATTTGAAATGATCTAATAGTTAGGATAGCTAGAGTGGTAACTTCCAATGTAACTTTAACTTAGAAAACATTTATAGGTAAAACTATTATGCATTGTTACTTACAAAAGTACTTCTATTTTTATTGCAGCAAATGAAAATATTTCATTGCTGAATAAAGAAAATCAATTACAGACTTATGAAGACATCATAAGCCGAACATAAACCAACACTTAAACCATGCAAATATAGACCAAAATGAAAAAAAGAACCCAGAAAAAACAAACATACAGTAGCTCTTAAAAACACCAACTTCCTATATTTGGTCTGTTTGATATGAGGAGAGGGGAGGGATAATGGGTGGAGAGAATATTTTGTGACATGAATTTATAAATATATGAGAAGTAAGGTTGAAAATTCTAAAATTGAATGTTCACTTATACTTTTAATTAAGTTGGTCTTTATTAGTTAGTTTTATAAGTTGATTTGTATGACGTTTTACTTCAATATAAACACATACATATAGTCTCAGTTTAAAATTAATTTAGAATTAGGTTGTTGAGACACTTTTTTAATAAAAGTTTATTTATTTAAGCATTTTTTTAATAATTGGCAAGAATAAGAATATAAGTTATGGTGGTATAATTTATGGTGTTTTAAGAAATTTTTTGTTTTGCTATTTTTTCTTGTTAAGCGTACAATTTTTTCATACACTTGAATATAAATAAACCCATTTTGAGTAAAATAATTTAATTCAATATTTTACCAAAAAATAGATAGATTATTATTAGTTAATATGTTGGGCCCAATTATTACGGCCCTTGAATAACTTAGAGGCCGGACCCATCAGACACATTTAGGTCCGGTGTCTTAAGCTTAAATTCAATTGACTTCGTTGACTTCAAAGACCTTAAATAAAAAAAAAGCACATTGACTTCAACGATCTTAGTCGCAAAAAAAAAAAAAAATCTATTGACTTTCAGATCGAATGTGAGTAAAATGATGGCAACATTAACGACCTTCTTGATCACATACTCCTACATATATATTTATGTACATATTCTCGAGGACAAGCAGATTATTACAAGAACGATTCCTTCAAAAAATATCTCTATGCCTAATAATTATAAAACCCCACAAAACTTTTTTTGCCCAAGTGGGGGGTCATATACCAAAGCTTTAAAGAAGGAAACATCAGTTCCTAAGGAAGCCCCAAGGCCCAGATCCCGTTCCAATCCTGCACCAATTAGTAGTTAGTAGTTATTGAATATGTTAGAAGGCCAACTTAGCTCAACGGTAAGTTTGTTTGCCGTGTGGGTATGAAGTTAGCAGAGGTTAGACTGCCTAGTATATCCCCTCTCCCAGCACCCTCACCAAGTCGGGATTAGAACTAGGTTGACCCTTTTTACTTATTGAATATGTTAAACTTGAAGAGAAGAAATATTAAGTCCCTTTAGAAGAACTTACCTCAAGAAGCCAGCAAATGCCCTGAGACTCATATAAAGGGTCAAAGCAACCCAGATGCCAATGAAGCCGCCAGAAGAGGACAGCAAAAATAGACAAATGATGCTAATAATTGCCACCAAAACCTGAGAGATAGAAAGAACATTGTAATGGAATAAGTGTTCTTCTAATTTAATAAATACTTGATGAAAGCAGTTTTATTTGCTAAATTGTTCAGAAGCACTTTTATGGCATGAAAAGGAACGGGTGTTAGAAAATGCCTACCATTGAGAAGGCTGAATATGCAAAATCAGATGCCCCAAAGTTAACGCCATCAAATACAAATGCTAGAGAATTGATGGGTTGAGTGGCTGCAACAAACTGACAAGACATTCATATATTTATAAGTTTTTCCATTTTTTGATAGAACATACGGATTTATAAACTTTCCAAATTGAACAAAAAATAAAGTACCGGAGTTCCAATACTTATAAGGTGGATGACATTAATATCTTTAGTAAATAGTCTAGCTCCAAAATGTAGCCCTGTTCCAAGGAAAATTGCAAGCCCCAACCCAAGAACCAAGCTCATCTGCAAAGTAATTGTACATTATTTCAACCAATGTTTATTTGGAGGAAGTATGAAAACAAAATATATAGGCCTACATCATTTTGTGTTGGCAGGCTTGATTATTTTTGTAGTTAGAGAAATGTTTTTTATTGTAAATCACCTGTAGTACTCGGGATGCGGTTGCTATTGCCCTGTCATGGTCCTTATTAGCAAATGCCCCAGCAAGGATTGCCTGAAATCCAAATGAAATTACAAATTTTGTAGACAAGAGTTAAAAACTGAAATAATGCATTTCTATATATCATATAATAATATTCTCTTTAGTATTTACTTGTGTCTCTATTATTTACTTCTCTTTCATTGTTTCTTAAGTGAGTTAGGTAATCATAATCAAACTTTCAAATGCACGCAACTAGTGGCACATAAAAATGATTAAATTTACCATGGAGATGATAAAGAAGGACATAATGTCAAATAACTTGGGTGATGAATACATCTCAAGATAAGATAAAGAAATAATCAAATAAGGGAGGATTAAGATGCAGGAATTCCTAGTAAAAGTAATTTCAACTTAGGAAAACGAACGAAAAGATAGTTAATGATGTTGTAATGCATTGATTTACGTTATTTGTTTGACCACTGGGCCAATGTTTTTAAATTCAAAATATATAAACTATATTCTTAAACTGAACAGGACAAAACAGATAATTTAACGAATGGTCCGAGGTCATTATATCAGACCTGCCCAGCAACGGCTAGCCCATCAGCAAGAAGAGATGTTGCCAACCAAACCTGCAAGCAGACTTGAAATGCAGCCATAGATGTTGGTCCTTGCCGTGCAGCTAGTGATGCAGATAGTGTCACACAGAATGTTACAGCAATGACTCTCATTAATAATAGAAAACCTGGATTAAAATAAAAACAAAACACAGAACAACAAATGTGTGTCAGCAATCAATTGTTAATTAAATGCCCAACTCCAAGGAAAGTATAAACTTGAACCCAAAAGCAGAAAATAAAATAATTTATTAAAGTATTGATTATTTCTATAATAATCATAATTCATGGAAATGAATGAAGTTATAAATTCAGTTCATTTTGGAGATCATTGCTTCATGCAAGATAAAATCTCACCATTTTTAAGAAAACGATCAAATTGTAGGTGCTTCACGGAAGGGGGGATAAGATCAACTTGTCCAATCAATTTCCACAGGAGTATGACAGAAATTAGGTACCTACATTTGCAGACATATCAATAATAATAAGTGAATAAGATCAAAAGAAGTAATAATGAAAGATAATTATCAAGTAAATGTTGTAGGAACAAGCCATCAGAGCCATCCAATGTTAATCCAATGCAATTAGTGCTATGATTAGAAATTAAATAAAACATTAAAACGTACTGAGATATAACATGGGCAATGGCTGCACCACTAACTCCCAAGCGGAACACAAACATGAATATAGGATCTAGTGCGATGTTGGTCACATCTCCAACCACTGGATTACATCAGAAAAACATAATTAAAATTGGATAATAATAAGAGATGGTGATAATAGCATTGAGATTATAAACCTGTAGCATATAAA
Source organism: Mimosa pudica (assembly GCA_029929735.1). Lineage (NCBI taxonomy): Eukaryota > Viridiplantae > Streptophyta > Magnoliopsida > Fabales > Fabaceae > Mimosa > Mimosa pudica. The sequence continues at coordinate 18,319,850 of JAKELP010000012.1, read as the reverse complement.
GGAGTTCTAGTGTCTTTAAATCCTCGGAAGACTCCTTGCATAGCTAATGAAAAAAGCACAGCCGGAGCCCCAAGAGACCTTAATGTCAAGTACTGCTGAGCTGGATTTAGCATAGCGGAATCCTGTACAAATAAATAATCTGTATCAAATACTCAAAGTATACTAAAACTTACATTAAACATATTCCAAATTAGTGTCACAAAAGTTCTTACAGATTTTACTCCCATGAAGTTCAATAAAGGTTTAGCACAAAATATGAGGAATATTGCTTGAAGTATACCAAGAATGCCACCAATAACAAGAGCTGATGAAGCTGAAGGGATCTTTCTTCTCTTAGTCTCAGCTTTAACTACATCAAAGCTGCCACTAACAAAATCTGAGTCATGTACACCTACACTTGTATCTGCCAAGAAAATGAAAAGGGTGTCAACATGCCAAGTAGATAACTCTATGGACAATGCTCAAATGAATTGGAGAAGGGGTACCTACCTTTTTGTGGTATAAACTCTTTGGTTTCAGCATCCATAGGTGCACCTTCTTCCAAGCTACCATTCTCCTCAGCTTGAGAGCTCGCTCCACCAAGAGTATCTTCCTCGGCCACGAAAGAAGTCGTAACACTGACAAGTGGGAATATAGCGACCCTTGATACTTGATTGAATAGTGCTATGGAAACACCTACAGCAGCTAGCTCCACAGGACCTGTATGGACAAAAAAGATTCCATCCAAGGTGAATTATTACAGGAAAGTGAACAAACTTGAGAGACTTGTTAACAAACATATGACACTTGGCTTGAAAATGTTTATCCTTTGTTTGTAGAAGTAACTTCTTCCAATGAACTGTCCTCACTATAATAAGACTTGATATTAAGCTTGAAGAGGGAAAACACCAAACACTTGAAAAATACCTATTTGACCAATGAATGCAGTGTCAACTAGTGAGGCAATAGGGTCAGCTGTCAGAGCCATTGCTGCAGGCAATGCGATAGACAATATTTCCCGACCAAGATTGTCAGATTTGAAAACTAATCTGCAAAGTCAAAGAAGGTATATCGTAGAAACAGAACACATTTGACATAAACATTAAGCACCTGCTGTAAATAGAATTGAACTCAAAAGAAACAAGTTGTGATTAAAGAAACCGATGGTTCAACCAATACGTAATAATTAAAGAAAAATTATCTTACTTCTAAATATACTTAGATATAAACACAAAAACAAATTGTGATTATTAGATCTCTTAATGTCTAATAAGAGATTGTTGGCCAAACAAAAATATAGTCATTAGAAACTTAGGAAATAAGTCAAATTTTTGTAACTGGCTATGGAAAAAAGCATAATAAATAATATTTTTCTAGTAAAAAAATAATAATATATATGAAAGTACTCCCTCCGGTCCCTAATGTAAGAGCTGGCCGTCAAAAAACTCTTCTTAAGAAAACATGTGAATGTTAGTTGGGTGTCTGGAGTTAATGTTTTTTTACCGAAATTGCCCATATTTATTATGGTACTTTTAAGAGAGAGAAATACATAAGCATTAATAAATATGAAAGAGAGTTAGGGGTAAAGTAGGAAAAAATGCATTAAATGAGGAGAGAATATGGGGTGAGCTCTTACATTAGGGACCAAAACCATTCAAATTTTGGGCTCTTACATTAGAGACCGGAGGGACTAATATATATAACTCAAAAATTTAGAAACTAAAAAATAAACAAAATATTATTTTAAACAATAATTAAACAACCTCCAATACCTTATACGAGGTTGTTTATGTCGCTGTTAATTAATAACTCAGCCTAAATTTAATCACTGTTAATAACTCAGACACTCAACAGTTAGTATTGGTTCAGTTCAAAAAAAAAAAAAACAGTTAGTATTGGAGGTTGAAAAGGAAGAGTAAGATGAACAATCAACGGTATTCAACTATGTTAGACGAAGATTTTCAGCCAAAATATTTCTTGAACATGATGCAAAAAACCAACTGGTGTAAAATTCTCAAGCATAAAACTTTCAAACAAGACAGAGATTAAAACATACGTTTCTCTTCTCATCTGTGTATGTGTGTATTAAATCATACCTGGCATCCTTGAAGAAATTAAAAATAAGTATTCTCTTCTCATCTCCCGGAGAATATAAATTATGCTTCTCATCAGCCATGTCCAAAAGGCGGTGTTGCTGTGCTTCGTTTATCTCAGAATTAGCTGCTAACAAGCCGAGTTATATGATCCCCTTGATAGCTAGAAGTCCTGCCAATGCAATGACCACAACTTTAAAGTAGTGCTGCATATATTCTCCATATATGTGTCGTGAAATACCCGCCAGAAAAAAATCAAAGCTTGATCGAATATGTCAAAGAATATTTATATTTATAAATAGTGACAGGGAGAGTTGGGGGGGGGGGGAAGAAAAATATGGCATAGAATCTATCGTAGGACTAAGAGTCAAATTAAACAGTGAGAAGAAAGAGGGGGAAAAAATACCTATATCACTTTCAAAGGAAGCTCACTGGAAATTCTGCTTAACAGCTGTTTAAGGTCACTTGGGAACTTTCCTAATATACTAAATGAACAACTTTTGAAACTATCAAAACTAGAGACGCCCTTTAAATACATGCGTCTCAGAACATTGAATTCTGGAAAAAGAGACCGCCTTTGACGGCAAGAGCATGGGAAAAGCAAGTCTCTCTTAGCTTACTCACTTAGAATTTAACACATGCCCTGCCCATCACATAATCCATGAGCGCAAGCTAAGTAAAATAAAATAAAAACACTGGGCTAAAAATGTTTTGGAGTTAGAACATGGAAATAAGAAAAACGAATAGATGGATTTCCATGTGAGAGGGCTGCGAAATACACGAGGGAGTCTTTGTTTCTGCAAATGAAAAGCAACTTCACTTATATTTATTCTTTTGTAGTTTTATTTCTTTAATATTTTGATTTTATGCATTATTGGTTAAACTTTATGTGGAGTGAAACGCATAGATATGTGGCAGTCCGAGGATCAAAAGCATGAGGAGAGAGCATTGTGATTTTAATGTTGGGTGACGAAGTCCATGTGTCCATACGGCCTCATTATTACGTTCAATCCTCAATGTACACAGGTGATTGCAAGTCTATCTTGTACGTACTCTTCTACTGTTTCGAGAAAATGTGTCAGTCACTTTCTAGTAGACGGCATCTTTCCTTCTCTCACACACACTAGAGAATTTTCATTTTTGTACTCTCTGGTAAACTGATGTCAACATGAAAGATGAAAATGGTTGTACTATTGTTTTGTTTTTTTTAAAAAAAATGTTTGTAATTGATAAATTGTTGGTTGGGATGGTAATTGATGATGGGTTTCATGAAAGATAAAAATTAAACCCCGAGTTTATATCAACACTAATCATATTTGTTTGGGAGGGGAAAGTATTTATGGTCTAAACCATGAACAATATTATACTCAACCTTGGTTCAAACTGATGTAATGTTACTCAATTTTCAAATAAATATTGAAATATTGCCAATCGTCTTGAAGCTTCTCTTGTTATTACGTGTTTAGATTATTATTAGAAGTTATATTAAATCAAATCAATGGACTTTTAGACGTGTATTCCATATACGAGTGACAAATCCACTAAAAAACACATCAAGTGGTTCCAAATTATTCTACAGCAATGATTGGCTTATATATATGGTGAGCATAGATATACTACCGTACACATCCTTGTTGAAGAATTCCTACCACAAAATGTTAAAGCGGCCTTCAAAATTTTCAAGAGAAGTCTTTCTTTTGGTGATGTAAGCTTTTTTATTTTAAAATATAAAGGAAATATACGCTCATAAAAGGATTTTAAAGAGAAGGGGAAATTAAATACGTACATTATACGTACGTTTCATCATATGATATGGTCCCCCAGCTTAAAATTGTTCTAGTTATAAAACTCTGCGTACTCCGATCCCCTCTTGCATATATAATCTCATTGGACTTTCAAGCTCCAAATATTGCATTGTGGGGAGTTAAATCTATTTTGTTGCAAAATACTAGTAATCTAATAACCTAGAATTGTTTAATTTCTGCTTTAAATGTTAGTGCCGCCCTTATTTTATGGTGATATATTGTGGTATAAATTAATTAGCTTGTTAATTGAATGCGACCGCTTACAAGTCTGAATCTGAATGTGTGACGCATAAAGTTGCGTTCTTATTAGTCCATGCTTAACCAAAAGTATCACGCTGCCTCCTTTTAGCGCGAAACCAGGCAAAATGATGGTGAGTGAAATAAATGATGAATGGCTTCTGATTATTCTTCTCAAATACTATCGGTCCCTAATGTAAGAGTTAGCCGCCAAAAAAACACTTCTTAAGAAAACATGTGAATGTTAGTTGGTTGTCTGGAGTTAATGCTTCTTTTCCAAAATTGCTCATATTTATTATGGTACTTTTAAGAGAGAGAAATACATAACCATTAATAAATATGAAAGAGAGTTAGGGGTAAAGTAGGAAAAAATGCATTAAATGAGGAGAGAAAGTGAGGTGAGCTCTTACATTAGGGACCAAAACCATTCAAATTTTGGGCTCTTACATTAGGGACCGGAGGGAGTAAACCTCACCCAACCATTTTGTCCTCAATGGAGTAATTAGTAATCAATGGAGTAATTATTAGTAACCACCACTTTCATGAGAAAAAACTTAAAGGCACGTTTACTTGCAAGAAATGATGAAGCTCAATGAAAGAGAGAGCTAACACTTCCATTTGAGCCATTTCATTTTCTTTCTTTTATTGCAACAAAGGGACCCTCAATGATCGAAATATTTACTATATTAAGCAAAGAGCCAAAGAGCACATACGTATAATAACGCATTGGGGTGAACTCTAAAGGCTGACTATACGACTAGAAGCCAGAAGTGGCAGCAGAGGAAGTGCTTAATAATTGACGCAATTATTTGCATCTGTACAATAAAATTAAATCCATTGGCTGGACACGCAATATCGCACACTAAAATCTGACCTCCCTTTTTATACAATAATTGATAAAAACGGGAGAATTACAAACATGTCCACTCAAGACAATTAATCACATAGAAGGACCAAAATATCATCAAATTATATTGGAAGACTAAAGTTTTTGGATGTAATTATTTGGAAATAAGTGACTTATCAATGCATTATAATTGTGTTGAGTTGTTAATACTTATTCCGTGAGTTGTCAATGAGCATTGACAATGCATGAGGCAGGTATTAGGAACCCAATGATAACGAATTAACAAGTCATTTTTTATAAATAATTACACCCAAATACCTTGGTCATTCAATATATTCTTGACACTTTTTGGTTTTTTATGCGATTAATTGTTTTGTGTGGGACTTGTGTGTAATTTTTCCTAAAAAATTTGCAAAGCTGACATTGACAGCCACTTTAAATCTACGCATGGATAACAGTCAGAGATGCAATCACATTATTTTGTTCGTTTACAAGAGATGCAATCACATCATTATTGAATGCAAGTTTATTTGGTTTTGCTAAGCTATGGCTTCTTTATTAAATCGAGTTCAGCTATCTCAGCGCAATTTGAAACTTTGAAGACTGCTTTTGCGCTGATTGGATAATTTACAGTATTACTTTTATTGATGACCATTTTTTCAAAAGAGCCAAGTGCTTGTTTGAGAAAAGTAAAGAAAAATTGAAGTCGGTTTGGATATTCATAGGATAGAGAAATAAAATTTTATTTGATGTTATTTAAAAGGCACATCATTAAATTTTATATATGAATATGCTACTTAACTATTCATCGAATTTATTTTCATGTGGTAAAAATTTTCTTGAGATGTCTAAAATAATGATAGAAGTATGGCATAAAATGGTTCAATCCCTATCCCATGCACTAAAGGAGATATATTCCGGCCCGGTTATGCTATGAATTTGTTTCAAGGTTTCATTTTTTCCCATGCCTTCCTTTATTCAGACGGAGAGGCGAAAGGTGCCATGGGCTATTTGTCCGTTCACCATTGTTGCTCGCCGAGTTTCTCCAATGATAAGTTTACCAGACATAAAAGGCCATTATTATAAGTACTTTGTAGACACTAGTCTTGTAATACAAGTCTACAAGACACTGAATCGTCGAGTGAAACAATGCGATACCACGTCATACTCAACCTAATGAAATGAATTAGGGTTAAAAGTTATTTTAGCCTATGAACTATTTTCAATATATCAATTTAGCCAATAAACAATAAACGGTCTCATTTTGGTCAATGAACAAATAAAATGGTTTATTTTGGCCAATAAACCATTGAAAAATACTAAAATGTCCCTTTTAAAATTAAAAAAAAAAAATTCCTCCTTCCTCCTCAATACTTCCCTCCCCCACCGCCATCTCCCTCCGCAACAACCTCCCATGACACCTGCAACGTTCGTCATGTCCTTCATTTCCAACGTCCCTCCCAACAAATGACCTGGTGTGTGTGTGTGTGTATATATATATATTCTCTCAACCTCCACCTACGACGTAATATAGAGTGGAGGAGAATAATGGGTGCCTTCTTCTTGGGTGGCATATGGGCAGCTCATCGCCACGTCGACGTGGAGAATTCCGGCCGCCTCGGGCAAGATCGTGCATCAGTGAATTGACTCAGCGAGTTAGAGATAGATAGACCAAATCGAGTATTAATTTCATCAAGCTAGCTAGTGATTAATTAGCACTTGCAAAATAATTAAGATGTGGATATTGTGTGTTATTTTTATTTGTTATTCACTTGAAAACATGTAGGAAACAGAGATATATAGGCATTGATTTGTGTTACAGGGACGTGTAGCAGCTATATGGTGGTAGCCCCCCTGAGAAGTGCTCATTTGCCAACACAAAGGCAGAGCCATACTGAATTGTTGTACTGAAATTGTGCAAAGAAGTTGTAGATCTACGGTTTTTTGAGGGTGTTTTTGGAGTAGGAGCAATTATTAGGAATGATGAGGAGGATGGAGGTGGAGGGGAGGAAGAAATGCCGTCGGGGGAGGGAAGAGTTGAGGAGGGAGGCCTAATTTTTTTTTTTCAATTTAAAAAGGGTTATTTTAATATTTTCCAATGGCCTATTGGCCAAAATGAACAATTTTATTTGTTCTTTGTTCATTGGCCAGAATGAGACCGTTTATTGTTTGTTGGTCAAATTGATACATTGAAAATAGTTCATTGGCCAAAATGACCTTTAATCCAATGAAAATACATGTATATTTTTTTAGGATTGTGGCTTGTGGACTGTTGAGGATGCCATCAAAACTACTCAAATCAAACAAAATGAAAACTTTTCGTACAAAATAAATTTAAGATCCTCACCTAGAAATAATTTGTCACCCTATAACTCCTATATAAAATTAAAATTGGTGACAAGTTATCGCCTAGAAGAAAATAACACTCATCAAAGGAGGAATAATTTACAGGTGAACTCAATTTGTTGCATCATTTGTGATCCCCAAACTACAAACACACACATAAGACCTATGTGAACATTTCAAACATAAATGAATCTATTTCATCCCTTATTTACAAGCAAGTAAGGTGAGATGTGGATATTTTAAATCTAACATGACATTGAATAATTTTTTTTTATTAGACTAGTATTCCTTCTCACCCTTATTATGAGAGGTGGTCTACTTTTTTACACATACTAGTAAAATATGTTATAATAATTTATTATGAATATATTTGATAAGTTTGTCTTTTATTTCTTATATGTTGACTTTGTTTTCAATGATGTTGTAGATATTAAATATGGGACAATAAGAAATTTGTTAGATTTCATTAAAAAGTTATCGGAATTTGAAGGTTTTCTTGATGTATATGAAACACATGATAAATATAATTCATAAAAAGCATAAGATGATACCATATTTACTTTAAATTTCACACAAATTTTAATTTAGGTGAATTTACAAATATATATTTTCACCTTTATAAAAGGGGCGTCTAGTGACATGATGATTTGAGAGTGTAAATATATACATGATGAATCAAAAAATGAGACAAAAATATTCATGATAAATTACAAAATGTACAACAATATACTTGGTAAATTGTAAAAGGAGCACGCAACACCATGAGAGTGAAGAACAAAAAATTGTAAAAGGAACACCCAACAGCTCAAGAGTGAAGGACAAAGACAATTGATATGTCCATTTTAATTTTACCATATATAAATTTTTACCTTTAAAATTATCATACCACTAAAAGTACATTTTACATTTTATACTTTTTTTTTACCTTTACATTTTATACCATGTAATATATTTTTACACATTTACCCATTTAATTTCTACCCTTTGGACGGGCATCTAAACTTTCAACTAGACGATATTCCCAAAGCAAATTGGTGACTATCCCTATCCATCTTCCTCTCCAACATATCCATCCAACGGTCCACAATCTCCCGCTTCTCTTGCCTCCAAAATTTCCCACTCTTCACTTTCCTTCTTCTTTCTCCCCGCCACCCCACCTGGTGCACCTCCTTTCCCGCCGCACCAGATCCCACCTCTCCCTCCAATGGCTTCCACAGCCCTCACCATCACAACCTCCTCCTTCCCCCACTTTCCTTCTCTCCGATCCCGATCCTCCATACCCATTTCCTCAAAAATCGATATTTCCTCTTATACCCCTTCAAAATCCCACCTTTACTCTCTCACTTTCAATGCACTCAAACAAAAAAGCTCTTTTTTACCCCTCCCAATTCTCCCAATCCCCAAATCAACATCCAATCTCAATCCCCATTTGAAATTCCCTCCAATTCAAGCCTCATCTTCTGGTGGGTCCATCACTCCGGCGCCGGCGCCGGCGACGCCGCCGCCGGCGTGGCGTGGGGCGGCGATGAAGCCTTTGTTAGCTTCAATAGCAACTGGGGTTTCGATATGGTTCTCTCCTGTGCCTTCTGGGGTGTCAAAGTATGCATGGCAACTTTTGGCTATTTTCTTGGGAACTATTGTGGGGATCATTTCTCAGCCTTTGCCTCTTGGAGCTGTGGCTATAATGGGATTGGGAGTTTCTGTGTTGACCAAGACTCTTACTTTTGCTGCGGCGTTTTCTGGATTTGGTGATCCCATTCCTTGGTTGATTTGTTTGGCGTTTTTCTTTGCTAGGGGGTTTATTAAGACTGGTCTTGGTAATAGGATTGCTTATCAGTTTGTGTCTCTTTTTGGTAGTTCATCGTTAGGATTAGGATATAGTTTGGTTTTTAGTGAGGCCCTTTTGGCTCCTGCGATTCCCTCTGTTTCTGCTAGAGCTGGTGGGATTTTTTTGCCTTTGGTGAAGTCTTTGTGTGTTGCTTGTGGTAGTAATGTTGGTGATGGGACTGAGAGTAAACTTGGGTCTTGGTTGATGCTGACATGCTTTCAAACTTCGGTTATTTCATCAGCAATGTTTTTGACTGCAATGGCAGCGAATCCGTTATGTGCTACTTTGACGGCTAATTCTATTGGTCAGACTATTGGGTGGTTGGATTGGGCGAAAGCAGCCATTGTTCCTGGTTTGGTTTCTTTGGTTTTGGTACCATTGATTTTGTATGTGATATATCCTCCAACTGTGAAGGCCAGCCCTGATGCGCCTAAGCTTGCCAGGGAGAAGTTACAGCAGATGGGACCAATGACGACTGATGAGAAGACAATGGCTGTCACTCTATTGCTTACGGTATTGACACTTTTTAAATGTTGTACTTTTTTAACGACCAAACTGACTATGTTGTATTCTTACTTTGTGGCTAGAAGATAATAATGTCATAGTGGTGGATAACTTTTTTAGAAGCTAATAACTAATAATAATAATGATACTTTCATAATAGCACAAAAGTTAAAGACAGACAGAGTTTTGTACTTAGCTGTTCAGATACAAATTTGTAAATGAAACTCTAAAGCGATGAAATTTATCCACCAGGCAAACGATGTCCCCTTGTAATGACATCATCAGATAATTTTAGCTATCTCTGGATAGTTTAAGGGCAGACTTTATGGAAATACGTCAGGATAACTAACATAACATAACTTTATACTCCTTCCGGTACTAATGATGAGATTACTTTGACTTTTGTAGAAAAATTAAGGATGCAAATGAATTACTTAAAATGGCTTATAGTTAATTTTTTTCTTTAAAGCTACTTTATTCTAGTTATAAACTGATGTATTTTCTAATTATATGCGACATTTGTTATAATTTAGTGATTTAGTTTGGTTCCTTAACTCTCACAAAAAAGGCAAAGAGATTTTATATTTAGGATTGGAGTGAGTTTTACAACAGTGATTATTTAGATCAACAAGCCAACTTCAGGTTTTCCCTTCTGAATTACAAACCTGGTTATGGATTTTTATAAATTTGTAAAAATATATTAAAGGAAATATCAAATATCCTTGCCATTTAATCATTCCCAATAATTCCCAACTAGGACACTATTACCTTATTTTATAGTTTTGCATAAATCTGATTAGAACTCATTAGATAAGATGCTGCTATCATTCTCAAACGTCTTGTTGAATGATGTCAGAGGTTTGGTTGAAAAATGGCTCATTCTAAATGTCGTCTGTTGATGGCCTTAATGCATGCATGAGTACACAATATGTGCTAGGCTTGTCATAAGCATGATGTGGATCCTCTTATGAAGTAACTTGAGGTTGCAAGTTTTCAGACATCAATTGTGAATCATCTTATTATTTGGAATTGTTGATTGCTGTGCAAAAACAAACCATTGCTTACTCCCTAAAATCATGAAACGGTTGTATTTTGCATTCCTAAGAATCTTCTATCCGTCTCAGTAACTTATCTCTTCTCTCTCTTTGTTGTATCAGGTGGGGCTTTGGATTTTTGGAGGGGCACTGAAGGTAGATGCTGTTTCTGCCGCAGTTCTTGGATTATCTATACTTCTTGTTACAGGGGTTGTTACATGGAAAGAGTGTTTAGCTGAGGGTGTTGCTTGGGATACCCTCACGTGGTTTGCTGCCCTCATAGCAATGGCTGGCTATTTGAACAAATATGGTCTTATTTCCTGGTTCAGCCAAACTGTAGTCAAGGTATTCTTCTGTCTCCTTCGCTTACCTACTTTGGATGATGAACATAATTCCTGTATTATATTGTCATTTCTAGAGAACATGGTCGAGGAATTTCATAGGAGGCTGTGTCTTTAAAGATACTAGTTGTCACCTCATAGGTTCTTAGAAAAAGATGTTCCTTGACAAACTTCTTTGCTTTGAGTCTAGTTTGTGACCCATTCTATGTTCTGCGGGAGCTAATTTAGCCTTCTAGTTTCTAACTAACGAGTGCATTATATGTTGTGAATTGTTGCACCCTCTTGTTGATGAAATCATTAGAATAGAGGCTCCATAATGCATCTTATTGTTATTTCTCTCCAAAAGAAATGACAACTATTTTCTTGTCCATGCAGTTTGTGGGTGGACTGGGTCTCTCTTGGCAGCTATCATTTGGCATTCTAGTTCTTTTGTACTTCTACTCGCATTACTTCTTTGCTAGTGGAGCGGCCCATATCGGTGCCATGTTTACCGCCTTCTTGTCCGTTGCTTCTGCATTGGGCACTCCACCCTACTTTGGAGCCGTAGTTTTATCATTCCTATCCAACCTCATGGGTGGCCTCACCCACTATGGAATTGGATCAGCACCTGTATTTTTTGGAGCCAATTATGTCCCTCTTGCCAAATGGTGGGGTTATGGTTTTCTTATAAGTATTGTTAACATTATTATCTGGCTTGGGGTTGGAGGAGTTTGGTGGAAGGCCATTGGTTTATGGTAAAATAGTCAATTTGAAGACTTGAAATTTCATTTTTTTACACACAAAGGGGTATTCGCTTTGTTACTGTTGGCAGTTGAAGTAAGCTTCTAACGTTTACAATTCTTTTAAGAAATAATCTTCAGGGGATTCTGATGGAGATTTAGGTTGAGAAATACAATTACTCAATTCATACATCTATATCTATTTATACATCTATGTTTATATCCTGCTTGTTTGATATGATGGAATGATATGGTGGAAGGGATTTTAATAGAAATCATTGTTAACAGGCTTATGAGTTACACATCAATTTTAATGTTTTCACTGCACAACCTAACAAAAACGTGTCATGAGTCACTAAAATTTTTAATTGTTGAAAATTCGATAGAAACTCACGTGTTTACATTATGAATTCACCAATTTTACGTTTCTATTTTACAAGAAAATTGTTTTAACTTGCTATTAAACTCATTTCAATTATTTTCAATTGACCAAATTTAATGAATTTATTTATGAATTTAATAGAAATTTCTTTATTGAAGTTGATATAGTGTGAATATTGATATACTTAAATCTACTTTCTATATTTAAAATATATCCAAGACAAATTACTATTGTTATTATTATTATTTATTTAATTATATAAAAGAAACACATGTTTGTTAATAAATGTAAACTCTAACAAGTTTACTATTTGAGTTTACCATTCGAGTTTACCTTCTCTCCACGAGTTTACTTAATTTCACGAGTTTAACAACCATGATAGAAATGAAAATGTTATAAAAAAGAAAAAAATTGTCTTCTATAAATTCAAGCCCAATTCCTATAGTCTTAATAATTTTGCATTCTAAGAAAATTAAAAGAAAATTATTAACTTTTCTTTTTTTGCCAATATGTAGCTAATTTTGAAAATTATCATTGGTTTGATACTATTATGGTATCAAACATCCTAAAAAATTTGCATTAAAATCAACGTAATGTGTATTAAACTACCATTTGCGCAACTTTTGATCAAAAAAAAAAATTTGCGCAACCTTCCAAAACTTATTAGCAAATTTCTTTTTTATTCATGGCGGAAACATAAGATTCCCTCCAATTTACCAAAAATACAAGATTTGGGAGGACCCAATAAAAGTTCAAAATTACATCATTATCTAAACTACTAATTGATTCAATTCCTGCTCAGCCGGAGGCGGCGGCGCGGCAGAGGCGGCAGCAGCGGCTTCTTGTCTTTCTATTATCTTTTCAAAGTGAATGATCATAAGACGCGCGGTGATCCCTACTGCAAACCCGCAACAATTGCTAACTATCATTGGGGAAGAAGACGTTGAAAGAAAAAATGTTGCGAGAGCATATTGGAATATCTTCGGCAACACCTCGAAGTAGGTGTTGGAAAGACTTGTATGAGTCCACGTGGGAAAAACAGTTTGTAAGAAGATAACAACAACCCAGCAAGCACGTAACCGATTTTAATCCCTCCAATTTGCCTAAAGTACAAGATCTCGGAAGATCCCAGTAGAAATTGTACATAACCCTGTCCTTAGCAGGGTCTAAACAGTCCTCGGATGGTGCCGGTGCCAGGGACGGTGAGGCGGTGGAGTGGATTATCAGCAGGGCAAAATAGCAGGTGACCTTTGATTGTTATCGCGGAGACCTTTGGTTGACCAATTCTAGGGTTTCTTGACCATCATATTTATCATGAGCTAGGGTTTAGATTGAGAACTTCTCTTCATTCATAATGTTTAATTCAGAATTACATCAGAGTCTTATATAGATAGTCAAGTCAATACAGAAAGGAAGAGAGTAAAACAATTACACGTCAGCTTAATTCTCTAACAAACTAACAACTTCACGTTGGCTCTTGCCACATCAGCTAACTACTTAACAACTTCACGTGGGCTCTTGCCACATCAGCTAACTACTTTGCTTATTATTATAAACTGACTTAATATGACTAATATTCCCCCTGCTAAGCAAAAACAATAGCTGCTTTCTATTTGATTTAATCAATTTCATCACTATGATTTTAGGGAGAAAATGTGAGATGAACTCTTATATTAGGGGTAAAGTAGCAAAAAACATACTAAATAAGGAGAGAATGTGAGATGAGCTCTTATATTAGGGACCAAAACCATTCAAATTTTGGACTCTTATATTAGGGACCAAAGGGAGTATTTAATAGTATGATTTGTTCTTTAATTTGTGACACATTGTGTTGTAGGAGTATTTGTCAATTTTTTATTACTATGGGACACATTTATGATATTCTGGTATGGTTGGTGGGTTTTCTTCACTTATAAACTTCCGTTTGCATTGTCTTTACCATTTTCACCCATCTTCAAACACTGTGTAAAATTTCAGATAAAAAAAACATTCTGTAAAATAATAGTAGAAAATAGCACAGCTAATTGTAAATTTCTCAACAAATACAATAAATACCAAATACCAAATAATACTTTCAAAAGAACTCGAATTCAAATTCAAAATTCCAAATGCTACAACTATTGGATATAAAAAAATGAAAGTACTCCTCCAAATTTATATTAGCCACACTGAGTTTATTGACATTTAAAGATGAACGTAAATATATTTATTTCTAACATAAGATCTAAATAAATATTTCTAACAGGTTCATACCCCAAAATTTTATGTTTATATCGAAAATTCAGTCATCGTGTTCAATGTTCCGTAGTAGATTAGTGAAATCATTACAATATTAACAACAAATTTGGGATTTACTAAAATCTCAATTTCACAAATAACCACAACATTTAACAAAGAAAATTAAATAAGAATATTTGTATGTTATGATCTAAAAAAACCTTTATCAACTAACGTGTTATGTAATGACAAGGATTCTAAAATGAAAATCATATAAACATAATTATGGGAAAATTTAGAACAGTTTTAAACGTGTTAGGTAATTATGAATATATAAAGTTTACAAATACGATAGTGTGTGTTTGACACCCATTTATCCACCCAAATAAAATGATTTGGACTCAATAAACAGTTTTAAACTTTTTGGTCTTGTTTATTCCCTGTTTCTTTTTTACCAGCCTACAAGAAAGCATACTTTTTTGCTTTAACTTTTAACATACAGAAAGCCTACTTCATTGTGCACAGATTGTAGTCCTTTTGCTCTACATACGATCTGTGAGCAAGCGTTTGATTTTTTGCTCTACATAATTTCGAAGTTTTTTTGTTTGATCAGCCCTGAAGATAAAGTCATATAAACAAAAAAAAAATACCAGTAACACGCTAAAACAACCAGAATCACTAGTAGATACTGCCAACATATTTATTTATTCAATGCATATACAGGATTATTCAAACGTATCTTATTTCTTACATTAAACTCACTGCTTTTACCCCAATCACAGCTAATAAGCTTTAGCACCGGCCACCTTTGTTTCATCTTCTTTTGTACAGAAGTTTTATTGTTGCCCTCTTGTAACTGTAAAATTTCATTATTCTCCTTTCTTATTGTGAGTCTTTGACCTGAGGCTGAGAGTCTAACCTTACCCACCAAAAGAAAAACTAGTACAACACAGCCAAATCTAGAAAATATTCTTTACCTAGCTAGCACTATTCACCTTTGATTCTTCCTAATGTCCATCTTAAAAGATTCCCCTCTCTCCTCTTACAGTATTGAATATTGGCATCTATCATTTGGCATTCTAGTTCTTTTGTACTCCTACTTTTACTCGCATTACTTCTTTGCTAGTGGAGCGGCCCATATCGGTGCCATGTTATGTCTAATTTTAATTTTGGTTGATCTTCTCAAATTACTTTTATTATTACAAATTCCACAATAACCAAGTAAGTCAGGGGGCTATGATAAAAAAAAGTTAGACATGGTGAGAAATAAGAAAAATGCATGGTTAGAGAATTTTCGAGAAAAATATCATATTTACAATCTTAATTTACATTTTTTTATCAATCAATTTTGTTTCATATGTCCTACATTTCATTTTTAGGAGGAATGAGGGTAATTCACCTTTGCGCTATCTAGACTCCATGGCACATGGCGAAAAACAACAACAATGCATTTCCGATTAGCACCTAATAAAAAATGCCATTTCGTGCTTTACCCCACATTGGCACATACCAACACACATGATTGTCAAGTGAAAACTAGGTGAAACTTTTAAGTTCTCTTGATCAGTTTTCTACATAGATAATCAAGTGAAAACTTTTCCGTAACAACGTTGTAAATAAGCTTAACCTATAAAATAAATTAAACTTGCATAGGAGTTACGATGATACTTACAAAACCCATTCATCTTTGGACTTCATATCCAAATCCAAAGCCTATTAATTGCTATAATTTCTCAAGTTATTTCTCTATTAAGTACTATGTCTCCAATGGCATGATGTTATGGAGCATGTGCACAAAAAATGCTTGCTTGGACATTTCTGCTCCCTTTGGTACAATGGATCCAAGGATAGAGAGAAGTGGAAAGTGAAACAGAAACTGGAATTGATGTCGATATGCGTTTGGTGCCTTGTTCTTCATAGAACCCAGTTTCATCAAAATCCATGGAACTGAGTTCCAATGTCTCACATTCACCCATAGAACTAATTCCAACCTCAACTCTTTCTTCATTTGCCTCCTCCGTAATACTCCCTCCAATACCAAATATAAAACCTCTTTGACTTTTTTTTTGTGAGAGTTAAAAAACCAATTAGATCACTAAATTATAACAAATGTCACATATAATTAGAAAACATGTTAGTTTATGACAAGAATAAATTAGTTTTAAACACAAAAATTAACTATAAGTCATTTTAAGTAATTTATTTGCATCCCTAATTTTTCTACAAAAATCAAAGTAGTCATCACATCATTAGTACTGGACCAAGTATAAAGTTATCTTTCAGGATAAAATAATTTCACTAATTTTTCTTGGTATGTATAACTGATTTTATTGGCTACTTTTTCATGCGGGTGTGTGGGGGGACGCGGGGGAGGGGGGGGGGGAGTAAATGTCAAATTATAGGACAAACTTTGATCTTCATTTAAACTTAACATATTTACAGATAAATTAATTGGACGGAAGAGGAACATACATAGTTGATAAATAAACGTAGATAATACGGCCCTTAAAGGCTTAAACATAAATAAGCAGAAACCCAAGACACGACCAACAAGAGCCACATTAAACCGAGCGTACTGATGAATGCGTAGGAGGGACCAGAACCAAATTAAGACTAAACTTAAGCTGAGGCAGAAGCATGCATATGTTTTGAACTGAATGGTAAAACCTGCGGTTTTTTGAACGAAGCCTGATGAGGTAGCTATTACTAGCAATGAAGTCCAAAATGAAGGAACACACAAAAACACAGACCAAGATGATAGGGTTGAGGATTAAGGAGTGAGTGACACCAGATGATGTCATGGCTTAGCCTGCCTAGTTTCTCAGCGATTGTGGACGAAGGAACACTTCAAGTGGAAGTGCCTTTGCATGCAAACTTTGTGTATAGATTTTCTAAATTCTTCGTTTATCTGTTAATTTTAGTTTAATTAAAACTCATTAGGTATTATATACGAAGATATTGTATTATACTCCCTCCGGTCCTACACTTTTTTGAAAAATCCTAAAAAAAACAAAATAAGTTAATTATAAATTGATTTACCTAATTTTTTCTCTTACACTAGTTTATTTTACCTATAAGCTAATGGATAATCTAAAAAAATATCAAATATGTCATGATTAAATAACATATTTTGCAACCTTAATCTCTCTAAAATAAAGTCAATTAGGTCTTATATTTAGGACCGGGGGTAGTATATCTTTTCATAGATTTTGATCTCTCGTTATCTTTTTGTAAAAACTCAAATATTGTTTGAAGAAATGTATTATAGCTTTTAAATTTCATTTAATTGCTGTTTTTATCAATTTTTTTTATTTTTTCCCATTCTTTTCTTAAAAATTAGTTTTTTTAACAGTATTTTTCCCAGATTTTATTTCTTTTACAATGAATTATTTCAGTCAAGTTGTATCACATATTTTGTTAAATTTATTTATTAAATATTCTATAAAAAACTTTTCATATTTTTACCGGACTTGTATGCTTTTCTAACTCGCGTCGTGTTCTACCTAAAACTGAACTGTGAACTCCTTTTTCTGTACCAATATTGTTTTTACTCATTTAGAAAAACAAACAGAAGTATTTATCAAAAAAAAAACAAACAGAAGTAATATGTGATTAGGGTTAAGAATCTCTTTATTTGAATAATTAATCTTAAGTACATAAAAGGCATGGGGATATATAAGCATGAAAGCTCCCTTTGGTCTGTTCTCTGATTTGTCTAAGCTCTGCACATTTTGCTTCCAACTCTTGGAAGATATTTTTCTTTGGAATTTTATTGGAAACAATTTTAATATACATGCTACAATTGTCTATAGCTGGTACTATATCAATTCCAACCTTTGCTTTAGATTCCTATGAGGCTGAATCTCAAATAAATCTGTCGGGACAAAATTAAAAATTACCTATTATATTTTGTTTCTTTTTGTTGTCGTCATCTAATAGAAGCTCTTGGAATGTTTGACAAAGCTGAAAATGGTGAAAACCCAAAATTTATATGCCTTTTTGGAGAAGAAATTTCAATACAATGAGGATAGCCATCAATTCGATCATGTTTCTGAAAACCATGTACCAGGTGCAAATAATTTTTTATGCAGATATAACTGAGCTACTTAAGTTATCAAGGTTTCTTAGACAAAAAATATGTTAAAATCGGTGCTATTAGCCTATTACATATTTTTTATAAGATAAAAGGTTAAAAAAATATTTTTTAAATCACAGCTATTTAGATAAATATTGATTGATGATTGGATAGATTTTGTCAAATGACTGGTTTTATTTTTTCTGAAAAAAAATATTAGAGATTAATACAATCTAAAATAAAAAGAAAAATTAAGAGAAAATATACTGATCATAAAAGTTAGGGTAAAGTATGTTTTTAGTCCCTTAACTTTAGATAAAATCATGTTTTGGTCTCTTAACTTTTAAAAATGTGTTTTTAGTCTCTTAATTTTGGAGAAAGTAATCTTTTAGTCCTCTAACTTTGAAAAATATGTTTTAAATTTATTCACATTTGGGTAAAAGTATGTTTTTGGTCTCTTAAATCTGGAGAAAGTCATGTTTTAGTCTCTTAACTTTTAAAAGTGAAAGGACCAAAAAAAACTTTAGACTTTTTTAAGAGAACTAAAAACATCCTTTTATTCAAAGTTAAGGACTAAAAATACACTTTTCAAAGTTAAGGGACTAAAACATGACTTTGTCCAAATTTAAGGACCAAAAACACACTTTTCAAAGTTAAGAGACTAAAACATGACTTTCTCCAAAGTTAAGGGACCAAAAACATACTTTTATCCAAATGTTAAATTAAATTTATATGCTACCGTAATATTTATAAAAAATTATTAAATTAGTTCTGAAAACATGATAAAATGTTATAAAAAAAGAAAAAAAAATTGTCTTCCACGAGTTCCAGCCCCAATTCCTTTAGTCTTTTAATAATTTTGCATTCTAAGAAAATTAAAAGAAAATTATTAACTTTTCTTTTTTATGCCAATAGGTAGCTAGTTTTGAAAATTATCATTGGTTTGATACTATTATGGTATCAAACATCCAAACAAATTGCATTAATATTAGCATAATATGTGTATTGAAATGAAAATTTTCTTTAAGTAGTAAATAATACTAACACGCATCGTTCCTATTATGGATACATCATAGTTAACACATTATAACCAAACAAGCAGTTGACATAAAAAAGTGGCAAGATTATATTAGATTATTTTCAGTACAACTTCCAATTTGGTTGATCAGATTGTAAAAATGCATACTTTGCATGTAACCCTGTGAAAAGAAAGACACACCTCAAGTGTGTATTGTATTGCCTTCTGCGCAATCTCCTAATAGCTGATAGCATACTCCTTCTTCACCCATAAAGGGAAGGTCGTATGAAAAAACACGAAAAACAATCCACCTAGCATGTAAAAACAACCTTCGATCGGCCCAATGCAGTACCTGGGCATTCCCCAGTAGAAGGAAAACAATACTCTGTCTTTTCCCCTAACAAAGCAATCGCCGGCAGCAGGAGACGCTGCCGGCGATGGTGTGTCTGCCGCCGTCGACGGGAGGATGACAAAGGCGCTAAGTAAGACTAGGCATAGCAGAAGAAACGAGGCCGACATTAGTAGAAAAGTTGTTGACCTAGGTTTCTAGCTGGAAAATGGAGAAGGTGCAAAATTTGTCATCATAAATTTAAATAGGACATCTAAGATACCTAAATTTAATGGGCCAATCAAAACCATACACTTTAAATCAAAATGGGCTAATGTAACAATCTTAAATAGAGGTGTTAAGTTTGACTGTTAGTTGACTGAGAATGCTGATGGGGCCCGTTGACGTGGTAATATATGGCGTTAGGTGTCATGTTTTTTGTGATGTGGCAATATGATTAATAGGTGGCAAAAGATCATTAACAAACATAAAAATATGATTAATGGGCCAATGAATCAGATTAATTGCAATGGCAATTCAAATTTTAATTTAAATAGGTAAAATACAAATTATATATTAAATAGGTAACGTATTTCGTTAAATAGGTAAAATACAAATTAATCTTCATTTGTTTCTTAAAACTACAGTGGTTAATTAATCCTAACTCTTAATAGTATGCGAAATTATATGAGTATTTCAAATTGCATGTTTTTTATTTAAATATTAGTGTTGAGAAGGGAATTTGTTGAATGTATACGATATTATGAATCTATAGTTTACAAATGCTAGTGTGTGTTATTATGAATCTATAGTTTACAAATGCTAGTGTGTGTTTGACACCCATTTATGGACCCAAATAATTAAGTTGATTTGGACTCAATAAAAGGTTTTTATCTTTTTGGGCTTGTTTAATTAGGTTTATTTTGGACCAGCTTAAAAGAAAACATACTTTTTTTTTGTTTAATTTTTGACATATAGAAACCATATTTCTTCTTTTTTTTATCAGAAATACAGAATGCATACTTCATTCTCCACAGATTGTAGTCTTTTTGCTCTACATACGATCTGTGAGCAAGAGTGTGATTTTTTGCTCTACATAATTTCTTAGTTTTTTGTTTGATCAGCCCTGAAGATAAAGTCATGTAAACAAAAAAAACCCGTAATACGCTAAAACAACCAGAATCACTACTAGATACTACCAACATATTTATTTATTCAATACATATACATTATTATTCAAACGTATCATATTTCTTACATTAAACTCACTGCTTTTACCCCAATCACAGCTAATTAGCTTTAACACTGGCCACCTTTGTTTCATCTTTTGTACAAAAGTTTTATTGTTGCCCTCTTGTAACTGTAAAATTTCATTATTCTCCTTTCTTATTGTGAGTCTTTGACCTGAGGCTGAGAGTCTAACCTCACCCACCAAAAAAAAAGAAAAAGAAAAACTAGTACAACACAGCCAAATCTAGAAAATATTCTCTACCTAGCACTATTCACCTTTGATTCTTCCTCCTAACGTCCATCTTAAAAGATTCCCCTCTCTCCTCCTCACAGTATTGAATATTGATTTGATATTAGATTTTTTAAAACAGAATATCAACCTGGCTGTTGTTTCCACTTGGGTGTCTTGTATCTTCTGTCTCCTTCAGTTCTAAAATCGCCAAATAAACAGGTTATAATAAAAGTCCATTCCTTCAATAAGTCCATTCTTGAGGCAACCTCGTCTCCTTCTGCATATTTGTTACCTCCTCCTCCCTCCGTGATTGTCGTTTTTGCAGTGAATACATACCATCCTCATTGCTCACCAGAACTTCTGCAACAAATTAAAAAAAAAACACACACACACACACACACACACTATTGTTAGTCAAAAATTGCAGTCACATCCTTCAATATCACCATTCACCAACTCCTACACTAATTTTTTTTATTCACTATGAGTTGACTTTGAATCAAAAGCCAGTACATTGAATAATCTAATAAATAATGAGAATGATAGAAGGTGGCAGTTGAGAAATTTGGTATTATTACCTCGCAGAGGAGGGAAGGCGCTAGCTTTGGGTCCAGACGTGGCAGCTATTTGGTCAAAATGAAGTTGTAATGCATGCACTACTCTGGCCGGTATCAATACAGTGGAGCTACCTGACATGTTAACATCATCCTTTATTTTTTTATTTAAAAAAATAAATTTGCAAATATTCAGACCACATCTTAAGTTTCTGACATCAAATAAGAATCTTTTCATGTTTTTTTCCTCCCTTGAAGAATCTTATTTCCTTGTATCAATCCAGCATGTGCTGCATTATATTCACTAGAATATTCCCTCCCCCGCTAGCTCATGGGACTAAAATCCCAAATTAAAAAGTACTCCCTCCGGTCCCTAATGTAAGAGCCCAAAATTTGAATGGTTTTGGTCCCTAATGTAAGAGCTCACCTCATATTCTCTCCTTATTTAATGCATTTTTTCCTAATTTACCCCTAACTCTCTTTCATATTTATTAATGCTTATGTATTTCTCTCTCTTAAAAGTACCATTATAAATATGGGCAATTTTGGAAAAGAAGCATTAACTTCAGACATCCAACTAACATTCACATGTTTTCTTAAAAAGCGTTTTTTTGACGCCTAGCTCTTACATTAGGGACAAGAGGGAGTATTCTTTAATTGGTTGGAAAATCAAATTCGTACACTAAACAACTCACATTAAATAGTTAAATTATAGCTTAAGATACATAACATTCCCATTTTCAGTGCCAACTAACTTCAACGACCCCTGAACTATAACTCTAAGTATAAACAACCAAATCTTTAAGCAACTTCACTAATCACAAACCAAATTCACATCTTATTATTATTATTTACCTGTTTTCTTGCGTGACTCAGACGTAGCAATATTCACGCGAGGCAGGAACACCCCGGTCCCACTCGACCCGGGCCTAGAACCCGACCCGTCGGCGAAACCACCCCGTGGGCCCGGCCCAGATGACGGCATCAACAGCGGTGCCAGGCGATTCCGGTGGACATTACCCGACCCGACTCTGCTTCCTTTTCCTTTCTTCTGTATTTTCTGAATTGGTTCAATTAATTCGATCTGATCCAGACTTGTAGTGACCTTTTGCTTCATACTCTCCTATTGATTCATGAAAGACAGTCCATTCAAGTGTGAATAAAACCAAGCAAGGAATTCAAGTAGATGGTTAGGCTATTTCAGGTCATGTTGGTACAACTTATGAGACCATAGTCAATTGACTAATTTAGTTAAATTTATGTGATATTACTAAAGGGCACGGTTTACATAGCTTCTGAAACCATGGTTTGCAAACATACCTTTTAGTAATATCACATAAACTTAACTTATTAGTCAAGTACCTAAATCTAATCAAATTAGCTAGTTAAGTAGATGAAGTACCTGAACTGCTCGGATTTGTTGGTCAATGAGGGATTGATTGAAGCAAAGATTGTTCCCGTAACTATGGAGGTGTTTCAAATGACTTGTTTGGTCCATGTTGATGTTGTTAACGACGTCGTATGATGTGTCCTGAGAAGAGTGTTTGTTGTCGTCACAAGGGGTGGCAGGGGTGTTGGTTCAAGAGAAGGGCCTTCAGGGCTGCCTTGGTTTGAGCCAAAAGGTGACCAGAGAGTGGATTGGGATGAATCAGTCGAATCCCACGACTAAAGAGAAGAACAAGAGGGACAAAACAGGAAAATAATTTAATTTAAGGTCTAGAGAGTACGGTAAATGAACCAATATAAGACTTAGCAAGATGGGAAAAAATTGAAGTTTTGGTCCAAATGAATTGATGACTTGGGAAAATAAGAAAATAAAAAAGGTAGTACCATATCGAAATCACTAGAGCCAATGCCTGACAAGTGGAATTGGTCATCCTCATCATCATCTTGAAGAACCATGAAGTGAGCCATCTCACGAGTTAACTCAGATATGAAATCGTCATCCTTGTCATTGTTCTTCTTTTCCTCGGATGTGGCTATATCAATATGAGATCCAACCTCGTAGGAATCAAAAGAAAAGACTTTTTGGTCCGAGAACTTGTGGTATTCACATAGAACATCACTATTCTCCTGAGAAGCCATGATAATAAGAAGGGAAAGCTAAGTTAAGCTAAGCCAGATGGGATAAGATGATTGAGTGGCAATAATATAAAGGTTGTTATTACTGGTAGTAGAAGCTACAATAATTGGTTGATATGTATGTATACTAGACACGGGGGAAACAGAGAAGGTTGAATTTTTGAAGGGAGGCAATTAAGGAGAACAGAAGATAAGTGAACTTTTTAAAGGGGGATGATATGATGATGATGATGATGATGATGATTGAGAGTTGAAAGAAGGAGGAGGAGTCGGTGATGAAGGGGAGGATGGGGCCCACCGGGGAATGTATCTGAGAGTTAGACAATCTATAGTGGTTGGGCCGTACGGTTCACACAGCTGGCCGGTTCGGTTAAGTTCAACCCAACTGCCATTGGTTGAAGACTTGGCAGCAGAAGGTTGCATATTCTAAATTCTAAAAAGTCCACCAATTTTATTAGTTCATGACATATCTCCTTCAAGACACTCAACCAACTAAAAGAAATATGTAAACATGATGTGTGAGGTTTAGTTATTCTGATTGTGATCGAAAATAGAGTACCCCTAGTTGGTATATTTAATATGTATTTAGGTGCATATAATTTATTACATGAGGTAGATGGCCGATCGACAATAATGCCTAGTTGAAATCTATTTGTTGGGTAAACAAATAAAGAAAGACGTTTATTCTGTAAGCTCATTTTTTATGGGGTAAGAATAGCAAGGAAAGTTCTTTTGCGGACGCTAATGAGCCAGAGTGGTCCTTTGGATTAAGTTAAAGCTGGTTGCTTTTCTTTTATAAAAAAAATGAAAGATTATGGGTTAAGGAAGAGGTCACATGTATATGCTTGCGGTGGATGAGGGTTGGATCACAAAAATAATTTGAGCTAAGCATAGAGATGAGTTTATCCAAAAATAAGGGACATGGGCAGTGTGTACCAATTGTGTAACCATAAATAGGGGTTTGTCTCAGGTTTTAATGGTTTAGCTGCTAAATTTAATTTGGCATTCACGTGTATCCTTTAAAGTCAATAAAATCGGCTTTATTGTTGTTTAGGTTTAACTCACTGAATGCTTTTTGCCCTCCCACTTTAATACGGAGCTAGTGACAAAACATCATAGGATAATTATTGTGAACAATTGTCGCATAACACTGCCCAAAACGGTATCTTGATTGACTGAATCTTCAAAAACAAATTTTTTGTTTTGGAACTGAATTCAGAAACAAAGATGGGAACAGGTAAAATATATATAACATAATTTATCAAATATATATATATATATATAACTTAAACATATCATCGTGGATCTTGCCCAAGTCATTCTTAAAGCTATATGCCGAAATATGAGTCATCAATATTCGTGCTATGATGCCCCCACAAAAAGGTTAAACTAATATGATACAAACTCATATTTAACAATTAATCATCTAATTAAGTTTCAAAAGTGAGATTCGTGATTTTACTATATGTTTAGTAGGTGATAGAATGGTTCACGCAAAAACAAAAGGCCAACAAAACAAAATATACGGTAGTTTAGATGGGACTGGTGAAGCCCCATCTAACATTCAACCAAAACCCCCTTTCAATTATTTAACGTTTTCTATATATATTGTCTTCCCTTGTTAGCATCATGCTTTCTATTTTACAGCTACACCTACAAGTTCACAACACTCTAATTCATTTTATTGTAGTAACAACTTTGTTATGTGTCAGTTTGATGAGAAAATGATGCGACTTCCCATAGATAAAAGCCTGAACCACCCAACCTAAACCAAAGTCAAAATAAAACACTAAAAGTGGCTGGTGTTGACGGAAGAGCACGATGGCATGATCCACATAATGGGTGGACTGAACGGATAAAGTTAGACTCAAGCTAAGTTTCATTTTTTTCCATAATAAAAACTTAAATCACGGACTCAATTTCCTTTATTTTGTGATAAAGTCAATATGAAATGACCACCCAAGTAAAACTTGGTTCAAAAATTTTCTCACACAATAAAGCTAACAACTAACATTAAACAACAAAATAGAAATACGAGTATAAATAGTTGTCTGACAATGCATGTGATTTATTCCACGCATACAACCACTAGACCTTTTTTTTTTTGCCAGCATACAACCACTAGACTCAAAACTTGAACTTGAAGTTTAATTCATGAATTGGAGGTGGACTTGATTGCGAAAGTGGAGTCCACAAATCTGACCTTTCACCCAGTTCTCAAAATATCAATTTGAGCGTTTGAGCTTATACAAAAACATGATCTCGAATACATCATACATTAATTTCCCCTCGGAACTCACTGTCTCGCATTTTCCACAATTCATAGAATCATAGTCAGCTTCAAAAACAGAATGTCTTATGGCTAAATAAGTTTCTAGGATTAAAACAACATCTAAGTCGTTGTAGTATAGTGGTGAGTATTCCCGCCTGTCACGCGGGTGACCCGGGTTCGATCCCCGGCAACGGCGCTTTTTGCACATTTTTTTCCCTTCACGTGCTATGCTTCTTTGCCATAGCAATCAACTTATTGGATACCAAATTCAATCTTCTACGCCAACATCAATTTTTTTTAACAAGGAAATGAAGGAATTACTCCTCAAAAAACCAAATCCAAAAGCAAAACAAAATCATGATCTTCCTCCACATCTTACTATACCATCTCACAAGAAATGTCCACATACAGAGAAACCTCAACCAGCATCCACATAATGGCATTAGATGGTATTGTTAACGTTAACTCACTATTTACCTTAGTTCTCTTCCTTGGCATCACATCTTCTAATACCTATTTTACCCTCCGTGGGGCCCTCCGTCGCTGAAGGCCTAATAACATACCATGTTTACTGCTTCAGTTTCTTCCTCTTCTCCAGCCTCATTTGCCTTGGCTCTCAAGCAAGCCATTAAAATTAGTAAGGGTGTGGAGGAAGACGATTCTTTGCAGGTGTTTCTAAGGTGAGAAATGATGGGTTGAGCTTTGTTGTGAAAGTTGACATTTTGGTGCTCAGTATGGGAATTCTTGTTTCTGCTATTGGTTCTGTTTTTGGATGTGGGTTTTTGGTTATGGCCCTGGTGAATGTTGTGCAGATAAAGTTGGAAACTTTGGCTTGTGGGAGTCATTAATTACACTTTTGCTGCTATTGGTCCCTTGCTTTTTCTTGTTCCTTTGGCACTAATCATCTATATTGTTCTTGTTCTCTATGCCTTTTCTCGCGGAGGCAAGAAAAAGTGCCTCCCGATGAACCATGTTGGTTATGTTTATAAATTTCAACGGGTAATTATCAAGGTCCAAAAATAGATAATGGGTCTAAATTAGTAGTGTTATTTTTTTTGGGAGTGGTTCTAAGGTTGTGTTTTATATGTACTTAAGTTGGCTCTGAATTTTGATATAGCAGCTTTAATATTTTATCCAAGTTCATCACTATCTTGTTTGTGAGTCGGTGCCGCTCTATTGTGATAAATATCGTTCACTATTACAAATGTGAGTTCAAACTGAAGTCGACATACCAATCAACTCATATATCGAAAGGAATTTATTTTACTAGTATATATATCTATAAATCTATGTACACTTCCTTTCCTCAAATAAATTATTTTTGGGGTCACACTTTTTTGAGTTAATACTAGATCTGCCTAAAAGCAGTGATTTTTTTTTTCAATTTTATAATTTTTTAAAGATTTAGTGATTTAACTTTAAAATGAATACATAGTTTTAAGTAATTAATCTTTGACAAATCATATGAAATTGAAAAAAAACTTTTTTGTTTGTGGGTAATATATCAAAATATCAACAATATTATGTAGAATCTAATGGTAAAGCCAAACAAAAAAATGTGACCCTAAACATAAATAAATTTTTAGAGAAGTGGAGGGAAGTGGAGAAGTGGGGAAGTAGAGAGACCCATTATCCTCTTTTTTTTAAGTGTAATGAACCATTCAAGCATAACTATTTTATATGTTATTCGATGATTTGTTAATTTATTAGTAAAAAAAACAAATTTAGAGGAAAATGTCAGAAAATCAATTTTTAAGTATTTTATTTATCTATCTTATGAATTTTTTTAAGAAAAAGCTAATTCTTATACTTACTTATCAAGCGAGTATAATTTCTTTTTTGTGAGAATCAACATATTTCAACTTGTGCTCACCTTAGAGCTCTCCCGATAGATTTGTTATCTGGAAAGAGGACTCGAAGAATTTTGTTTTCTTTTTTACCCACTCGTTCCCATAAATGTTTTGGTAACACTATAATACTCGAGTATCAAGGCCTTGTATGAGTAGACATTGTGCTTGAACCAATCAAGTATAAGTAATGTTTTGGTAACACTAAGTAAATACAAGCGTCATGAGAGAACAGCAAATGAATTATTTATTAAAAATATAGTCTAGAATAACGGAAGTTTTACTTTTTTTAAAAAAAAAAAAAACTTGGCTGGAGAACTGCTTACGTAATATGACCCACAACTGGCCTTGTGTATTGAAAGTGACTACTACTTATCATATTAAAGTTGGCAGTTAAGGAAACGAATGGGTGTCTCTGCTAAAGTTCCCACACAAGATAGGGACATGGATGCATAGCAATTAGCAAACTAGCTCATATGAAATTGTTGTCAGCGGTCGAAAAAGTTAGTTCAGTCTCTTAGAAAAAGTCGATATGAAAAAATAATAAAATAGGTACTTGCTCAGACTAATACAAGAGTGAAAGTACATTGAAGTTGAATGATAAAATTTATCACAAGACTCTGGTAACTTAGTGAGTGTATTGACTATTGACTGACGACTATTACATGAGCACGCTTCAAACGTACTCCGTATCTTATGTTTTTTATATCCTTGCTCAGACTCAGAACAGAGAGGTTAGGGGGTCATGCCTAATTATTAGTACTATTACTCGTTATTTCTCTCTGATATGCTGTCATATATTATAGTACAATCACACGTGAATGATGTCATCTGTAAGATGCCAAATCATTGAGAAGGCAATACATGTCCTCCGTCTAGTTTTCCTTTAAAATTGAAGGTGAATGAATGTAAAATAAAGAGCCATTATTTTTTCCCCACATAGAAAAAGAGCCATCAATAATTGTTAGCGTTGTTTATTGGCGGGGAAAAACATTTGCCTGAATTCAGGACACAGAAAAGGATAGTACACAAATGTGGAGTGGATCTTTGACGCTGTGGCCTGTGGCTGTGGGTGTGTTTTCACTTTTCACCTAAGATTTTAGTTTTTTTTATAAAAAAACTCAAATAGTTAATTGCCACTGTTTAAGAGTATATTCATGGTTCATATGTCATTTTCCTTAGAAAAATTCATTGTGTCTGTCGAATTTTTTTAAAGAGTATGAGAATGTAAAATGGGAATTGAGTGTTGAGAAAGAAAGTCTCCTTTTAAAATATGGAAATACAATCATATCCTAACTATGCGTGCTTTTCAATCTTTTAACAAAAAAATGAAGGCACCATTATCCACCTACCTTAATTGATTGTAGGCAGGACTTGAACAACATAATTGCAATAATACACAAGTCAATCAATACAATTTTGCATTATATAATAATTAAGCACTAAGGAGAAGCAATTTAATTACAAAATACCACTTTAAAATAGTCCGAAATGGCACATGGCACATGTGGCCACTCATCCAACAATATAGGCCTGCCCATATTTCCCATCATGTAGCTTTTCGCCCATATTTCCCATCATGTAGCTTTTCCGGCAGTGGATAAGGCTTAGAAGCTCTGTTTTATGTACAATAATTCTACTTTTCAGTTTATTCTCCTGAGATATTTTCCCACTTTGTTCCATCATCGTCATCATTATTTTAATAGAATAGGAGTAATATTTCTGACTTTATCATGGAGATTGTAGCATATTTACTAATTCACTTTGAAGTTTAAGAGTTCTACCCGGAGAAGCTAAAATAAAAGTATGCCATGTGAATATGAACTTTTGGAAGAGTACTTAAACCTACCACCCTCCCATAGAATAAGAGGTGGTATGAGATTTTTTTTCCTTCATCATAAGAAGTAACGTGTACAAATCAAGCTAATAAATGTTTGATTTACATTTTTGCCCTTGAGGACTAAATGTAGGGAGACTAAAGAAAGGGAGCGAGTAAGGGTAATATTATTAAATGATAGAAGATTCTCCAGTATGTTTTTTTAATTTATATAAAAATGTTGATTATATGTTCTAATTTGGACAGGAAAAAGTATAGCATTCTCGTATTACATATAGGCATATAGTAGTAAACTAGTAGGATATCAACAATCAAGTCTATGAAACCACGGTAGAGAATAGAGCGCGATTAAGTGAAGTAAATAGTGTTGGTGGTAGTTAGGACTTTGGAGAGTTTCCCAACTGTCTAGAATTTTAAAACACACCATATTTCTAAACAGTATGATAAAATATGCTCTCAAAATAATATGACAGCTTAGACTGCCTGTAATATTCCCAACGCAACGTAATAAAGAATGTTATTTGTTTGGTAGTTACTGAAGAAACTAATATTTCGATTTATTTGGGTATTAATTAGTTACAAATGTATTCAAAATATATTATTTTGACTTATTCAAAATAATGCTAGAATATTGTAATTAGTTAGAGTATATTTTGCAAGGTTTGTTACGTACACCTATGCTGCTTGTGTTATATATACAGAGACTCTTCTAATAATGATTATGTTGCTTATTTTTCATTCTTCTCTCAAATTCCTTTATGGTATCAGAGCAAACCATGTCGATCTCACAGGATGAAAGATCAAGCACTTCATCAAACGTTATAGACACCATGTCACCGTATTTTCTTCATGCTTCGGATAACCCCGGCCAAATCTACGTAAGCGAACTTCTCAATGAAAGTAACTACGGAGAATGGGTCAGTGATATGAGCAATGCACTCTTTGCAAAGAACAAGATGAGTTTCGTTGACGGAACGATTGTGATGCCGGCAACAGACTCAGCTGAGTTAGCAATATGGATGAGATGTAATGCCATGGTCAAAGGCTGGCTCAAAAGTGGAATGGGGAAGGATGTTCGAAGCAGTGTAAGGTTCGCACAGACGGCACAAGAGATATGGCAAGATCTCAATGAAAGATTTGGACGAGGGAGTGCTCCCAGATTGTACGAGTTACGCAGGGAGGTGGCGCTTCTTAAGAAAGAAGCGTTGAACGTGCCATCTTTCTATACCAAGCTCAAAGCACTTTGGGACGAGATAGAATCATTGATGCCGTGGCCAAAGTGCCGTTGTGGTGGGTGTAAATGTGGAGTGCAAAAGGAATTTAGGCAAATCCGTGAACTTGAACAACTCTATGATTTTCTCATGGGCTTAGATGAGAATTTTAACACGGTGCGTACTCAAATACTTAGCACCACACCTATGGTGAGTCTTGGAAATGCTTATCATTTGGTGGCCGAAGATGAGAAACAAAGGGCAGTGGCGATGCAACATCCTGTTACGGAGTCAACGGCATTCCATGTCCAGCATCAGAAGCACCAGAAAGAGACGATAAAAAAGGGCACAAAACAAGATATACCGAAATGTTCTCATTGTCAAAAGTTGTGGCACACAGAGGATCAATGCTATGAGATCATTGGATACCCACCTGATTGGAAGAAGTCTTCACGTGATAAACGAGAGGACCAAAGGCAGGTTGTGTAAGTTCAGAAGATAGCCAAATACCAGGTTTTTCTAATGATCAATTGGAAAAATTGATCAACTATTTTAACAAAGAAGGGATTATCTCACGAGACAATCGTCAAACCCAACCTAATGTCAACATGGCAGGTATTTTTAAAAATAATAAACCTTGGATTATTGATTCAGGGGCTACAAATCATATTACTTGTGATGAAAGTATTATGAGTGACAAGAAAGGAGGATGGGAGTGTCCAGTACAAATACCGAATGGGGAGAATGTTCCAGTCAAAGGCTCCGGATCCGTGTGTTTGCATAATGGAATAAAATTGAAAGATGTTTTGAATATTCCTAATTTTAAATGTAACTTAATGTCTGTTAGCAAGTTAATAGGTGAACTTGATTGTGTTGTTATTTTCATGAGAGATTTTTGTGCTATACAGGAATTGCAAACGAGGAACTTGATTGGAGTGGGGAGGTGCTGTGATGGATTGTATCTACTGGAGCCACCGCCACCAAAATTGAAAGCACTGTCAACAAAGCAATCGGCGGATCATGGTGAATGGCATAGGAGGTTGGGACACGTTTCAAATAAAAAGATTATGCAGTTGAATTTATTTTCTGATGTGTCGAATTTAGAGTCAATAAAACCTTGTGATTCTTGTATGAAGGCAAAACAAGTTAGATTGCCTTTTCCTGAAAGTTCAATAAAAAGTAGTTCCTGTTTTGATTTAGTGCATTGTGATATTTGGGGTCCTTATTAATGATTAAATATGTTCTTCTTTTAAAATTAAAATAAGGCTACCAATAATTAAGATTATTTGCCTATGTTATTCTAACTAAACACTTTTTTAGTCGCACAAACTATAAATTTTTATAAACCAATATAATTAGTTCAAAACTTTAACTATATAGATTTATTAAACACAGGCAAG
The DNA here is from genome assembly GCA_029929735.1 of Mimosa pudica. Lineage (NCBI taxonomy): Eukaryota > Viridiplantae > Streptophyta > Magnoliopsida > Fabales > Fabaceae > Mimosa > Mimosa pudica. The sequence continues at coordinate 18,287,432 of JAKELP010000012.1, read as the reverse complement.
CTTGAAAAGATGTAATTAATATTTCATTCGATCTATATAAGAGTCGAGCCGTTAATATTCTTTTGAAGAAAACATGTAAAAGTTAGTTCAGGTTTGAATTAATTTTTTTTCAATTTCACAACATTCATTATGATACTAATAAGAGAGAAAAATATGTAATCATCATGAAATATGAAAGAGAGTAAAGAGCAAAGTAGAAGAATTGCAAAAAATAATGAGAGAATGTAAGAGTAACCTCCTATATTTGGTTTTTATCAAAACCATTCAAATTTTTTACTCTTAAATTACACTCCGGAGGGAGTATCTAGTGAAAATTAGCAAGTCCCTTGTAAAAGCAACAAAACAATCTTATTATTAGGCGACGTCGATATTAAGTTCGAGCCTTAACTAAAAGTCACAATAATCAGCAAAGTTCGCCAATTGTAAACATGCATTCCTCCAAATGGACTTGTATTTTTTAAGAATGATATTAATTCTTTATTTCTCTTTCGATATCATAGGGCAAATAGTCTTCTCATCACATTAACAGCTTCACACTAATCTGAATCGAGACATGACAATAATCATTAAGGTTAACACCTCTGACCCTAAAATGCTGACATTTCCACGTCTTGAGTTTAAAACTTGTGATTAAACTAGAACAACGTAACTCTAGCCAGATAATCTAATCAATAAGTTAAGTATAGGATTAGTCGGTTGCTAATATAGACTGATACTACTCCATAAATTAACCAAAATATAAAATAAAATAATTATAAAAAAAAGAAAGCGAGTACACAACACAACGAGGCTGCGTGTGTGAAACAGTAAGCGCCAGCGCAAAGCCTGACAACAGTCTTGTCTCGTTCTCCTATGCAACCCTGTTCTGTTCTTCCTCCTCCCAAACAAAATAAATAATAATAATAATTCCCCACACAACTATATTATTATACTACTAATAATTATAATTATAATTATACTAATCTTCTTATTCTCCGTTTCTTTCCTTTCTTTCTCTGTCATTCATTTCCTAATATTTCCCTGCGGTTCGTCCAGTGCCTCAACTTTTCTCTAATCTCCCTAATTCCTCAATCAATTTTCCTACAGGTAAGTTTGTTCATCAAATTCAAGCTTAGCTAGTTCTTAATTTGATGTTCAATTTGTGTATGAGATTGATGAAGGTCTGATCTGATGTGCTTGAGAATATAGGCACGAGCATAGTACCATGGCACATAGGGTGGACCAAGAGTATGACTATTTGTTCAAGATCGTGCTGATCGGTGACTCTGGTGTAGGCAAATCAAACATTCTTTCTAGATTTACGAGAAATGAATTTTGTTTGGACTCTAAATCTACTATTGGTGTTGAGTTTGCAACTCGTACTCTTCAGGTGATTTTCTATGTCTTACATTTTTCGACTTTGGAGTTTTCAAATAAGTTGTCATATGATATCTGATTATGTTTATTCACAAGGATCTCGTGATGAGTTGTTTATAGTACTACCTTGGTTATATAAGATCACTTTCCCTATTTGATTTGATTAGATTAAAGATGTTAGTTAAGTTAGTTATTAACACATGATATTACCAATTCATGGCAACTATATACCTTTATGTTCACTCTTGCTCTTTTGCTTTTTATTATAGATAAACATTATTAAGGTTAATTTGGGAAAAAAGTTTGAGAAAAACTAGAAAATGATCTTATATTTATGAACAAATTGAATTTTGAAAGTGATTTATATTTAGTAACGGAGGGAGTATATGCTTTATAGTAATTGCACGATATTTTTTTTGGGATTCAATTAAGTGAGCTAGGTGTTTGATCAATTGAAGTGGAAGCAATAATATAGGATCACGGGTCATGTTTGCCTTTAATACTTTGTGTGTATAGAGTAAACAGGAAGAGCCGTGCTTTAATTTGAGGAAATAGTAGAAATAGCTTCAGTTAGGGTGATGAAGGTGAATTTTGAGTGTGTTTTCCTTGTTTGTGGGATTTAATGGAAAAGGACCATGTATGATGTATGATTTATTTGTAAAATGCTGGATTGCATGCACTGTCAACTTTTTGAGTGTGTATATGGGGTGTTGAAACATCTTTTGCTTTCCTTTTTAGTTTGTTATTGTACAAAAGGAGGCTTGCATATCTAGTCTGTTAATGACGAATCTGAGTAGTTTGTCGATATCTCAGGCTAATCTGTATTTCTTGTGGACTGTAATATACATTGCCAAAGAGAATTGAAAGAAGATAAATTGGTATTGAACTTGTTATTGGTGGAAATTGATAGTCAATTGTCATGTTATATATTGAATCATTGATCATCTGAACACCACAATGACAAAATATGGGACACCTTTTGATGTACTGATCCAATCTAATTATTTTATGCCATCCTGTTTTCTCAATAGGTGCAAGGAAAGACTGTTAAGGCGCAAATCTGGGATACAGCAGGTCAGGAAAGGTACCGTGCAATCACCAGTGCATACTATAGAGGAGCTGTAGGTGCACTCCTTGTATATGACATAACCAAGGGGCAAACATTCGATAACGTTCAAAGGTGGCTCCGTGAATTGAGGGACCATGCTGATTCTGACATAGTTATCATGATGGCCGGAAATAAATCTGATTTGGACAACCTTAGAGCTGTTTCAGAGGATGATGGTCAAGCATTGGCTGAGAAGGAAGGTCTTTCATTTCTTGAGACATCTGCTTTAGACGCTACCAATGTGGAGAAGGCATTCCAAACTATTTTGACAGAGATCTATCATATTGTGAGCAAAAAAGCATTGGCTGCTCAGGAAGCAGCAACAAGTACCACCCTTCCTGGACAAGGAACCACAATCAATGTTGCAGATGCATCGGGTACTACCAAAAGAAGTTGCTGTTCCACCTGATGCCTCGTTTTAGAAATGAAAGAATTCGCTAGTAGATATATTTTTTTCTTCAGGTTTCAATTTCATTTTTACCTCTCCTTTTTCTTCATTTATTTTTCCTTCTAAATAGGCGAGAAACATGAGGATTACATTTATTACTATATTGAGTTGCCTTGAGGAAAGTCAGTTGATGTTAAGCTAGCTTCCCATGTATTCATAGGAATTGGGAACCAGCTGATAAAATGATATAGTGTGACAATGTTAATTGTGTTTGCTTCTTTGTTTTGGTTGAGTTACTATTTTTCATGATATTTCTGCTTAGAAACTATTTGACGCCTGAATGGCAAAGGTAAAATAAGTTGTTTATAGACTAGGTAAATTTTTTTTTTTTTTGGGATCGAATTAGACTAGGTAAATGACAAGGCTTCTTTTTTTTCATTGCAGAGAAAGTATTCGCATTAACATTCTTTTTTTCATGCCCATGTTGTAACGAACGAATCTTAAATGTAAAAAAAATTGGTAGTCTTTTTCAGCGCATTTCCATTATTAATTTAAAATCGTGACAAGAAAGAAGATGAACAAGATAGAAGTTGGAATGCATAAGATTATAACTAATGATCTGGCCTAGAAAAAATATTTGAACAGATAAATCTTCAATTTTATGTCAAGACAATTATTTGTTGTAATAAAGTCCAATCACATTATTTTACCACAAATCGTCCATACATCCTTTTCCCCCTCACTGGATTAGGTAGAATTTTGATCGCGTCAAATTTACATTCTTTTAAATAAACATCGAATTTCCCAATCTATATCACTACTTTTCAGTTTTCATAGCAGCCAATCAAACGTATATTATTGATCCAGTCTACTGAAAAAGCAAAATCTTATTCATCTTCTATTCTACTCCTAGCATCCAACCAAAAGACGTTGAACAGAAATTGGAAAATTTATATACTTCAAAATCTTCGAGAAGAGAGGCTAAAATAGCTAAGATTTCCTATGAGGTGACAAAATGCAGTAAAATAACTTAGTAAAGGTCTTTTCACCGTGGATCAAGTTGGTCTAACGTGAGATACTTAAATTTTAATGCATTTCTTACTAATTTCCTAAGAATTTCATCACACTTCCGTGGCAGTAAAATCTGAGTCAGTTCCTATGCCACAAAGGACTTAATGGGGTCAGACTAATCTAGATCCCGCCCCAGGGACCTACACTTAAGGGCAAAGTGCTAGCTAAGAGATAGACTTCATTGTTAAGGCTCGAACTCAAGACCCTTAGTTAAGGGACGAAGTGAGATTACCACTACGCCAACCACACTAATAAACTTTTGTATTTGATAGGTTGTGTGTTTCTCTTAGCTTTCAAATGAGCATATGGAAGGTTCATTCATTGCCCAAGCTACCGATTGAAAATTCTGAACATATGAGCTTTTGTATAAATAACCACAATCATAATTACAGAAGGGTGGAAATGTGGCATTCCTACTCAATTTGTATGGTTACATGATGAATTTTGTGTGCCTTTTCACAGTAATGCCTAATCCTATTGAGCAAATCAGGGGAACTCACCCCAGGCTCAGCTATTACATGACAAGACAGAACATTCTTCCCCACAGTTATGGCCCAAATGTGCAAGTCGTGTATATCTTGCACTCCCTTGATACCCTTGAGGCCATTTTCTACCTTCATGATATCCATATCATTTGGTGTCTTCTCCATTAAAATGCCAAAAATATTATTAAGCATGGACACAGTAGTTCCCAGTGATATAACACAGAATATTAGAGTACACAACAGGTCAACCACTAACCATTCTGGCCTGACCCATATCACAGCTCCAGCAATCATCACCCCCACAGATTGAATCAGATCAGCCATGACATGCAGATAGGCACCCTGCAAATTTATGTTCAGTACATTTCTTTTTCTAGGACTACTCAAAACTAGACTAAGTTCCTCTTCATCCATTGTGTTATCATGCTCCTCCTTTCCATGATCATGACTAGAATCTCCACAGCCATGATGATGGTGATGGTGGTTGTGGTGGTGACTGTGATCATGGCCAAGCCATAACACCATAACTAAGTTAAGAACACACCCAAATGCTGCAATTGAAAGCATGAGCATGCCATTCACTTTGGCATTTTCAGAAAGAAGTCTCCCAAGTGCTTCATATATTAAAAAGCCAGATATCAGCCAAATTAACTGAACAGAAAAAAGGGCACCTAGAACCTCAAGCCTACTATATCCATAAGACTGATGCGGCGTTGCCTTCCAGCCTGATGCCCACACTGCAAAGAGGGAGATAGAGAATCCGGCGATATCCGAAAGCAAATGTGCAGCATCACTGATAACAGCTAGGCTGTTGGCTTTCATACCACCAACAACTTCCACAAGCATGACCAGTGCATAGAAAAGTATGAGCCCACAAAGTTTCTTCGCGGACTTTGACGACTCTTCTGATGCCAGAAGACTGTGTTCATGTCTAGAAAAAGGACAGACTAAACTGCAAGATAATGACTCAGCTGCCCCAGGCAGAATATCAATTCTTTCAGAGGCAGCTGGCATCTCTATTTCCTCCAAGGAACTTGCTTCTAGGACATGACTTTTTCCATGTTCCATTTGGTTCAACAATCTGGTCTTTCACTCTGGTAAAACAAACACAACAAAGGTCAATTTAGAACCTTGCGTTTATATAATAATAGCATCATCAAAGAATTAATTTTCATATGTTGGACCAAGTTTACACAAAACTAAATCAATAATGGATGGTGGAATGAATGTGCACAAGTTTGATAGTGTCAACAAAAAGGAAGCTAACAATAACCCACGAATAATGTCACTGAATAATAGCTATGTAGTTCAAAGCAACATATCCAGCAGCTAAAATCATTTCACAAAGGAAAAAGAGAAGCAATCAGAAGTGACAAAATTAAAAACTACATGATGTTTATCTAGCCACAAGCTGACACTATATTAGAAACTGATATGATTAACTAGGTAAGAAATTATAAGTGTCACTAAAGTTCTATCCATAACTAACCAACCAAAAAAAAAAGAATGAAATTAGTAGGTGAATAATAAGTCACATGCTAATAAAGTAAAGAGTACAGAATATAAAGGAGAAATTAGGTGGGAAGGAGGAAGGTGTACCTGGGGGTGATGAGAGAGAAATGGAGGGGATTAAGAAATAAGGGTGAAATGAGTGAATAAGAATTGGGAATCTGGGTTTGGAGAAATCATCAAGTTAATTGACCCCATAATTGGGGACGATAATATATTTGATTGTTTCCTCGTAATCTCGTGTCTCATATAAGGAATTTGCCGGCGACAAACAAAAAAGGTTCTAAAAATAGCATTTCTTAAGGAAAAAAAAACAACTAAATGAGAAAATAGTTCTTGCAATAGGTTGTCAAACTGGTGAGTTTAATTAAACTCGTAAGTAATACTCGTAGAAAGATAGTAAATTCAAATCATATTGTCTAATAGTAAACTCGTAAAAGTCTACGTCTTTTTAATAAAATGTGTTTCTATTAAAATTTAACAATAATTAGACTCAATATATTTTAAATATAAATAGTTGATATTAAATATATTACACTTATACTTTAATAAAGAATTTTGTATTAAATGTTATAAAAAAAGAAATTTATATTAAATTTATATAAAAATTGATTGAATTTATTTAAATAAAAATAATTAAAATGAGTTTAACAACAATAATACTGATGATAACAATAATACTTCTGATGATAACAAAACAAAAAGGAAAAGTGCTGTACAAATTGGACCAATTCTTCATAAAGTATTCACGTGATATTCTTTGGTGTGCCTAGAAGGCTGGAATTTCCCCCTCATAAGAGGACTAGGCTCATGATCCTCTTCAGAGAGTTATAACAAGAGATTAAAATTAAGAAACGACCGTAACAAAATAACTAATTAATTTGTTTAAATACAAACATAAAATAACAATTATATTCAATAACTTGGGTTTGTTTGTAATCTTTATTTACCCTTCCCCATTGCCAACAACGTCAATTTTTTTGATTGGCCTAAGCAAGCTTTAACGTTTTTTTATTGACGCTTTAATGCCAACATTTGCTATTACTATAAGATCGTTATTCTAATGGAAATTTGATAAATTGTATAAAATTGTTTTGCTAATAAAATCTCAGACATTCATTGCCTTTTGCGTATTTGGTAAGGGTACCAAAATGGGAAGAGAATGAGAAGAATAATCTTGATATGCAGTTAAGTTACCCTTGGAATCATATTATATGGATATACATGGTCCTTTTCCATTAAGTTGCCTTTTGCTTTTTTTGAGGGTGTACGTAGGCAAGAAACCATGTCGGGTTCGGGTTCTTATTCAAACATCTCTATCAAATTATATGGGCCACTGGAAATATGTATTGATCCAAAGCCTCCAAAGTCAAAACTTAGCCATTTTTCCCTGTGGGCTGACAAAAACGTCACCCAACATAATTTCAATACAAACTTAGAAATTAGAAAAGTAAAGGACAGTGAGAGCGACTGATTGCCAATTTGTTTTTGAATGAGGAAGGAATATATCAATTAATCAAAAGACTTTACATAGGATATACATGTCTGAAAATGCATGTGTCCACCGTCAATATTTCTCGACATTGAGTAGTGCATTTCTAGCTCCAAGAGTGTGTTCTTTGAGTATATTTATAGTATCAGCAATGGACTCTAGTTTTACATTGTGATCTTGGAAGATGCATTTGTTTCCGTCTTCCCAAAGTTTCCAGCATAACAGTTCGAATTTCACTATTTTGAATTGAAAATTGTTCATTGGATTGAGGTTGTTGAAGATCCAATCGACAAAGGAAGTCTGAATGTGGGAAGAATCTACTGAGTTAAGTCCCAGAAGGCGCCAACATTTTCCTTTCAGTTGTCATGTGCCTATGTTGACATTCCACATTAGTGAGGAGACAATCCTTGATTGCGAACCAGAGGAAGGTTCTAACTCGATGGCTCCCTGGCCACTTCTAAATCCATTGCAACCTCGTATCTTTGTAGTTCCATAAAACTTCTTGAAATGCTAGATAAGTTGAGAAAAATGAGAATTCATCATTAGGGGTTAAGTTCTAGGAGTGAGTTTCGCTTCCATCTTAAGGCGTTGGAGGCTTGACTAGACATATTGAAGCAACAATAAATTCTATTAACATCGTATCAAATTTAGGAGTATCTCATTTTCCGTCATTGATAATGAAGTGGGAAATAGGTTGTCTCAGTTGCTCTCTAGGAAAAAGTTGTGAAGGCTCTATGTTTGAGAAGACCAACTTCCTCTAGCCAGCTATTCCCTCTAAAACTCAACTTTTTGTCATTACCAAGATTCCACACCACATTCAAAAACTCAACTTTTTGTCATTACCAAGATTCCACACCACATTCAGCTTCACATCTTCCCAAATACCAACAATGCTTCTCCAAGTATGAGAGACTGTTTTAGTATTGGAAGTGTAGTCTGAGGAGTTAGTCCAGTTGTATTTAGCTCTGGAGGCTTTGCCATCACTTTTTTGGCCAGTTGAACATGAGCAAGAGCATGACCATTTGTTGTGGACTTCTGGTTGGCTGTTGCACAGACATGTGCAAGAATAAATAAGTAAATAATTGCGTATTTTTATTAAAAATAATTGCGTATTTGAGCAACTTCCAAAATTATTTCAACAACGGTAAGCACAGATATAGATTCTTGAAGAGTCAACGGGAGGGATTTTCCAGGCAGAAATCCTCAGAAATCAATGAGTGAAAAGGAATCATGAAATAAGCAAGCGCGCGGAAACGTCCCGGAAAAAAGTAAAGGCGAATCACTAATGCTGCTATGTGATGTCCAGTAACACATATATAAACATTACATTCTTCCACTTGGGTGCTCCATGTACAAGGTAGTTTTCTTATGTGATATTAATCAAATTATTAATTATTAATGTAAAATTTTGGCTGTAAATTCAAAATCTAATCTCCATCTGTCAATATTTCAAAACGAGTTCTATTGATATCTTACCAGTAATCAAGAAAAGGGGATAAAAATGAGAGGAAAATTAATTAATAGAAAAAGGTGAAAATGACCCTCAAAAAATACAAACTAAGGCCAACATGCTGAAATCATGAATCCCATTCGCCCATTCAGGGCTACAAGTTTATATAAAACATCCTGATGTTACTACACGTCGTCAACATAAATCAACTGCAATTGGGAAAAAAAACTTATGCTGCCCTTGGAGTGGCCCATTCAACTCTAAGGATGAGATTGTCATAACCATATCCATTCAGTTTATTGATTGCTCTCTGAGCGTCTTCCCGGTTCACAAAGTTAACAAACCCAAATCCTCTGCTGATGCCAGTCTTTTGATCAACAGCAACATACACTCTGCTCACAGCACCAAAAGGACGGAACAGCTCAAGCAAATCAGGCTCTCTTGTATCCTCAGAAAGATTGGTGACCCTTACAGAATTTTCGTCATTCCTTCGCCGCATATCCGATCCAGTGGTTCTCTCCGCACCTGCTCTCATACCAGGAGGAACATATGCTCCCTTGGTTGTACCAGAAGCAGCTGTGGTAGCCTCTGATGCAGCAGGCTTCTCACTGAATGTTTCCATTGGCTGAGCAAGATCCTTGTATGGACACCTTGAAGTCCAATGGTCTCCCTTCTTACCACAGGTTCTACAAACCATGAGAACAGCACCCTTCTGAAATTGAGCCAATGGATCTCCAGCAACCTTTGGTTCTTCTGCTTTGCTGCCTGTTTCCAACGGGTATGTTAGGGAGATCATGGGATGAAAGCAAATTAAAATTTGTAGGACTAATAGATTTATATATCAGTTTACACGTTAACAAATACCATCTTGCAAGAACTACAAAATAATATCAATGCCAAGAGAAGCAAAAGCTAATGTTGCAAGAAAATGCAAAGGAATTCCCTAATTCAACTGCTTAAACTGTGAATTAAATCAAACACACATTATTTATGTAGAGGTAAGTGCCCTGTGAGCAATTAACAATTGAAAACAATGTTGCAAGGCCAATTTAAAGACAACTGAATGGGAGAAACTACTTGACTGCAAATGTCTTCATATACTATTCCTCCAACTCTATTATTTACTAATCAAAAGCAACCTAAAATAAACGGTGTATAAGCCTGTGCATTTAAGTTTCATAAGCATATAACACAGATCTCCATTACAACTCAGAATCAGCAACATTTTCTAGCTATATAGTAAAAAAACCCAGCTCAAGTTTCAAGTTTCATCTAAGCCAACACATGGCCACAGAAGCGCAATGAAAGATTCACATGACAAATTGAAATCAATACAGAATTCATGACACAGGTCTGGGATAACATCTTTTCCAAACTCAGATTATTTGCAAAACTTTTATCCACTCACAGAAAAAGCTCAAGTCTTACAAACAATTAGAAGACAAATAACAAACAATCTGACACAAAAATCAAAGCTTCAACATTATAAGCCATATAAAACTCAACTTTTCACAATGTCTAATCAACAAACACAATAATCACACATACTACAATCAATCTTAACAACAATAACAATAAAAAAATAAGATTAAACAACAAAAAAACAGAAATTCAATCAAAGAAGAGAGATTTAATAACAAACCAGGAGCCCTAGGACGTTCAAGGAGGATTTCTTCAGTGGAAACCATAGTGAGTCTACTTCCAACGTCTTCATCGGCAGCATCGCCGAACTTAGCCCACGAGCGTCGCTCGACGGCGCGTTTACTGAGGCGAGCATTGGCGAGCTTGCGAGTGCGAGTGGTGGTGGTGATCTTCACCTTATTGCCTTCTTCGTTGAACTTGTACTCTATCACTTTCTTTATGCCGTTCTCGTCGGGGCCTATCACTTGCCGCGGTGGAAGGAGAAAATCGAGATCCTCTCCGTCGTCTTCGTCCAATTCTCCCCACCGTAGCTTCGCCGGCTGGCTAGAGATTTGCGCCGCCATGAATGAAGAAGAAGAGGTTTGGTGCTAGGGTTTGTGTTTGGATCTGGAATTTGGCTTCTCAACAATTATGAATACTCCTTTTTGTAGATAAGAATAACGAGTAATATATCTCATTATAGTCATAATCATTACATTATTTACATCAAATTTTATTAGTACCATTTACTGCTGAATATTATTTATATCACTTTTTCTTTATAGGACTTAATTGAAATTGAAAGTGTTGTTAGAATTGAACTGGAACAAACCTGGGGTGTGTGGTTGAGTGGTAAGGACTCATTCACCCTTAATCAATTGTCTGGGGTTCGATCCCTGGCGTTGGGTATGGAGAAACATTATAGCATTAAATCCCTCGAGTGAGGGGACAGCGGGGGATTGGTCTCTCACTTGTCTTTATATTTTAGCTCAACGGTTATCAATTTTATCATCGTTTCAACTAACGTTTTCAGCGACCTGACCGTGTTGAACCATGAGCAAAAACACACTCTGAATCGCCTTTTTGTCCGACTTTTACAACATTGCATTAAAGCATGAATCCAATTTATTTATATTTTTCATAAAATTTAAACTATTGAAATCATCAATAATGAAGTAAAGGAGGATAATATGATCTAACCTTTATGAACGAACCAGCAGTAGGGGTGGAAATAGTTAGCCTAATCATAAAATGTCCGACTTATGGTGTATTTGATTGGTTTGAACTCTGAACCAGGTATGTGGTTAGAGACCAATTTTTAAGGCATGAATTTGTCTTGTCACTTGAATTGACCTGACTATTAGCTTGGAAGAAGACCTAATGAATTAAAATCAATTGAATTAAGAGGTTTAGAAAGGTGAATTGTGGGTGATATATCATATAAATGTATGTTTAGAGAATGAGAGGCAAAAGAGACCCTATAATAGAGGATTATATAATCATAATTTTATATTAAGAATTGGTAACAACAAACAATACTATAGTAATTTCTTAATAGGTCAGACTAATAAGTTAATAGATTTTTTTTAAGTCTGAGAGTGATATTTTAAACAAAACAGTCCAAAAGAAAAACTCTGTAACCAATCTGACTAGTATTATAATACAACACTAAACATAAACAATAATAAAATATCAGGAAAAATACAAAAATATTAAGTATTAAAATAAAGATTTTAAAATATACTCATGGTTTGAAAGATGTTTTCATATATAACTCCATAATATAAAATTATCTCGGTATTGTTGGCCGAAAAAATTATATCGGTATAATATCAATTGACCCAATAATAATATAGGCAACTGTATTATTATATTGTGTAATGTGTAATATCAACTATTTATTAGGCTCCTTTTAGTAAGTTTAAGTTTCATATCTTATCTAGATTGTTACTATATAAAATATGTATAAATTTAATAATCAAAGTTAGTATAATTCAAAGCTTTGAGTCTTCTGGTAAAAAAAGGAATGGAAAATTTTGATAAAAAAAATATAAAATTTCAGAACTAAATGAAATTGTTTCATGTCAAATTGTCAATATGATATATTCAGCTCGTTACTTGCGAAAACATGGGATGGCTTCAAGCTTTATTGGCTTATCAATAACATCCTCTCCTGATATGAACATAAAACAAAATAACATAGCAAAACCAAGAAACTAAGCCATTAATATATATACACGATCATCCACCACCACCATCAAGGCCGCTAGAATCACCTCCGGGGCCATGAGAATTGCCACCTTCACTAGCACTAAATGGCTGACATATGCACTGCACTCACTACAGCTACTTTGTCTCTTCTTATGAGACTTGTGATGATGATTGGAAAGCTTCTCTTCATCTCCCACCCCGTTTTCCTTACTCTTTTGGTTTACAAACCGGATGCAAAAACATAAGTTTTGGCTTTTCATGATTCAAAAATCAAAAGGTCAATGAACTACACACATTGTCGGGCTTCATTTAGCTCTTATATAGCACACTACTAGATCAGTGACAAGACCAAAGGGCGGAGAAAGAGAGGTATGGTTGAAGTACCCATCATGTTTTATTCTGTCCACTACTTTTCTACATTTTTTCTAATGTGGTAGGCACTAAGTGCATAATTGCTTAGTTGAGAAGGATTCTCACCGTCAATTATTGAATTTTAACATAGTTCCGCGTTGATGCTTCAAAACTTGAGATTCGAGGTTGGTCTACAAATGTGTTTTATAAAGCAAAGCTTTCGACTAACGATGTGGTTAATATATAAAAAATTATCATCATTACCATCTACAGTAAACCTCAGTACTAGATACTTGTTCTCAATGATGGAGATGGTACAAAAAAATGTTACACGCTTCATAAATACACTTCTCGGCTCTATGTGAAGGGATGACGCTCAGTTCTCATCCCCAATAATAATCATCACAAAAAAGGCTCACAACCAATCTGCCATCACCTCACAGCTAAAGAGCCATCCTGCTTCATTTTTATAAGACTGCTTTCAATGTTGCGCAGCACTGGCTTATAGCTGCAATATTTAAAGATCATATATTAAAATAAGATATACTCGGACAACAAAGATCAAGGCTGAATCTAATACTTGCCAAGAGAAGTACTTACAAGCGTGAAAGACCATCATATGCTTGTTTGACTTGTTCAAGTTGTACAGAAAGCTGCATGACTTGGGCCGATAGTGCCTCAGCTCTACTTTGTTCTTTCACAAGTTGGCCCTTTCAAAGGGGAAAAAGTGGTAAAATCAAGTCAAAGCTTAGAGAAGATAATTGTAATACAATAATAGCCCTTTCAAAAGGATTAAAAAAGTAGATTACTCTTGTAATCTCAATAGTTTATTTAGTCCCATCGCTATACTAGATAACATGACAACATGGATGAACAAATGTGCCACGTGCAGCTTAAATGATTAAATTACCAACCTTTAAAGACACTGTTTCTGCAGCAGATGCCGAGGAAGAAACCACTTGTGCCCCATCTTCGGATGAGTCAAGTTGGCGCCTAGCCTGTTCAATTCTCATTTTATCTAAAATCCCACGGAGCTCTTCATTTTGCTTGAGACAATCCTTCACCTAAGGAATGACGTGAGATTGAGAACACAATCATTTTTTTTTTCAAAAGAAACCTTTATGGTCTACCACTAATACCACGCTGAACACAGAACATATACCAGAATAATAAATGAAATACTTGGCACGAATCTAGTCACTGATTATAATGTAGGGGTAATAATTATATAATTTTCTACAGATGAAATAAAAATTGGTAGAAAATAGGCTCCAGTTCAACATCAAATATGAGCATAATAAGCTCACAGCTTATAGTCTGTGATTTTACCAGAGAAGTAAAACAAAACTTACAACTAAACAAAGTTAGCATAGATGATACACTAAAACCAGTAACCACAAACCAAATCGTGTCAAATTCCTTGCCCCTGATTATTACCTGATTTTCCCATCTCATTGCAGATCCAACTGCTTCTTCATAAGAACTTGAGATGTTAGAGTTTTCCTCAAAAAGCCTCTCAATTTCAGTTGATTGTGAATCAATCTGCCAACATTGAAACCAGCAACGTCATAAGACTACCAACAAAATTGAGGCTACTACTGTACTTCATTGGATGTGATATATTTGATAATGTAGCTAATCCATGTCCAAATAGAAGATACCTCCATCAAGAGCTTCTGCCTGCTGCTTTCCAACCTCTCAACAGCTAAAGCCATATCATGCAGCTGATTCTCTAGTTTCAGCTTATCCACCTGAAATTAGAATATTCAAATGAGGAAAAGTTAAGAACAGAATAGTAAGAACTTCCAGATCGCTCATCAAATAGTCAATATCAGAAAGAGATTACATGAGCAATATACAATAATTATGAGATAAATTCCTTGTGTTAACCTTATGAGATTCCCCATAAAAACAAATAGCAAATATTGGCCATACATCATCACTGCCAAGGATTAAAGTTCACTCACCGCAGAAAATTTCTTCTCCCTCATTTTCTCTGGGACTTCTGCATCAAAGCAAACTAGAGTCAACAATCATCCTACGGTGTGCCAATTCAATAAGACACATCATTATAGAAAAAGAGGATATTATGACAGCAGTGAATTTTTTAAGGAACTGGCAACTATGACTGATGAAGAATCTATGAGATTTATATGAGGATAATATGCATCTAAATAATTTGAAGCTGGAAATATGAAAAGAAAACAATAGAAAAGAGGACTGATCTGAGCTAATATTAAAAATGGATTTTGTGACAAACAACTCAACAGTCTAGCACCTCCAACACTCCCCCTTCTTCACCAAATAATAAAAAGGATAATAGTAGTACTAAAAAAATGATGAGCATAAGAACATAATGCTTTGATCAATCTCTTCTGTAGCTTCTGATGAGTGAAGCAATGTCACAAAACACCCAAGAGCAGTCAAGTGCTAAATAATTACACAAATGGAAAAGACTTCACAATTTTGTTGAAATGCAAGACAATTACAAGCTCATAATATTTTTTATGTGAAGTTCAAAGGAATGACCTGCAGCCCTTTTTAACAGGGAGTTCAATTTCTCCTCCAACCCTTGCTTTTCAGTAGTCAGCTCTGCAATGCGAGATTGCTCTATGGCTAGTTGTTGCTGTTCCTGATGCCTCAACAGTGTTTCTCGCTGTAGATTGTGAACACCATTAGAAAACCCGAAACAAATTTAACAAAAATGTGAGAAAATGGCCACAATTGGGCAACCTGCAGCTCTGATCTTAAACTTGCTAACTCGCTCTCAAATCTTTGAATCTGTTCCGGTGGCATCCCAGGAAGTGACATGGAACTAATGGTACTAGTCATTGCTTGTTGCTGAATCAAGTTTAATTCTGCTCTCAGAGCAGCTGCATCTTCCTCTGCCTATAACAAGATAAGCAATAAAATATTAAAAAGAAACGTCCAGCAATCCATAGTTCTTAAGGAAAGTAAGGTTCCCATACACGATATTGTTCATCCTCTGCCTCCTTCAAACGTTTCTTCAGTGTACGAAGCTGGGCTGAAAGGTCCTCCTGCAATGCATGATAATTTTTGAAACTTAAATAAAGATTATAGAAAAATACGACGGCGAGGCAACATAATATTTAGACAGAATTACCCTTGCAACAACTGCAGCATCTTTCTCCATTGCTATGTCTCTGAGAGCTTTCCTTAGAGATGGGACAGTGCTTCGCTCCTGATGAACAAACATTGGCTTTAGAACTAAAATACAAAATCATTGAACAAAAGAATATCCATATAACCACAACAAGCATCACAAAATTTCAGAGTGCCAACTACCCTAGACAAATGCAACATCACAAATAAATCACAATGCATAGTTTCTGATAAAACTAATAGGATGATACAAAATGTAGCTCAGCCATTTTTTCAAATCTCACAACTTTGACCCTTCCAATGCAATCAATCAAACTAACCGCACGTTTGATTTCATAGGTAATCAAATGAACTTACCAAGTCTTTAAGCTGCTTTTGCATTGAACCGTGTTCAATCTCCATTGTTTGCAGCTGCAAAATGAGAGTAACAAATCAAGCAAAAGCATTAATCTTTAAATCCAATCATGATTACAATTCAAAAATCCAACCTTCATAGTAATTTTCTTGTTCTCATCCCCCAAATCCGTGTTCTTCTTCTGCAAGTCTTTGATTTGAGATAGCAAAGAACTAATATCCGTCTACAAGAAGTTTCCAAACACAAACTATCAACAAACAAGAAATAAAAACAATAATCCAAAGACCTGTTAATAGAAATCGCTTCTCACTTCAGTCAATTTATTCGCACTCTCCGACTTCTTCATTCCCGCAATTTCTAAAGACAAAAAGAAAAAAAGGAGTTTTTATTACATATATAATAGGAGTAATAAGTATATGAGATGAAAGAAAAAGGGATTATTGTGAATTGTGAATGAATAAAAAAAGAGACCATTGGGGTTGGGGATTTTGGAGAGATCTGGTCCAGATGAAGTTTTGGTTAATCTGTCAGCAGCAGCAGAAGCAGCTCTTTTTTGACGAATCTCTTCCAGCTGAAACATTAGCATAAAATTAAAATTCAATTAAAATAAATTGATTGATGTGAAAAATGTTGATTGAATTTTTTCAAGAAAAGAAAGAAAGAAAGAAAGAAGTGTTTGTTTAGTTTAGTTTACCGTGCGTCGACCAAGGGAGGCGTGACGAGAATCCATCGTTTCAGATGTCCGTTGATGTTGATGATCTTCGTACAGGGTTGGTTTCCTTTTTGTCTTGTTTTGCTTTGTTTCCTACGTTGTGGAGGGAAAGACGAGGTTTGTTTGTGGAGGATGACTCTGTTGGTGAAGATTCGTTGACATCAATGTCTGGGTGGTGTAGTTGGTTATCACGCTAGTCTCACACACTAGAGGTCCCCGGTTCGAACCCGGGCTCAGACATGTCTTTTTGCTTTATTCATTTTCCAATTTCAGCTATCATTTAGCCTCCTTTGGTTGGACTGAAACTATACGATAGAGATAGAAGATGGAAAGTAGAGATAAATTAGCTAATGATTGATGATGAGATGTCAAGTTTGTGCGCCCAGCAAAACGAGAAGATAATGCAATTACAGATTTTTAGCGAGACGCAATTTCAACTACGACTTAGCCGTTCATGTGGTATCTAAAGTTAAAGCAGAGCATTTTTTTAAAGATGTAGTTGATTCTTATTTTTTGTTTACTCTTATTTTTGGTTCTTTATTTATAAAAAATATGAATGGAATGCCTTCAAAGTAGTCTATTGCTGTCTCAATGTGCCCTCCATGCATATGCACCATGCTTCTCAAAACAACTAGAAAGCATATATTGTGATTGTTGTTGTGAGAACTTGAGATGCATGTATGTTATGAGGATATTATTGGTGCATCTTGTGATTGTATTTAGACCGTCATTTTTTGTTTTAATTTGCATGGGCAATTATATCCTTTTAGTGATGTGATTGCATACATAGGATCTTGTTATCGGAAGATTGAACTAGATCTATTGAACATATAAGTAGAGAAAATTTTAGGATGGTAAACCAGACAACATATTAACTAATTCATCGCATAGTTGACAATTTTTGTTTATTTGATCAGCTCCCCGCCTCGCCTAGATGAGGTGATAGCTAATGAAGGAATTGATTATGGACTACTCCTTTTTGTAGCTCTCATAATCAAATGTATGTTATCCGGATTTTTTTTAAAGAAATGCATATCGTTATATATTAATGAGTAAATTTAGATTTCATGGAATGTGGGACTAATATGCAAGATTAATTGACTAAGTTTCATGGGCAATCGTTTTTTAAAGAGATTAGCTTCAATAAAATGTAACTACATACACATTTCAAATTGCGAATGTTACACAACTAGTGTTTCATAGTATTATTATAGATTAAATTATTCAATACTTACCTCACTGCTTGATTAGTAAATGATGGGTCGGGAGTAGAGATATTTAATTACTATTGAAAATATTCTTTTTAAAATTTTGCAATTCATGTCATTTTTTTGTTATTTACATGAGTATATGTGTGTGTGTGTGTGTGTTTTTTTTTAGGGAGAGGTAAAAGAGGTGTTTTTTTAGGGAAAGGTAAAAGAGAAAATTGTTATGAATACCATAAAAAGAGACAACTATAATCTTAAAAAACTAACTAAAACAAAATAAAAATAATTAAAAAGCGACAAATCATTGGTATCACAACACATGAGTTTTATTATTTAGAGGCTAACACAGAAATCTCGATGTGTAAAGGAAGACATCTAGGTTTGTATGCATTAGGTTTATGATCTACCTGTAGAGTACCACTCGTGCCTTTTTGTGTGTGCAGACATGTGACACATAAGACTATAAATGCTCATATTCAAAACTTACGAAAAAGAGGGTCTACTATTAGACAACGACATACTACCTTGTTTTTCTGAACTTTGATTTCTTGCATATCCATTAATATCAAAATTATATTATATGGAGCTCAATCTATTTATTAACAATAATTTGATCTATTTCAAATATAATGTGAAACAAGACTATGGGCGTCCCAATGGAGAATTGCAACTGAATTTGTATATAAATAATCTATCTTTAGTAGTCATTTACTAGACAAGAATAGATGAACAAAAAAAGGATAGGATATATTGACTAGAACTTATGAATAATATAGAATCTTTACAAAAAATCTTGAAGATATGTTGATGGAATTATTGGTTTGAAGTTTAGTGATAATTTAAATTAAATGAGATAGTGACCTTGCGTTGATGAAGAAGTTCATATATAGGTAGAAAGGGGATTTGCAGTTTAGTCCCTGGTAAGGGAAATTAATACTGGAAGGTCCCAATATATTCCAAAATAATTATAAAGTCCCAGGGGCCCTTTCCTGCAATTGTTTGCTTAACTTCAATGACCATTTTGCCCTCATTAAAGATGATTGCCATCTCAATGGTCCCTACAGGGGACTATGCTTTCATCTTATGAGGGCAAAATAGTCATTGAAGATAAGCAAACAATTGCAGGAAAGGACCCCTGGGACTTTATAATTATTTTGGAATGTATTGGGATCTTTCAGTATTAATTTCCCTTATAGGGACTAAACTGCAAATTTTCATAGGTAGAAAGGTAAGTAACTGTGATACATGAGTGAATTAATGATAAAAATCTAGTCATACTGCAAACCCAGCAATTAGCATACAAAGGTCAATTACAATGCAAAAGCGACAAGTGATGAAATATGCCGACCCACTCCCTAGCCTCCAGATTCTCTAGATTGGAGCTATGTACTCCTATTACAACCCACCCGTGAATTTATTCTCCACATCCTTTTTTGACCATACTCTCCACCCCCTTTTCACTACTATATATTTTATTCTATCTGCTTTTATAATATTCTCAATCTTAATGCGTCTATAACTAGAATCTTCCTCATAATAAATAAATAAAAAAGTTACTATCTTTGGGATATGATACTACACTCCACTGTTTTTCTTGAATCAGTTTATCTAAATATTGCTCTACTTTTTTATTCTTTCATTCACTTTTGTGCAATTCTGCTATCTCCTTTTTCTATGAGAAAACCAAGAACATTAAATCTTAAAAAAAATCAAAAGATTGTTTAAACTTATAATGTTGCATGAGTAAGATATCTACCCATGATAAAATTTACAATAAGTCATACCATTCCCAAATTACGAATAGTGTGCCGTATTCCCCAAATTATGTAGAGTACACAAAAAAGATGTATCATTTTATACAAAAAAAGCACTCTAATTATGTGGAACACACCAAAAAAAAAACTAGACACTTTTATAAAAATAAATATTTTTTACAAAGTTGGATTTACCTTGCAACTACTAACTATTCCTTTTACCACTCAATGTAAGACATATTTATCTATTTGATCGAATTAAGGATCTCAGTTAAGTCTTATATAACCTGCTTTCTCTACTAAACCACCGCTAACAAGATGTCTATCTTCCTTATTCCTCTTCTCATCTCCCTCACTTGCTTGATTATCAAATTTTTAAAGAAAGGGTATATATCAATGCAATAAATTTGTGAAAACGTCAACAAATATCAATATTAGAGATCATAAATCTTATACCAAAGTAGTGTAGGAAATTCAAAGATATTGTATTTGGGGTCCAACCATACTCTTGTGGGGATAGAAGAATAGGAAGGGGAGGCCCAAGAAGAAGAAGCCAATATTTTCCCCATCACTTTCCTCTCTCTCTCTCTCTCTCTCTCTCTCTCTCACACACACACACACACACTTTGATATATCTCACTCTCTCCTCCATTTCCTCTCTGTGGTTGACATGGCTTCTCTCTTTGAATCTGGCTGGCAGGTTCTCTACTTCTTCTTTCTCTCTATATCCTTTCTGCATTCCTCATTTGCTCTGCTTTCAATGTTTTCCTTCAACAACTCAAATCTTCCCACTTACTTTTCTGCTATTACTATTGTCTTCACACTTGTTCTCAGCTTTCTAGTTTCCAAATGTGGTCATCATTGTAAGTTATACTATGTTAGTATTGGATTCATGCTCTCTCATTGTATATGTAGCTAGCAACTTCAAGATAGCCAACTGAATAATAGTTAGGCTTGTTTGTTTTTAACAGCAACTGGGGTCAGCTCTTTTCATTTTTTATTGTTTGTATTGCAGAAAAAAATGTGTTTTCTATTATGTATGAGCATTGTTTTGGGTGGAATGATGAGAACAGGATTGGAATCTAAATGCTGGATCATAGAAAATTCAGTGTTGACTTTATTTTGCTAAAACTTTTATTGCTTTGGATCCAAGTCAGGCAAAAAATTGAAACCAAATCTGGTAGGTGGTTTTTTTAAAAGAAAAAAGGAAAAAATTTCTACCTTTATGAAGTGATAGAATATTGTGAAATATGAACTCTGTTTTTGTAACCTGGGGTTAACATGTTTACTGTACTGTCGGTTACATTGTTTATATGGAAATGTTGCATGTATTCATTATTGATTCTGAATGAGCCAAGTCAACTGTTTGGCAAGATCACCAAATATTTTTTTTGATTTCTTCTTCTTCTTGAGGGGAATTCCGGTAATTCATCCTTTATACTCACTCGGATCTTAAATATAAGACCTATTTGACATTTTTTGCGTAGTTATGGAAGCGAATTAGATCACTAAATTATAAGATTATAGGTTAGTTTAAAACTAGAATAAATTAGTTTTGAGAAAAAAAGATAATCATAAACATTTTAAAGTGGTGATTAATTTTATATCCTTAATTTCTGCAAAAGAAAGTCAAAGCGGTCTTATAATTAGGAACAGAAGAAGTGATCATCAATCCAACTGCATTCCTCGTTAGACTGGTTACATGCTTGGTTAGAATGATAATGCCAATGTTTAAATGTTGTATTTGTGCTGGAATGTCATGCTTGTCTTTTCACATGTTATCTCTGGCTGGTGAGTTGTGGTTCTGTGTTTCTCATACTAACAAGTTGCTTGACTTGTTCAAGAGTTAAAATGATTATCTTGTTTTTGCCAATGTAGTATTTGATCACACATTTCAGCGACTTCCAACTGGCATGTCTGGGAACCTTTTTTATTCATGAGAGTGTCTTCTTCTTATCCGGACTTCCTTTCATATGGCTTGAGAGGGCGGGATTGCTCAGCAAGTACAAGATTCAGGTTTTCCTCTTTTTTTTTTTAGCTCTATTGTTTTCTCAAAATTGTACTTTTTTACACACTCAAAATAAACTAGTTTTCCTTTATATCATGTTAACTTGATTAAATGAAGTTATCTTTGATATGGTGAGCATACACATATCATACCCTTGGATGACAAATTTCTTGATATCCATTTAACCTTCCTCATCTTTCATGATCATATAGCCATTTTTCTTAGTATTCAAAAGCTGAAGTTGTTGCAAGCATAGCTATAAGCTTACAACTTCAAGTATTGCTTGATGTTATGTAGTTGAAACACCGGTGTGCAAACAGTTGGGCAATATATATAAG
Organism: Mimosa pudica; assembly: GCA_029929735.1. Taxonomy (NCBI): domain Eukaryota; kingdom Viridiplantae; phylum Streptophyta; class Magnoliopsida; order Fabales; family Fabaceae; genus Mimosa; species Mimosa pudica. The sequence continues at coordinate 18,265,112 of JAKELP010000012.1, read as the reverse complement.
AAACCCCTCGCTGCTTGTTGGCATTTTTGCCTCTAACATATAAGCTACCTAAAGAAAGAGAAAATTTAACCATGTTTTCAGCAGTTAAGTTATCCTTTACTTGCACTGTATGACACCTGCATGGTGCTTTTAATATTTATCTCTATAACTTCATTTTATTTCCTTCTTAGAAGCTTTTATTTTGCTCATCTCAGCCTGTGTGATTGACTGTGCTTGATAATGCTTACTTCTCTGCAGGCAAAAATTAACAGCCGTTCAGCACAAGAAAAATGTATTATACGCTTATTGCTGTATCATTTCGGTGTCAATCTTCCTCTAATCATATTTTCATACCCTGTCTTTGAATACATGGGCATGCGAAGCAGTCTTCCCCTGCCGTCCTGGTACTTTCAGGTTTTTTAAGAGTAATGTCATTTTTCTGGGACATATAAGCTCCATGATTGAAACTTTCCCTTTAAACACTTGAGTATTTCATCATATTACTCTTACTTGACAAAGATGATTTTTTTAATTTTCAGGAGAATAATTTTAACTCAAATAATCTTCTACTTCATTTTGGAGGATTTTGTATTCTACTGGGGTCACAGGATTCTGCACACAAAATGGCTGTATAAGCATGTACACAGTATTCATCATGAGTAAGCATTACTTAAATGTGTTGTTTGATTTTGGTTTTAAGGCAATATAATACGATTATCTATAAAGTAAAAATATCATGATGTGTTTCACTATGTATTTTAGGTATGCTACACCATTTGGACTTACCTCTGAATATGCTCATCCAGCTGAAATACTTTTCCTTGGATTTGCTACCGTTATTGGTCCTGCCATCACAGGGCCCCACTTGATAACTCTTTGGTTGTGGACGGTTCTGAGAGTCCTGGAAACAGTTGAGGCACATTGCGGCTACCATTTTCCATGGAGTCCCTCAAACTTCTTGCCTTTATATGGAGGGTGAGTATGAAGTTCCTCCTCCTTTACAAAATACAAGTTGTTTATAATGCTCCTCTTTGTTCTTAAATTTTGTTTCCCAACTTCCAGAGCTGATTTTCATGACTATCATCATCGCTTGCTGTACACCAAGTCTGGGAATTACTCATCAACCTTTACTTACATGGACTGGTAAGTATTGAACACATTCTGCCAGCAGCTTTAAAGATTTTACAGGTGTTTATATCTAGGATGATCTAACTCACATATTACATAGTTTCCCAAGGAGTAAAAATAAACTTTCCTTTATGGTTTTGGTGCTTATAATATGTGTCCGTGATATACTTCTCTCCCAAGGGTTAATAATACTAACATTGGTGTAATTCCTTTGTTGCATATCATATTAGGATATTTGGAACTGATGTTGGTTACAGAAAGCTGAAGGCATTGAAGAACACAATCGTTGAAGACAATAGTGAGCTAAAGAAACAATGATAGTGAATTTGGTTTGTGGTATATCCGGAAGTTTGGAACATAAATTATCATTTTAAGGGCATATTGGAAATCATGTGTCCCATAATTGCCTTGTGTGTTTTTGTGTGTGGTAGATGTTATTGTCCTACAGCATGCAGAAGGCTTTGTTTGGACAATTATGCCCTGTTATTTAAACAGAAAGTGTAGGAGCGTTTTACCATAATTTCAAGGGCATATTGGAAATCATGTGTCCCATAATTTCAATCGTTTCTCACTCTACATGCACGCCTAACCATCTATATCTCTATAACATTGATAGGCTAAAAAAATAAAAGTAACTATTCTTTTTTTAATAAAAAGTAACTATTGTAAATTTGTAATAGTAATGTGATTCAGCATTATAGGACTAAATAAAAGCTAGTTTTTAAAGGGAAGCTTACACCAAAAATGTGGACCAAGAAAAGTAACACCTTAAGAATTTCGTAACAGCGGCACCGCTTATATACGTAACCTCGTAATAATATGGATGCGAATAATATTTATCAATAAAGCTTTTCCTGTTTTTATTCCATTTGAATAATATTTTTCATAACAATTGACTGTAAAAAAAATATTACTATACACACACATATGATTGTAGTTTTACTTCATTACTTTTCCTCATGTTTGCACGTTCATAATTTTAGTGTTTCTAAAAGTGCATATATTGGAACCAAGGGTCTTGTAGCCCAGTGGTATGATATCTCCCCTTTAGGTGGGAGGTTGTGGGTTCGATCCCGCTTGTAACCTCAAGCTGTTAGTGCTTGCCCCCTTTGAATAAAAAAAAAGTGCATATATTGGAGAATGATCTTCAAACAGGGACAAAATAAAGTATCATACTTTAATAGCAAGCACTTTTATATAGATATGTTTCTTGCCATAGCAGGTTTCATTTAGCCTTCCATGTAGCTGGAATAATTATTTCAAACTAAAGTTGCTACATAAATAAAAAAGGAGAATTATTGATTCATCACCAGGATATGTAAAATATAAGAAGTGATTTAGATTTATTGATTTCCAAGACTGCTTAGAGCTCACAAACCAAACACTGTAAATCCTCCATCAATGCAAATGATCTGTCCCGTTATGTATGAAGCTGATGGTAAACAAAGAAATGCCACCATAGAAGACACCTCGTCTGGCTCCCCAATCCGTTGCAAAGGTATCCTATTGATGAAATTCTCACGTAACTTTTCATCTTTGGAAAGCTACAATAAAATAGATCTTAATAAGCCCCCTAGCTAGTTCACATATATAATTAGAAATTAATTACACAACAACAAAATGAGAACATGCATAGTAAAGGATGGAATAAGATTCTTACATTTTCAATGAGACGTGTCCTAATAGGACCTGGTGCAATACAATTGGTCCTTATATTGTCTTTTGCCCACTCACATGCCAAGTTCTTGGTTAGCTGATTCATTGCTCCTGCATGTCACATTTGTCTTAACCAAATTCTCCCTCCCTTTTATCTTTTTGTTCCTATTCTTCATCATCAATCAAATAAAAGATATTTATTACCTTTTGTTGCAGCATATATTGATGTTCCTTTTATGGCTGTTACCCCGGCAATGGATGATACAAAAACAATGCTTGCAGCTTTTGAAGCTCTTAGAAGAGGGTGTGCAAGTTGGCTTATATGGTAAGCTGATTCCAAATTTGTACTAATCAGAAATGAGAAATCTTCCAATGTATAGTCTATGGTTGGTTTTCGTGTGTTTGTTCCAACATTGTTCACCTAATTCAAAGCATGATGAATATCACACACTAGTTCACTAGAAAATAGATTACAACATTAGAACCCAAAATATTCCGAACTTAAATATACCGAAATATATTATAGATAGATAGATAGATAAATTAGTTAATCATTGAACATTCATGTTCCATTATTTTTAATGGTATATAATTAATAATTTGGTATTAATCATGGTCAAGACAAAATTTGAGTTTAGTCAATAAGTTTACTGACAAGGATATTGAGTTTGCCGTGAAACACAGAGGAGATTTTAGTTATAAGATCTTGTCTTTGTGCAGAGGACACCATATCGCAAATAGAACCAGTAACTTGAAATCCTTTAGCTTTCCATTGCTGCAAGCATTCATTAAGTTCAGATTCATTCCTCGAGCAAGTGTGTACCATAGCTCCTAACTGTGCCAGTTCCTCCACAATAGCATACCTAATAATTGCATATGCACAATAATTATTTTTATGAACAAATCAACATGAACACACACACACACACACACACACACACACATATATATATAGAGAGAGAGAGAGAGAGACCCGATTCCTTTAGTGCCACCAGTAACAAGAGCTGTCATGCCCTGAAGAGACCATCTTTTGCTATAGCTACTGCTTGCCTCTGCCATTTTCTGCCTTTCTTTTCTTCCTGTACTCCAACCACTTAATTTTTTCCCTTAATCTGTGCATCATATACTCTAAAACTGTGAATGTTAATTGGGTGTATGAATTTAATGTTTTTTTTTCAATATTGCCCATATTTATTATGATACTTTTAAGAGAGGGAATACATAAGTATTAATAAATATGAAAGAGAGTTAGAGGTAAAGTAAAAAAAAACATATTAAATGAGGAGAGAATGTGAGATGAGCTCTTATAATAGGGACCAAAACCATTCAAATTTTGACCCTTATACTAGGGATGGAAGGGAGTATATGATATAATGATCGCAGAGGGGCTCTTGCATCGTGAGCCCCACAAATATCTTATCCGTTCGTTTGGCAATTGTGATTTAAGGGGTATTAATGTGAGGCTTTGGAAAAATCAAAAGTTAAACACGCGTTGGCCTGGCTTTGACTGTTTGACAAGGTTGATTATATATGTCCAAAATGATGTTGGACAGCACAATGAACCACATTTATTTCTTTTATATACAGGCTCTTTCTTCTCTTGTCTTTTGTATGACGTGATTACAAGAGACGCTATACATTTCCACCCCTTATTAAGCCGTATATATATGGATTCCGAAATCTTCCCGTTTGTTCATATTTCAGCCTGTTGCATGTGTTAAAATTTACACACATTATGGTTAGAACGGAAGTCATACAATGTTAATTTTTTTTGAATTGAAATACAATGTTAATTGAATAGTGGGATTCATGAAGCTCTCCAATTTTGATTTAAATGAATAGTCATCTAAACGAATCCTACCATCCATCTCTCTCTCTCTATCTCTATATGTGTGTATAGCTCTATGACTTATAAGTTATACAAGTTTATCATAAGTTCGGTAAATTAAATTTGAAGAAATATAATCATATATTAATATAATATGATTTCAAATTTCATTTAATAATTTTGACACTTCACCATTCCCTCTATAGGGGATTCCACGTGGATATTTATTTTTGTTGCTGCTATGAGAAATTACTGCGTGAACCTGATGCAACACATTATTTATGGTATCGGACAATAACAACTAAACATGTAAGGTCTTATATGTAGTTTTAAATTTGACATGACATCATGAAAATATTAACTAACTAATGACAATATTTTTTTCATTCTGCAAAATAAAAAACATAGAAAATCCTCCATTGATATTATAACATACTACCTCCGGTCCTAAATATAGGACCTAGATAACTTTTTTTTGGAGAGATTAAGGTTGCGAAATATGTTATTAAATGATGACATATTTAATATATTTTTAGATAATCCATTAGTTTATAGGTAAAATAAACTAGTTTAAGAGAAAAAATTAGGTAAATCAATTTATAATTAACTTATTTTTTGCTTTTTTTAGGATTTTCCAAAAAAGTCATCTAGGTCTTATATTTAGGACCGGAGGGAGTATTATGTAACATGAGGAATTTTTTTATTTCAAAGACTGTCCAATGCTCACAAACCAAAAACTGTAAATCCTCTATCAATGCAAATGATCTGTCCAGTTATGTACGAGGCTGTTGGTAAACAAAGAAATGCCACCATAGAAGAAACCTCGTCTGGCTCTCCAATCCGTTGCAAAGGTATCCTTTTGTAAAAATCCTCACGATTCTTTTCAACTTCGAAGAACTACAAATAATATAAATATTAATAAGCTCCGCCCTAGGTCACATATAGAAATTACATAATAACAAAATGAGAACATGCATAATAAAGGATGGAATATAATTTTTACATTTTCACTGAGGCGTGTCATAATGGCACCTGGTGCAATACAATTGGTCCTTATATTGTCCTTTGCCCACTCACATGCCAAGTTCTTGGTTAGCTGATTCATTCCTCCTGCATGTCACATTTCTCTTAATCAAATTCTCCCTCCCGATTATCTTTTTGTTCCTCTTCTTCACCATTAATCAAATAAAAGAGATTAGTTACCTTTTGCTGCAGCATATATTGATGTCCCGTTTATAGCTGTGACCCCAGCAATGGAGGATACAAAAACAATGCTTCCAGCTTTTGAAGCTTTTAGAAGAGGGTGTGCAAGTTGGCTTATATGGTAAGCTGATTCCAAATTTGTACTTATCAGAAATGAGAAATCTTCCAATGTATAGTCGAGGGTTGGTTTTGCTATATCTGTTCCCACATTGTTCACCTAATTCAAATTAAAGCATGATAAATATCACACACTAGATTATCATAAATTAGATAACAACATTAGGACCCAAAATTTTTCAAACTTATGTCTACAAAAAAATTACATATATAAAAAGATAAATCAGTTAATCAAGTATTAGTAATGTTCCATTACATTTTATGGTATAATATTTAGTATTAGCCATGGTGAAGCCAAAATTTATGAGTTAGTTAATAAGTTACTGACAAGGACATTGAGTTTGCCATGAAACACAGAGGAGACTTTAGTTATAAGATCTTGTCTTTGTGTAGAGGACACCATGTCACAAACAGAACCAGTAACTTGAAATCCCTTAGCTTTCCATTGCTGCAAGCATTCATTAAGCTCAGATTCATTCCTCGAGCAAGTGTGTACCATAGCTCCTAACTGTGCCAGTTCCTCCACAATAGCATACCTAATAATTGCATATGCACAATAATATTCTAATGAACAAATCAACAAGAAGATACACACACATATATGGATAGATAGATAGATAGATAGATAGATAGATAGATAGATAGATAGATAGATAGATAGATAGATAGAGAGAGAGAGAGAGAGAGAGAGAGAGAGAGAGAGAGACCCGATTCCTTTGGTGCCACCAGTAACAAGAGCCGTCATGCCCTGAAGAGACCATCTTTTGTTATAGCTAGTGTTTGTCTCTGCCATTTCAATTTCTGCCTTACGTACTTTTCTTTCTCTCTATTCCTTCCACTTAGTTTTCACTTGTTCGTCTACAATTGATATGATATAAACATTCCAGAGGGGTTCTTATATCTCATCCATATTGGTTTCGTACATGTAATTTAATGTGCATGCGCAGGCATTGTGGTCATTTTAGTCCCGACCGATAATTACTTGGATGCTACAAATACAGGAAAAATCGCAAGTTTGAGACGTGTTGGATATGATTATAATGATGTTGGACAGCACAATGAACCGTTTTTGTTTGTTTGTTTGTTTTAGACAAGTTCTTTCTTCACGTCTTTTCTTTTGATATGCCCGTTAGAGACACTTAAACTTGTTCCATACTAAGTCGTATATGAATTCCCAAAAAGTTATTAGACGTGTATTAAATGAAAGGGAAAAAAAATTATATGTTTGCCATATTCCCATGAATGCAGATGTTGATACCTCACCTTGAATTTCCCTCTAAACTAGGGGCTTCCACGTGGATATTTTAGTCGTTGCTATATATACGTCTGTGTCAGGTAAGGTTGGCAAATTAAAACCCACGTCCTTATCCAACTGCAAACTCTGCACTAACTCGGGCTTATTTCCTTCCCGTGTGTATAATAGTTTCTCCTACATTACCTTACATTATATATATCCAGCCGAACCAATTTCAGTGTTTGTCATTATATAAAGATGATTAGTAGAGTATGCTCATACACAATGAACTGTCTAAATGTAATTTAGATGGTACAGATTTAATATTTTAGAATTTTTTATTTCTAAATGACAATTATTTTGGTGGATATTAAAATAGAGATAATCTCTTAAGTATCATTTAATTTTATCAAATAAATATAGATTCCATTTGAAAATTGTACAACTTAGAATATTAAATTTGGGCCACTTAGATTAATTATGGATAATTTAGAGTGAACATGCGCCATGTACTCATCTATGCAATCAACTCCATCCCAAGCCAACTATTAGCTAGTTGGGACCCGTTTTTGTGCTAGTTGAAAAGATGAGTAGAGAATTTTACCTCCACTGTACTCTAGATCGTTCATATAAAAATCTCAATAGTCTAAATTGAATATTTTTGAGCTTGTGGTTTTTAAATGAAGAATATGTCTTTTTTACAAAGTGATAATTAAGACATTATTTTCATTAATTGTCTTGTGAAAATCACAAACTTAAAAATATTAAATAGTTCGTAATATTGAATCTGCCATTAGATTCAATCTCGATGATTGAGAATGTAGAGGCACCTTTCTGACCACCAATTCAACCAAAATGGTTCCCAGCTATAGTTCTTTGTCCATGACAATTTGACCCAATCATTTGGTTCTTTCCTTCACGAGATCCAACAAGAAATAGCTCCACATTTTCTCTCCCTTCCTTTTCCCCTCTCTACTTGATTGAAGAAAGATGTATATGGCTAATTTTTTGAGACAATTACACTTAGGTCCCAAATAAAAAAAATTAATTTTAAATAGGTCCTAAGAAGTTGTTAATGACTACTATTAACAACTGCAATTGTTTTCATAAACAAGTGGTAACAACTTCTTAGGACTTCTTTGAATTAAATCTTGTATTTGAGACCTAGGTGCAATTATCCCTAATTTTTTTGACAGGAACAATTAAATACACTCACACACCTACCACTGGTCGAACTTTTGTCCTCTCCCCGGTAGGGAGGGGTGTGATGTCATTGTGACCAAAAGTCATGAGCTAATTATAAACTAGAAAACATGAACCAAATGTAAATATTTATATATATTTTATGTAAAAATCATATTTATATAATTAATATAGATTCCTTAAAATCCATTATATGTCGAGTTCTCCAATTATAAATGGCCATATGTCCTTTTTTTTTCTTTTCTTGTATATGAGTTTATAGTTAAATGACATTATTTGAAAAATAAGATGCAAGGCTTAAACTTTGGATTTTATTTCTGCCTGACTAATTTAGGTAGCCATAACATTATCCATATTTGCATGTAATTAAAAACTAATAACGACGACTGCCGTCTTATTATAAACTAACCTTTAGCTTCAATTTATGGTCATTTACAGCGGATATCCCCATGAATACAACCTTAATCATGTGGGGTCATTGGAAAATTCTCTGCACAAATAAAAAATTTGTGGCTATTTTATATATTATCTATTTCCAAGTTTTATTAATTTTTATTATCAGTTTTTCATTGTCGCCAAATGGGGTCGTCTTAAGAATTTCGTGATTATGAAGACCACCTTTTCCGTCTTTGCTTATTCTATTTTCTCATCAATATTTTAATTCCCACGCTGAATTTAGTTTTCGGTTAGCTTAGTGACTCGAAGAGTATCAACTTTTTTGACTCTTCTGTGTCTGTCTCTCTATGGATTATTATAGAGATAGCGCGCCTCAAGATAACTCTCATGATAGTGAGGTGTGAAGAAATGAAACATTTAACGACAAACTGTGTAGTTAAACAAGCTAACCCATAGGGGCAAAAAACTAAATAATTAACTGAGGTCAAAGCATAACATTAATAATTGTAATTAATTAATAATTAATTAATTCCATACAAACATGACCAACTAGGTCTCGCTCTTATATAGTTGGATACAACTGATGAAGCTACCGTCTACCGCAAGTTACACGCCAGAAGAAGGCAGGCCTTGCACGGTTGCACCCCTATTATACTATAAGTTGCTATGTGTATGCATGCAACTATGTAAGTATATATAGTGACATCAACTAAGTGGATATATAGTTGACTAACCCTCTTGGCTTCATAAGCGCAAATTAATAGTTTGAGATATTAATGGAGAGTGAAGATCATAAGGAAACATCATCGTCAGAAACAAAAGCAAGTGATGGCGAACAAGGAGCAAGTCAAGTGACAAGGTCGTATGAGTGCACCTTTTGTAAAAGGGGATTCTCTAATGCACAAGCATTGGGAGGACACATGAATATTCATAGGAAAAATAAAGCCAAGATGAAGCAATCTTCCAACCAAGCTCAAGATCATCGTCATCGTCGTCATCACACATCTTTGGATGTTCATAGTAATAAGGTTGAAGACAAATCCAGAGAAGAAACCTCCCAACTTCGCATGAAGCAGCTTCCTTTATTTGCAGAAACACCTAGTGGCGAAACACAAAAGTTAGAAGACTTTGGTGATATTCATGATGGAGGAATTTCTGAAGAATTGAAGGGTTCGTCATCGGATTTAGACCTTGAACTAAGGCTAGGGCCTGATCCACCCTCTCCCAATATTAGTATCCGTAAATTCTTTTGATCTCTATACACAAATCTACACATACATGCCTTTAGTTCTTCCCCTAATTTTTGTTTATTATCAATAAATATCGTCCTTTTTAAATCGATCACCATATTATATTGATTTGTATTGTACAATATTTGTCCTTTTTTGTGCACGATCAGTTTCATTACAACCTTACTTTAAACACTGAATTTTCTTGGTATACCAACTACCTAGAAGGTGCACCCTAGCTTAGAATTCGAGCAATAATGAATCGGATCATTTCATGTACAATTTATCATAGATTTTCTTTTTCACATAATGTACTTACTTTGTTTAAATCGGCATATTATTTGTCCTCTTTTTTCTAAGTGTGTAAGGGTACCATTTGACGGGGGATCAAAGTTACACATAATTTACACCGTGGAGACTCAGTTGAGTGACATCAAGTTATAAGTACTTTGTATGCTCAAAAGAATGTTACAAGTACTCTGTCATTTGTCCAGTGAAAGTATTATTTTTTGTACAATAAAATTAAATCCATATATACTTAATTTTTTAGATGCATGCTTCTTCCTAGATGAAATACTCAATATTTTGGTAGTGAGAAAGAAAATAAAGAATTAGAAATGGAAAGAGTATGAGATGGAAAATAGAGGTAATGATGAAAAAGTAAAGTTTGTGGGTCCCAAGAAAAGTGTGAGATAGAGAGAGAAAATTTGTGGGCCCCGGATATATGTAAATGACCATAGTACCCCTCAACTTTCAATTATTTTCCAATCACTTCCTTTACTTTCTAACAACCAAACAAAGCCATAAATTGAAAAAGAATATGGCAGGATTCGTGGATAAATGCAAAGGGTGTGTGTGTCAGTGTGTGTGTAATTTTTCTCTATTTTCCGTTCTAATTAATTCTATAAAAACTTAAAACAAAAAAGTTCAAACACATTCTCTCATCGATCAGTAGTACGATATGAGGACGTCCTCAAAAAATTTAAGCGAAGGGGAGACATGAAAAACCTTGAAAACATGAATTTCAGAAATAAAGTACTTCCTCCGTTCCTATATATAAGATCACTTTGATTAATTTGGGGAGATTAAGGAAGACAATAAAATTACATGATCTTCCAAAAATCCCCTCAATTACTTAACTTTAAAAGGAGAAGGGGTTTCAATGAAAGGGAGTATAAGGGTAGTTTGGGCAAAACTTGAGATGAAATAGGAAGTGATTTTATATTTAGGAACTTATCCTCTTCCCCAAAGTGATCTTATATTTAGGAACGGAGGGAGTAAATTAGAAGCATCGCGAAGGCCTTGAGAATTAAGAAAGGATATCATGCATGGTTCTGAATATCCAATCCTCATTCTATTCCATATATATGGAATTAGAGGATCCATAAAACCATGAACTTCTGCACCATTTTCAACTGCTTACGTCGTTAAAAGCTAGAGAATGCTTTCTCGATGGGAGCTAGAAAACTGAACCTATATGATAACAACGTACGTACGTAACAAAGTAACTTGCTTTATAGCCTATTTAATTTATTTTGTGACACCTAAACTTGAGTTATTGCAAGTAATATACTCCCTTCGGTCCTAAATATAAAACCTAATTGACTTTTTTAGAAAATCTTATAAAAAAAATAAATTAATTAGAAATTGATTTACCTAATTTTTTCTCTTAGATTAGTTTATTTTACCTATAAACTAATGTATAATCTAAAAATATATCAAATATGACATGATTAATAGCCTATTTCATTGGCTAGTTGGAATCCGCCCAGACATGGTTGGGTTAAGTTTAATGTAGATGGAGCATTTGCTATGAATTTGGGATTGGGATGTGGAGGCTTAATGAGAAATAGTAATGGTAAATTTATTGAAGGATTTATGTTTCATCCTACAGAGGGAGACAGTTTTACAGCTGAACTATGGACATTGATTTTGGGATTGAGACTAGCTTGGGAGAAAGGAGATAGACGAATTATTGTGGAATCAGATGCTTTGGAGCTTGTTCAGTTACTTGAACAAGGGAACACTGGCCAATATGCAGATGCTGAATTGATTCATGAAGCTAAATCTTTGATTGGCAGACAATGGGAAATCGAGCTTGTGCATATTCCAAGAGGAGCAAACTCAGTTGCCGATTTCTTGGCCAAACGCGCTATTACTACTGTTCGGGGGTACCAGCTTATCTTGGAAGCTTCAGATTATTTGTTTTCTTTATTACAGAAAGATTGTTGTTTGTTTTCTACCACTGGCTAGTTAAGCTAGTTGCTTTCTTTAATTATAAAAAAATAGTTTATTTCACAACCTTAATCTCTATAAAAAAAAGTCAATTAGGTCTTATATTTAGGACTAAAGGTAGTAATAAATATGCTTAGCAATCACGTATTTCATAGGACCACTAATTGTAATCATCGAACCATGCATCTAAGTTTTGACTCCGCCTGATTAAGCAGTATGTCGTCAAAGAGTAAATAGAATTACAGGAAACAGCCAAAACCGAAGTTGCATCTCCTTGCTTAGCTTTTGTTCAACAAGCTAAGTTTTAAGAAATTTCTACATTTTGCTGCCAAAGTCAAAGATCTCGATGTGACAGGAGGCCAGAAAATACGTACAGGGAAGATATTCTTCCCCTTCGTAATATTTAATTAATATTGAGCCATAACGATTGCATCAATTATTGGTATAACTTTACATGACGCAAGTACCTCAGATCAGAGATTTCGAGGATGAAATTCTGCAAGAACTCGCAAGTTCAAGGGTTAAGATTGGCATATGTTATATTTACTTGAAACTGATGACTGTAAGTCATTTTACTAATATGAATACAATACTCCATTCTCTTCTGAATATAAGACATATTTATGGAGATGAGTTTGATTTTAAATATAAGACATATTTTTACTTTGTTACAAACTTTTACCCATATTATCTCGAGAGGGAGGGTAGAGATAAAGTTAAATTGTAATTATGTCTTAGTAATATCATATGATTCAACTATCATTCTTAATCTAGTTAAATTGGGTAAATAGACCATATATTTTTTTAAAAAAGGAGTCTATATATAATGTCTTTGTCTAAAAAAGGTTTAAACTTAAGACTGTAAGAAAATATGTATTTGGAATTTATTGATTATTTGATTCTACATCGATCGTGAAACACAACGCTAGAGTAGTCTCTCTTGATGCTTGATCAATTGAAAAGATGAGTTCAATCTATATGATGATATCACTGGCGTGGTGCAAACAGATTGGAAGTAGCTCCCAGTGAGCTCAATACCAATACAGATAGGTTCCTCATTGTGTCTTTTTTCCTTTTTTTCTCAGCTCGTATCTGGTTTGTTTAAGTTTAGTTTCTGCTTTCCGTTTATCGATTTGGGGTTTTGTTCTTGTCCGTTACACTAACAACAAAACATATTTGTATCTGTTTTTTTCACTCAACGTGGGACATTTAACATTCAATCAACGAACAGGTCAGGGTCCGTGGGTATTACCAAAGGAGTCTGTTTATTATACTCATCCTACTTTGATTATTCTCAAATAATAAATCCTGCCTTTACAAGTTACAACAACACTCGCGGCGTTGTACTTGCCTAGGATTCTTAGTCCATTGGGAATTCGAGTAATTTTTGCTTATTTTAAAGCTCTTTCGATGATCCCAGGGTCGAATTCAATCTCTACATATTGAGAACAGGTGTCTCTGTGGGGCGCATAAACATTACATTCTGCCACTTGGGTGCTTCATGTACAAGAGAGTTTTCTTAGTTGATATTACTCAAATCCTTAATGTAAATTTTGGCTCCAAATGCAAAATCTAATCTTAATTTGTCAATATTTTAAAATGAGTTCAATTGATATCTCATCATTAATCAAGAGAAGGGGATAAAAATGAGGGAATTAACAACAGAAAAAACTGAAAATGCCCCCTGAAAAAAAAAAACAAATTAAGGCCAACAAGCTGAAATCATGAATCTCATTCGCCCATTCAGGGATACAAGTTTATAAAAGATCCTAATGTTCTCCTACACGTCGTCAACATAGAATCAACCGTAATTGCTTAAGAAACTTGTATTGTCTGCATTCTTAACAGAGAATAAATCAATAAGTAGTAGCTGTAGAGAGCAGCACGCTGCACGCAGGGAACTCAAAACAAGTACTTAATATAAAAAGTTGTCGAAGAATGAAGCACTTCACCTGATGGAAGTTCAAAATGTAAATCTGCACAGATCTGCTCACCAAATCATCTAGAGTTGACATTGAAAGTCATCTACCAATTGACCAGAAAGCCAATTCAGTCCCAATCTTGTTAATAATATTCACAAGACCGTAGAATAGTCTCAATAACAAAATCAATAAAACCTACTAACACATTATAACTACAAAATCCAATACAAAAATCACGGGAAGCAACCAGAAACCCTTAAATTTATTACCCAATAAAATACATAAAATTCCCAACCATGGGATAACATTACCAGTAGAAAATCGGGCAATATTGCACTCAACAGTTGCTCACAAATCCTCATTTATCCATTTCCGCTGCCAGCAGTACAGGTAGACTACATCAAACAGTTACCAATTAAATAAGAGAACAGATACATTTTAAAAGCCACAAGCTTCCTAAAGAAGGTAAACAGAGAATTCACAAGGTCTTAAAGGATATAACAACAAAATCAAAAGCAACATGATTAGTGATTCAAGCCCTTCTTTGCTTTAAGTGATTCAAGAGCTTTATTTCGTAATTCAATCTCAAGTTTCTTTGGATCAGATGGTGACTCTTCAATATCATTTCGACGAAAATCCTTTCTTTCAGCTTCATCCTCATCTGAAGAGTAGCGGTCTGTTTTATTTTTCATTTTGAGCTTCTCTGCACGCCGCTCTTCTTTTTTGCGTCGTCTCTCCTCACGCCTTCGACGCTTCTCCTCCTTCCGCAGTTTTCTCTCCTCCTTTTTCCTTCTCTTAACCTCTTTCCTGTTCTCTAAATCAGAATCATCGCTGGACTCTTCATCAGAAGCAACCTTTCTCTTGTGCTTTCTCTTATCCTTTCCTTCTCTTCTATGCCTCCCACTTTCCTCAAAACTAGAATCATACGGAGCATTCTTTTTAACCGGAGAAACTTCAGCTTTGTCATGCTTGTCACTGTCCTTTGAAAAACTTGAATGTAAGTGTTTCTTCTCACCAGACTTTTTACGATCCACATCATATGATTCAATAAGCTTCTCACCAGGAAAAGATTCCTTGTACATTGGTGACTTGGGTTGAGGAATTTCAGCACCAATGCCAGAAGATTTATCACTGCCAAGAAAGTTTTTACACTGTAAGATAAATTTGTGCAAGGTAGCCAAGTTAGTGAGAATAACTGCAGCATGCCAACTAATTAATACCTCTTTATCTCCCGGCCTTTCTTGTTAGAATCAATGTTATCATTACGTCGCTGAGATTCAGAACCCAGACGCCCTGCTGCCCTTTCAGGAGAGAATACATCCTCAGTATGAGTCTTTGCAGATGAAACTTTTTTCTTACTGTCAGGGAACACATGTTTCATTTTCCCTTGTGAAGACCTTGATTTGTGATCTCCAGCCGCTCTACCAAACACAGAGAAAAGAATAAAATAAGCAATAAGTCAATAAAATAACAGAGAAGGCAATTGAACAAAGGAATTCAAATACTACAGACAAACAAGATCCAGCAGAAGATATTCAATTAATAATAAAAACCTTGAATAGTTTATTTGCTCTGCTCCTTCACTTGTTTCTGGGCTATCATTCCTGGGCTTTTGGATTCTTGATTTCTGAGGGCTAAAATTTCTCTCTTGCGTCAACATTACCCCTCTTTCCTTCCGAGGGCTCTCATGTGGACTAAATGACCAAAACAAAATACATGTTAACACCCCAATTATACAAAAGACTGAGTAAATCAGAACATTGGTCGAGGAGACAAAAAGTTACCTATTGTCTTCATTGACAATCTTTCTCCTTGCTTGCGGAGAAACTGACCTGGTTGGAGACTTCTCAGGTGTGGAAAATGAACCTTGTGATTTATAACGCAATGAGTTGTGATCCTTGTCTCTCTGAACATTCCTAACAGGACTTGAGGACTGACGAGCAGCAGGTGATAATCCTTCTTGTGATCTGTGAGACATGTAATTATTGGTCAATAATACTTATTAAATGTATAAATATTATATTATAACATAGTTTAACTCATCAGATAAGATCATGTGAATCCTATACAGAATATTATACATCTATCATGCTAGGCATCATCATACCTGACTCTTCCACCAGAAGACTGCACAGGACTTCTTGGTCGTTTTGGAGCATTTCTCCTCACAGGTGATAAAGATATATGTCGACGTGTAGGAGACCTGGAACTCCATTCACCTGAAGAAAGAGACCTCCTTGGCGAAGGACTAGGAGACCATTTACGATCAGAAATAGGAGATCTACGCATCACAGGTGATGGAGACCTACGTGGTGGGGTTCTACTTCTATACCTTCTTCGAACAGGGGAGGGGGATAGCACAAGAGAGGGAGATCTTCGGCGTACAGGTCTTGGTGACATTTTGTGTATAGGCGGTGACCTTCGTCGGTGTATGGGTGATGGTGATCTGCGATGACGCAATGGAGAGGGTGACCTGCGTCTCCTCACAGGAGAGGGTGACCTGCGTCTTCTCACGGGAGAGGGTGATCCGCATCTTCTCACGGGAGAGGGTGATCCGCGTCTTCTCGCGGGAGAGGGTGATCTCAAAGGAGAGGGTGATCTGCGTCTTCTTGCAGGAGAGGGTGATATGTGTCTTCTTGCAGGAGAGGGTGATCTGCGTCGTCTTGCAGGAGATGGCAATCTACGTCGTCTTGCAGGAGAGGGGGATCTGCTTCTTCTCACAGGTGAGGGTGATCTGCGACGAAATGGAGAACGCACTCTCCTTCTCAAAGATAGTGATCTATAATGTGAGCGAGAGCTGGATCTACGCCTAGAAAAAGGTGATCTTCTTCGAGGAGATCGTCGTGGTGAATGCCTTTGTGGAGGAGAAATAGATTGTCTTCGTGGTGAATGGCAAATCCTTTCAGAAGAAATGGAGCGTCCACGAGCTTCTGGCAACTGGGATGTACTTCTAGACCTTTGTCTGTCACAGAATAACAAACTTATATACACAATTTGAACCAAGTAAAAGGAAGACAAACTGGTACTCCTCAATTGAGAAAAAAAAAGTGAACTAGTCAATCTGGTTGGGAACTGTCTAGTGTCTACAAGAAAGGAATAGGCAGGGAACCAAACCAAGCACCCATCACCTGCTCAAGTTGTATCTCATAATAGGACTTCCAACCGCTAAAAGTGACGTGTACAATTAAAGTCGAAGTGAAAAAATTTAAAAGCATACCCTGAATGACTTCGAGAATTTGAAAACGATCTACTCCTTGACCTTTTACGTGAGCCTCTGCCAGCATAGAAAATCAATTTATGAACTTCAAAGATAGAAACAGAGTCATATTATGATATACAATTTGGCAAAAAATTACCGGTAAGGTGAAGCAGAAATTGCTGGTGAATGAGGAGATCTAGAATACCTGTTACAAAGTGAAACCAGATTAGTAATCCATAACCCAATCAGAAGCTATGAGATGGTGAGTCAAATTCTCCAGGATTCTCCCTCATCCAGATATCCAATTTTCAGCTAAAGGCAATCCTGATATTCGGCTTAAATTGAAGACTAACAGATTCAGTTATCAAGACTGGCACAATTCTACCCATGAGTAAGATGAAAACCCCATCCCAGTACATACTTCATAATTTGACTGACTATCATTATGATAGTGCTTATTAAGGACACAAAATCCAATTTACCTATTCCTTGATCTCACACCATTCCTTTTGTCACTTTCCTTTCCATCTTGAACGTAATCTACTGAATCCCTTGGCTTCAAGGCTTGGTCTGATGCAGAATCAGTATCCTTGGAATCAAATCCACCGTCCTACAGTAGTTTGAGGTAAAGGACATGAACCCAAATAATTGCAGAAGCTAGCTGAATACCATCAAAACATAACCAGAAGTTAAAACCAAAAATGCAGCTCTATGAAGTGCAATTCCAGCATGAACAAAGTAGTATTACCATCTTCTTCACCCTCTCTTGCAAGAATTCTCTACCTTCTTTATCTCTTTTCTTCTGAAGTTCACTAGTTATTTTATCATGTTCGACCTAAATCATTCATGGGAAGTAGCTTCGTCAGATAAAATAAAAATTGTGGAGGCAAAAAATACACAAGAGACTTAAGTACTTAGCAAGACAGAACCACACCTTCTTCTTCCTGAGCTCTTCTTCTTTGGCATCCAAGAACTGCTGTGGAACACCACTGGCATTTTTCTGCGCACTGAGAAGAAGCGACCAAAGCTCTTTCATAAACTTCCCAGTGTTCTTCTCCATAAATCCAGTAATTTGTATTTGGACCTCCTTCCCGTTTACTTCCTACATGACATCCATATACATAACAAAAACATAACTGTACATAATATTTCCCAACATCATCAAATATCACATTGATAATGGCCAATTTGAACTAGAAAGCAACAATTGTATAATGCAAACCTAATAAGAAAAGCAGTGTACCTTCGCATCCAGAAGACCATGAATGAAGTTAATAAGCACCTCATCCTCAAACCCTAAAAGTTCAGTCACTCTTTTCGTTATCCACGGCTTTATTACATCCATATTCACCTTAGTCATGTCAACCTAAAACCAATTTCCCAATAAAAATTCAACAAATGAAAAATCAAATAAGGCAGCAACATGTATCATACTCCCTCCGTTCCTAAATATAAAATCACTTTCAGATTTCAATTTGTTCCTAAATATAAACAACTTTCTAATTTTTCTCAACCTTTTTCCAAATAAACCTTAATAATCCTTATTTATAATAAACAGGCAAGGATGGGAGAGTGAGGATAAAGGTATATAGTTAGGATAAATTGGTAATATCATGTGTTAATAACTAACTTAATTTACATCCTTATCTAATCAAATTACAAAAGTGTTCTTATATTTAGGAACGGAGGTAGTACACTCATCAATAATAATTAGGACCTTGCACATACCAATTCATTTTCCTAGTATATACAAAGAAACAGCTCACAATTGAAAATAATTAACCTATGAATACAAAATAAAAAAAAAAAGCTTAGTGACAAAAAAAATTACCAAGTGTTCCAATTCAGGCGCAAACTTCTGAGATTTCAACAATTTCGCCTGCTTGTTAGAAAAGCGAGTGTCCTGATCCGCCGACGTGCCCTACACACGAAATTCAAACGACGAAATTTGTGAACAAAGCTATTATCATGCTTAATTCAAAAGAAAGCTTAAATTGAACATCATGGAAAGCGAAAATCGAAATCCTCTTGTTATAGAGGTTTAGTACTATGAAGAGTACTGACTCTGAAGAATCCACCAGACATTTTTGGTGAGGTAGAGAAAAGGAATGAATGGATCTGCGAAGAGAGTGTGAATGCCACTTGTGAAGTGTGTGAGCTCGAAGGTAATACCCTAATTCTGTGGATTCATGCTTTCCAGATTTTTTATGTTCCGCTTTTGCCCTTACAGGCTTATTGTCATCTTTCGTGTTTTTCGGCTTTGCCTTTTTAAGTAGCTGTCTAATTTCCTCATACAAAAATTGTTACTCCACTCCCGTTTTAATCGAAAGACCTATTTAATTTACGTGGAAATATTAATATGAGCTCCCTCAACGCACTTAAAACTAGAAAAGTCTCATAAACTTCCCATATTAAAGTAGGGTTCCTAGGGACCTTACTTTAATAAACTCCAAATACTAAAAGACCATTTTGCCCCTCATTTCATTCCTTCCCTGCTCATGAGCTTGTTACTCATGGTACATTACATTGTCATACTAGCTCATTACGCCGTTGTTTGTTGCTCATTAACTCATCGGATGATCGGAGAGTTACTTACTCATGAACTTGTTAAACTTGTTCTTGAGCTTGTTATTGGGGTCCATTACATTGTCACAGTAGCTCATTACCTCGTTATTTGTTGCTCATCAACTTGTTATTTGTCACTTTGTATGCTTATACTATGAGGGGCAAAATAGTGTTTAGGTATTTAGAATAAATTAAAGTAAGGTCCCTAGGGACCCCACTTTAATATGATAAGTTTATGGGACTTTTCTAGTATTAAGTCCCTTATAAGGGACCTCCTATTAATTTTCCCTTTAATTTAAACTGGCTATGATGATATTTTCCCAAAATTAATTTATTGTACTAAAAGATTAACATAAATTCTAAATACATGAGATAAAGGTTTTCTTTAATTATAAAAAAAAGTTAAATGTATTATATTTAAGATCGAGAGTATTGAGCAAGTATGAATGTGAATATTATCAATGACTTATTAATGTTGCTTTTTTTTTTATTTAGCATGGCTCCTTCACTTATCTTGTTATAACTCCTTGAATTTGTTTGATATTAGTAATAGTTTTTCTTGTGATCATGACATGAATCAGAGATAAGGGTAAACTTGGTTTTGGAAGATTCTTTTCTAAAATTTCCATAATTCTTTTTATATGACTAACATTTTTAAAATTTATCGATATCATCTTATTTTGTTGAAAATCAGAGTTTTTTTCCGACCAAAAGAAACACTTAAGTTGACCGTTAAAAAATGACATTAGTCATTAATATTTTATCCATAAAGAGCGAAATTACTTCACTTAGATATTCCTTGGGGAAAATCCAGCAAAAAAACTCTTAATAAATGTTCGATTTTTTAACTGAAATGACAATTGATTATAACCTAAAACTTTTAAGCACAATCAAACCTTAACCCTTTTTATCATCATTGTTTGATTGATTTGATACAAATGTTATTACTATTTGGGTATAAAGCAACCGCTAATCCAACTAAATAGTGGATAGTTTTGATTATAAATATAGGGTTAACATAAGTTTTGGTCCCTATAGTTTGCTCCAATTTGGGTTTTAAATTTGAGGGACTAAAACCCAAATTAGAGCAAATTATAGGGACCAAAACTTATGTTAACCCATAAATATATGATAATCATTTTGATTGGCCATTTCAAGCTTTTGAAATGTGGGGAGGAACAAACGTTGCCCCTACCATCATTCCAAGAAATCAAGGAGGCAATTGATATATCTCTATGTTATATGTGCTGCTTAATATTCCCCCTATCATAACATTAAAATTACTTTGACTTTTCTTGAGAAATTAAAGATGCAAAATTAATCACTAAAATGTCCATAATTATTTTTCCCTCAAAAATAATTTATATATTATAAACTAACCTATAGTTTGATTATATGTGACATGCATTATATATATTATAGTGGCATAATTTGGTTCCTTAATTTTCACAAAAAAAAAAATCAAAGAGATCTTATATTTAAGATTAGAGTGAGTAGTTCAAAAGAAACGGCCAACTAACAAAAATAAGGAAGATTAAAGGGATGGTTTAAGTGTTTTGAAGATAATGTCATTTTAACTTATTTGAGTGACACGTTTAATTTAATCAAGTGAATAGGTCATATAATTAGAACAAGAGATGGTATCATGCCATGCATTTCATATTTGGATAGTAGAAATAATTGTATTGTTATTTAAGAAAATATAGTTGTATTGTTAATTCGTTGAGAAATAAGCATGGTCAGAAATTTTTTTTGTCATGGCCTTTTCTCATTCTCCCTCTCTCATTTTTTCTTTCAGATCTTTCTCAACAGTTAAATTAAAAGAAGGTTAAAGTATATTTATGGTCCCTTATGTTTGCAACAAGTTTCAATCTAATTCTTTATGTTTACACTTTTATTAACACCATTAGTTTGACTTAACGGAAAATGTTAACTTAACAATTTTAAATGGTAATTAAATAATGAAAAAATGTTCAGATTAAAATATTTGAGTGTAAATATTCTTATATTTTCAAAAGTTATCATTTTTGGTCCAATTTCATTATAAAATAATCATTTAAAATTGTTAAGTTAACATTTTCCGTTAAGTTAAACTAACGATGTTAACAAAAAAAGACTAAAAGTGTACTTTTCAAACATAAAGGACTAAATTGAAACTTGATGGAAACACAAGGGAACAAAGGTATACTTAAGCCTTAAAACAATAAATGTTCAAGATTGTTATGTTGTAAGGTGATGAGTGAGATCTGGGCAGACGAAGAAGGGAAGGAGATGGATCTACATGATGGAGAACGAATTTTGAAGAAGAAGAAGATGTGATTCTTGGAGCTTTTGTGTGTTTATGCAATTATGCGTGGGTGAAGATAGATCTGTATGCCCAGTCATGGGTATCAAAAATTGAATTTGATCTTAGTTATTAACAACAATACGGTCATATTTTACACATTTTTTAGCTCCCATACTAGTATTTTCAACCAACCAAACAAAAATATTCCCATCAAAATCATTTTTCTTCATGTGTTCACCAAACACACTTTGTTCCATTCCTTTCCTTATTTCATTTTCCCTTCTCTTCCATTCTATCATAATAATAAAAAACGGACCCTGATATTATTCTATTCAACTTAACAGTTTTATCATTTATCTTCGTCATTCAGGTTTGGTACGGTGTTCTATGCGTGAGGACAATAGATATGAATAGAGTACAAATAAGATCACATCAGTACAATGCGAATCGAGTTTCAGAATATCACTTGTCACAGTGCCGTGGACGAAAATGGTTTTCGCTAGACAGGAAACCCCAAAGCCAATTTAACTTGACTGGCAACTAGTATTTTTTAGCTGATGACTAGCTTGTGCTTCACAAAAAAAGCAAAAAGCTGAATGACTTCTCGTTAAGCCTATGTAACTAAACCCCAAAGCCAATTTAACTTGATTGGCAGCTATTTTTTTTTCTGCAGAAATGCTCCACGAATTAAAAAAAAATCATGAAATGCATTTAATCAAATGCTCACTTAGTTATTTTGATACGGCACAAGATGAAAATAACAACAAAATCGTTGACCACAAGTTGATATTTAACTCAGTTTTTTCGCCATTGCATCAGCTCATAAACGCATCACATCTTTCAACTTGGTTCAAATGTTCTTCAAAAATTAAAAAATGAATATGAAACTAACGCCCGTTTACGGGAATCCCGGCTGGCGACTCCGGATTAGTCTGCACCCGAAGGGTGTGGGACACCGGGGGAAGCAATTCAAAAAAAAAAAACGATGACAAATAAAATCACAAATTGTAAAAATCTTTAACTTATAAACGGGGTTTTTTCAATCTCTTCTTCTTTTTACTACCTTTTCTTCAATCTCTTCACTTTATCAACTTTGACACAAAATGTTACAAATTTACAACCATATTACACATCACATGCATGCTCGGTCAGTAACCCGATTATTTCCATTTAAAGTATTTGTCCAAAAAAAACTTATACTAGCAAAATATCATCAAGGGTCGTTGTTGTATAGCCAAATGAGAAAGATCAAAGAAGCACGAGATTTTGACACGTGGACCCCAGCCTATAATACGATGTAAACTTATTGAGTACTTCCTTCGTTCCTAGAAATAGAAGCTACTTGATTTTTGTAAATTTTTCTTTGAACTAGTTTATTTGACTTATAAACTAACATATGATCTAATAATTTTCAAAATATGGTTATGAATAAGTGGTCACCTCGCTCTTTTAGGATTCTCCAAAAAAGTCAATTAGCTCTTAAATTTAAAAACTGAAAGTGTATTTATCTTCCCCTTTTCAAATTGTCAAAAAATATCACTTTCAATATTTAAACTTATCATCCATTAAATATTTACTACTTTCATTTTTTTAATTTTAATTCCACCATTTTCTTTCTAAATTATAATAATATATGCAAATTTTATGAGTATTATTTAATAAGATTTATGTCCTTCTACCTAGTTTTTTTCTAACATTGCTTTTGAAAAAAAAAAATCATCCAAACACTTTAGAAAGTTACATTGAAAAAAACAACTTTTACCATTGCAAATTGACACATAATCACATCACACGATTTTACTTTTTTCCAATCTTACCTTAAGCAATCAAATAGAAAAAAAAAGTTATTTCTCCATCACCAATCCAAATCCAAAGACACATACATGAAAACAATTAAAGGATAAACAGTACTCCCTCCGTCCCTTAATATAACATCGCTTTGAGAATGTGGATAAGTTCTTAAATATAAAAACACTTTCTATTTTTTCTCAAGTTTTGCCCAAATTACCCCTATACTCATTTTACAAGTAAATTACTCCCTCAATCTTGTAAATTTAAGTGAGGGGTATTTTGGGAAGATCATGTAATCCTAATTCTTTGGAAAATCTTCCTTAATTTCTCCAAATATGCCAAAGTGATCTTATATTTAGGATCGGAAGGAGTAGGTGTAATACTAAGTTCCAGTGCCCGGTGAACAAATTCAGAGACAAAGACCAATATCACACACAGGTCTAGTCAGTCACCGGTAGTACCATAGTCCAAAAAAAAAAACGAACAGCAAAATATCACGGGGTGGGTCGATGTGGATATGTGGTATACATAACCAACCGAGAAAGATGAAAGGAGGCACGAGATTTTGACACGTGGACCCAACCTTATAATCGGATGCAAACCTATTTATATTCCACTCTTTATTCTTCATTTCTGGTCCGCCCCTTACCTTCTTCTTCTTCACCTTCTCTCTCTCTCTCTCTCTTTCGCCGCCGTTTTCCTCAGCTCTCTCACTTCACACCTTCGAAACCCTAATTCCTTCTCGATCTCTCTTTTTTAAGTGATTAATTGCTGTTTTCTTTTTCTTCTGAGTTTAATTTTGCGGAGGACTCTTTTTTTTTTTTGGAGATTCGCTTTTTTTTTGAATCGCCGGCGATGGCCGCTTCTACGACGAGTCAGGTGTATATTCAAGTAATTGAAGATGTCGTTAACAAGGTTCGCGATGAGTTCGTTAATAACAATGGCCCTGGCGAAGATGTTCTCAAAGAGCTTCAAGCTGTAATGTTTTCTATTTCCTTTTAGTTGTTTCCTTTTGATGTTCTTCATTGATTTCGTTTTTGTTAGTTGTTGTTTTGTGAAATGTTTGTGGCTTTGTTTTTTTATGTTTTTTTTTTGTTTTTGCTTAGGGCTTGGATCTGATTTTACTGTTTATTGGATTTATATTGTTAGTAAAGGTTTATCACTTTATTGTTTTATGCAGTTATGCTTACTTTTTTGTTTTTGTTTTGATTGTTAGATGTGGGAGACAAAAATGATTCAGGCTGGTGTTGTTTTGGGGCCGATAGATAGGACTGGTGGAGGAGCTAATAAGCCGACACCGGGCGGTCCAATAACGCCGGTGCACGATCTAAATGTGCCGTATGAGGGGACGGAGGAATATGAGACTCCTACAGCTGAAATACTTTTCCCTCCTGTGAGATTTTTATCCCATGGTTGAAAATGTTGTGTTTGGTGATTTTATGTAATGAGTTTGTGATTGTGAAGTTTTTAGTTTGTTGATATGGGATTTTGTTTGTATAGACGCCTTTGCAAACTCCATTGCAGACACCTTTACCAGGAACTGATAATTCCTTGTATAACATTCCTACTGGGTCTAGTGACTACCCAACTCCTGGAAATGATTCTGTAGGAAATACTGAGGTGAAAGGTGGAAGACCAGGCCCATACATGGTAAGTTCATTTTGTTGGCCATCTAAATACTGATTTTTCACTGAATTATGCTACTGAATGATAGGTGGTTCATAAGTTCATATGTGTTTAACATTTTGTCTTTTGAAATCATGTATGGTTGCTGGAACTATTTCCTTTGATGTGAGTAATGATCTAGTTTATATAATCATCTTGTAGCAACCTTCTTCTCCTTGGATGACCCAGAGGCCTCCACTTGATGTCAATGTTGGTGAGTGATTGTTTATTTTGAAACCGTGTTTGGTGAGAAGACTTTACACCGATATTAAATATGGTGTATGTTGTTCTAGCTTATGTCGAAGGGCGGGAAGATGCAGACAGAGGAACTTCTAATCAGCCCTTGACACAGGTAAGTGAGTCTGTGAAGAATGTCTGTTGTATAAGTCGACAGTGTCTCACGTTCTTGCTGTGAATGGTTTTATAACCAACTGTACATATCATAGTTTGATATGTTCAAATTTTATATAATTATAACAAACCAAAATTAATAGCTAATTTCAAAATCAATTTTTTTACAACTGATTAAGCATTAAAGCTGATACAACTATGGCATGATGTCTAATTTTGAAATTTAAGCAATCTATCCACCTGTTATTATAGTCATGAATATCATTTTGTGAATGTAAGAGAATGAATGCTAAGATTATATGAGAATCAATTGTCTACTTTTCTTTAAAAAACCATTTAATGTATAAAACTAAATAATCGGCCACTAAGCTATTTATAGTTGACGGATGGGCACTTCAGGATAGGCAATGTAAGGTTGTTACATTAAATTTGTAATTGAAATTATGTTTACTCATGAAAAAGAACACATTCTAGTTTAGACGAGGCACTGGACTTATATGTTGGAGGCCTCAAGGATGAATTTCACATTTACCAGATTTTGTAGCTCAGAGTAAAGGTATTGGTGAGGATTGCCCCAGTTCTTGAGCCAGCTCGGTTTAATAAATACTGATTAGTTAAACCCTTTTCAATGACATCTGATTGGTTCAGCAGCATTCGAAGTTACATGCTCTTTTCTTACGAGACAAGACGCTTTTCCCAGTTGAAATAGCTAATTTTGTTTGGTTCATCTAGTGTTGCTTGTTATTTAGTCATCAAATTTTTTGTTTCTCATTGCAATAATGTTTATATATGCTTTTTCTGGAACATTCACTCCCATCCCCAACAAAATGAGTACCATAGGAATTACATCACGTTTAGATTTTTTTTTTCTTTTTATTGACCTTGAGAAACATCCAGGACTTCTTCACGGTATCAGGAAAGCGAAAACGTGATGACTTTCCTCCACAATATAACTCTGGTGGATACATACCTCAGCAAGATGGGGCTGGAGATGCTACACCTGGATTTTTTCAAATTGAGGTATTATTTTTTTGTCAATTCAGCTGCAGAACACTTAGTCAGTACCCACAATGCATTCGAAAATCTTTAGAAAGTAAAATTTGGCGATAAGTGATCTGCAAACCGGCTCTTGGATAGCGACTTTGACTATATATTTTGGGGCATATGAGTTGTTGTATATGAAAGTTATCTTTGATTCTCTTTTTGTTGAGAATACAATCCAAATTAATCATATGCAGTACCACTGCAAATTTATTCAACTGTAGTAAGAATTGCTTTATTCTATTATTGATAAATATTATTTTGCATCATGATGTAGAGAAACCAGATCTTTATTATGAGCATTGTAAATATAGCAAACATTATAGAATACAGCTTTTCCGAGTCTCACTTTTTAAGTTACTCTTTAGGTATCTTTAGTACACACGTGATACATGCATTTTTGTCTGTTGGCCCTCTTGCTTGAATTGACAGAAAGGTTCTTTTAGTCATGAGAATGTTTGATTCCATGTTTTTTTAGATGTGTGGAGGAAGCATCTCTGCTGATGCATGTCACAGCACTTCTAAAGGGAAATCAGCCACATGTTTGGAGAGGCCTGCTTCAAGGATTCCTCAACTTGACGGACCAATTCCTTATGATGATGATGTGCTTTCCACCCCAAATGTGAGGAGTAATACCAATTTTTTTCCTTCATCCTTTTGAAGCACATGATGAACTCTTATATTTTATACTTCCTCATGCATGGAATATTTATTCATCGTGTATTATTACGTATTCTAAATAATTTTAATATTTGGTTTTCTTTCCATTTTTTTTCTATTGACTATCTCATTTGTAGGAAGCTGTGCTGATTTTTTCATCAACTTGTTCATAACATTAGTTCTGTTTTTGTTAGCATAAATATTTTTTTGTTGCTTATATATTAAAACATAAATTTCGTAAAATAAGTTTTGATTGGAACATTTTAGTTTACTCTCATAAACCTTTCTTGGAAATAAATTTAACTGGAACAGTGCCTGTAAAGTATGGCACCGCCCAACAAAATAAACTCACCCATGGAAAGTAACAAAAAACCGTGGGGAACAGTCTTCTCATGTCTTGCATTCTACCATCTTACTGGTATTAATTTTCAGATCTATGGTTATGGAGGGGTGTTCAATGAAGACTACAACATGGCTAACACACCAGCTCCGCCTGGTAAAAAATAGGCATGAGTTTACTATATTTTGGTGATATTTTTTGCCAATCCATCTATCTCTAGTATTAATGATGTACCATTTCTTTTCTGAATTTTCAGAAGTACCAGCAAGTACCCCTGCTCTTGTTGCTCAAAATGAGTCTTTAGATGACGATGACGATGCTGAACCACCATTGAATGAAAATGATGATGATGAGCTGGATGATCTGGATCAAGGAGAGGATCAAAATACTCAAAATCTTGTCCTGGCCCAATTTGACAAGGTAACATGAACTTCGTTTTTTCTGACATTGATGTGAGTGCATTGTAGTGCTATATGGAAATGAATACTTTCTAAATACCTTGATTGTTTGAGAACTCATGGTTGTTTTGCTACTGATGTAGGTGACACGTACGAAGAGCAGGTGGAAATGCACATTAAAGGATGGAATCATGCGCATAAACAATAAGGACGTTCTCTTCAATAAGGTGTGTTGCTTGCAATAGAGAAGAATGAATGATTATTTCAGTTACCAGTTTGTCATGTGTAAATGAGTTAACCATCATGCACATTTCTTGCAGGCGACAGGAGAATTTGAATTCTGATTTTTGTCATTTGTACGATTTGGTGGATGTATGTGAAGGAAGCATAAGGAAGGGGTGTCACGGAGTTTGTTTCAAATCTTTTCTTTGATTATAAAAGTATTAAGTGAAAGCTTAAGGAAGAGAATGACCCTTAATACATTTGACTTTCAAGACACTGTTATTGATGTTGGGCCTTACATGAATGAGTGGTATTCTAAGGCGTTTCCTGAAGTTTACCATTTGTCAAGTGCGTTGTACTTAGTTCATTAGCGCTGTATACTCGAACATTTTGGTTAATTGAGATTTGAGAATCACTTTGTATGATAATGATGCACCCTCTATTCTTAAATATAACATCATTTTTCCTAATTTAAAGAAATTAAGGAAGATGGTTAAATTAATTAGTGCTAGGACAATTGCGTTTTTGAGAAAACAATATCAGAATTGTTTCCTGAAGTGGCGGCTATGGACAATTCTATGCTCATAAATTTATTTGAACCGTGAAGGAATTGATGAATCCCAAACAATATTTCGTTGAAATTCATTTTTCTACCTTATTTTCGTAAGAGACAAGTTCATCAGCCAAATAATCTTCCGTTGCAGTTTTAAATGGTCTAGGAATAAAAATTGAGTAATTTCAATTTTTGTATTTATGTGTAATAATTTACCATTTTATTAAAGTTTATTTAAAATACTAGTGTAGAGTTGGCATGATATTTCTTTTTTCTACTAAACATGTGTTGTGCTACATTACTCATTAAAAATAAAGAAGGAGTAATTTGTTTTTAAAATGGGGCATATGGGCAATTTAAGAAAAATTTGAGACAAATTAGAAGATGAGCTTATATTTAGAAACAAACTTACAAACACATTCCCAAAGTGATCTTATATTTAATAACAATGAGAGTATATTTATCATCTTAGTCATATTTCATGTAGTTTTACGTAATAATGCTAATATCTAAGCCTTCAATTGTATGCTCACTAATCGGCTCTTGGGTCGCTTAAAAACCGATCTGAACTCCATTAATATCTTGAAGGCTATGAATATGTCTCAAACTAAAGTATGACAACTTAGGTCATTGCTTTTGAAAACCTGTAACACTCTGCCATTCTTTTCCCAGCAGTTTTTATTAGGCCCAAGTGGAAAATATAGAAAATACTATAGAAAATACCCTCTCTGACAAGGGAGTATAATCTTTTTTTAAAAAAATAAAAGTCAAACAAATTGACTAAGAATAAGATAGCCATTGACTTCAAGCATAGCACAAAGAGATAAAGTAAGTAAAACTGTGAAGCAATCAGTTCCACTCACTCACTAACTGATTCTTTGCCTTCTTTGTAGATCACATCACATGGCTTCCTCTCCTCTTCCCCTCAACTTGATCAACCTCTCTCTCCATCACCCTACAACAAAAAAGCCTTCAAAATCTCCATTTTCATGCACTCACATCAATCCTTCTCTTCTTTCATCTTATAATAACAACCACCATTTCCCGCCAAGCCATACCCATCACCACTTTCTTCCTTCATATTCTAGGCAAAGACTTAAATTCTGTGTGAGGACACAAAGCTGAGTTTTTTTTTATATCAAAGTGTCATTCTTTTTTTTGGTGTAATTATGTTTTTTGCCTTGTGGGCAGGTTAGAACGCAGAGAGATTTTTCTTCTGGGGGATCAAATGAGTCTCTTTCATCTGATGCAACATGCAATGAAGACTTTACTTGGTCTTCTGTTATTCTTCCGTACGTGACTCTCATGTTAAACTCACATAAACAACAAGCTTGACCACTTATGAAAGCTTTTTCACACGTGCTTCACTTGAAAAGCTTACTTCACTTGTACATATTGTTACTTGGGAACTGAAACTTTGCTTATAAAGCAACATTTGTTGATTTAGTTATGCCTCTAATATTTGGACACTATAAACTATATTTAGTCAAAAAGAAAACGTCAATCATTCAAATAGTGACACTGTAAGCATGATTAAGTTCAATGCTTCCCCTTTCCTTTTTCCATTTTCAAATCCTGGTTTTTGTGATTCCTTGAGAATTTGATGTATAAAAACATGTATGTTTGAAAACATGTATCCTTGTTCAAGGTGATCAAACGTGGGAAATTTTGTAAAGTATAGGCCCTTTATCATTTTGGTTTTAGTTTATTTGTGACTTATTTCTGAATTTCAGGTTTTTGTTCCCTGCATTGGGTGGCTTATTATTTGGGTATGATATTGGAGCCACCTCTGGTGCTACGATTTCACTGCAGGTGAATTTTGTAAAATGGCTGTATTTTTGTTGCATTTGGTTGTATATTTTTGTTATGAGTTTGTAATCTCTTCTTGTTCCCTTGTTCCTTGAATTCACAGTCACCTGAACTTAGCGGCATAACATGGTTCAACCTCTCTTCCATTCAGCTTGGCCTTGTGGTATAATGCAGTGTCATGGTTAAAGAAGGTTTTGTATAGTCCTGAAAAACTTAGTGTTGTCTATACTGATTACATTCTTATCTTTACCATCAATCATAGGTTAGTGGTTCCCTTTATGGAGCTCTTCTAGGCTCCATTGTTGCATTTGCTGTTGCTGATTTCCTTGGTAAATTCCTTTGCTTATTCATTTTATATTGAAATTGAAGTTTATTATGGTGTTAGTTTATAATTAGTCATTCTGTTGAATTGGCTGACATTAGGGAGGAAGCGAGAACTTATTACTGCAGCCTTTTTATATCTGCTTGGTGGTTCAATCACTGCTTATGCACCAGAACTCAGTGTCCTCTTAGTAGGAAGGCTACTATATGGCTTAGGCATAGGTTTGGTGAGCTCCATAGACCTGTTAATTATTTCTGTAATATACCTGATAACTTTGTGATCTTACAAATATGTATATATTACATTACATTACAGGCCATGCATGGTGCTCCTTTGTATATTGCAGAAACTTGCCCATCACAGATCCGTGGAACTCTAGTCTCATTAAAAGAACTCTTTATTGTCTTAGGGATTCTGGTATCCTATGATCATCTTATCTTTATTGTATTCTCTAGAGACTTGACTATATTGGAAACTGAACTTTTTGTGTAGCTGGGTTATTTTGTAGGAAGCTTTCAGATCAACACAATTGGGGGATGGCGGGTCATGTATGGAATAAGTGCTCCAGTTGCCGTGCTTATGGGGCTCGGAATGTTGCTTCTTCCCTCATCTCCACGGTGGTTGCTTCTCAGGGCAGTTCAAGGAAAAGGTCCATTTCAAGAGTTGAAGGAAAAAGCAATATTTTCCCTAAGCAAATTAAGGGGCCGACCGCCAGGCGATAAAGTTTCTGAGAGGCAAGTAGACGAGACCCTTGTCTCATTGAAGTCTGCCTATGAAGAAGAGAAATCAGGAGAGGGGAGTTTCTTGGAGGTGTTTCAAGGGCCTAGCCTTAAAGCCTTCATAATTGGTGGGGGTCTGGTCTTATTCCAACAGGTAATTACACTTGGTGCACATGAGTATATTACATAATGATTTTGATTTTTTGTAACCTTCCCATTTTAGTAGAGATGAATTTAAGGGAAGGTGGAGAAATGTTTGTGTTTTGTCTGATTAGATTATGAACAGATAACAGGCCAACCAAGTGTTCTATATTATGCAGGTCCAATTCTTCAGGTACTTTTATCTCTGACTTCGTTTCCCCATTTTTGTGAAATCTAAATTTGTTCATTTACATCATAGTCAGATATGATTATCTTCTGTCATTAATGTGTAGAATGCTGGATTTTCGGCTGCGTCTGATGCCACTAAAGTTTCAGTTGTTATTGGCTTATTCAAGGTATATTATTTTAGTTTTCATTTCAAATTGTAAACAGTGCTTCCCTGACACTGACCATTTTCTTTATTGATCAACACCTGTAGTTACTGATGACTTGGATCGCTGTCTTGAAAGTCGATGATTTGGGGAGGAGACCTCTCCTCATTGGAGGTGTCAGTGGCATTGTATGCATCCTATTTTTCACATTCAAGACATGCTTGCAATAGTCCAGTGCAATTTTTATTTCAACTTTTCCCTGGTTTTGCAGGCTCTTTCTTTGGTTCTTCTTTCAGCATATTACAAATTTCTTGGGGGGTTCCCAGTTATTGCTGTTGCTGCTTTACTTCTCTATGTTGGATGCTACCAGGTAGCCTTCTAGCTGTTAGTTCTGGTGCTATACTCACATAAAACAAAACAAATAGAAAAAGAATCTTCTCATTAAGAAAAAAATTGTACATGTGTGCACGTGTTTTGCAGATATCCTTTGGGCCAATAAGCTGGCTTATGGTTTCTGAAATTTTCCCACTTCGGACAAGAGGAAGAGGGATTAGTCTTGCAGTTCTGGCCAATTTTGCTTCAAATGCTGTTGTAACCTTTGCCTTCTCTCCATTAAAGGTTTTTTTTATTCTTTGTTTTGGTATTCATATCATAATTCTTAGTTATTTCTGTCACTTTTAGGATTTGACCTCACGTTATCTTGTATTGCGTTGTGTTAATTCTGCAGGAGATTCTAGGAGCAGAGAACCTTTTTCTGCTTTTTGGTGCTATTGCTCTATTATCACTCGTGTTCGTTGTATCTTCTGTTCCTGAGACAAAAGGTTTGAGCCTAGAAGACATAGAATCCAAAATCTTGAAGTGACAGCTTAAAACAAACACTGAATGATCACAGCGCAGCATCATTTGGTTAGTGTCATGTTTTGTACATTGTAGTTTGTAAAGATACTCGAATGTTGAAAGGCAATGACCCATGGCTTTAGTATATACAATGACTAGGAGGTTCGCCATTATTATTAAGGACTTTACCTTCAAAAATGATGCACCAATCCTTTTGTTAGCTGACCACAGACAGTGTGAGAGCCACTGTGTAGATTTATTCTAATATACATAATAGATAGCTAACAATCAGTGCAAGAACCACTGTGTTGTATCTGTTTATTAATATATGGGACCGATTGCATATAATGGATCATTGAAATGTGCAGATAATATTTCACACTTTGTACAGAGAGGTACATTTTCCATAAAAAAAATAATTAAAATATTTACATTAATGAATGACCTGTACGATCTAAGTATTTGATACATCGTAAAAAATGCCAATAAAGAATATTAAATATATACACAAAAATATTGAATATTTGATACATCTTAGGGGAACCTTCAGTTGGCCTGAAGAATTCTACCATGAGCCTCCTCCTCCTGACCAACTGCAATTATGCAATAAAACAAACATGATGATGTTGTAAGAAAGCATTCTATATATATGTAGAAGGATTCTAAATATCAATTAAAGAAGGGTGGAGAAACTGAGGAAAAAGTGAAATACCACTATAAGCGTTGGTAGATACTGGGATTTCAGGTGTAACTAGAGATTGTTGTGATGGTGCTGGTTCTTCATTTCGGAGCAAAGAAGTGACAGCATCTTTGAACTTCTCCATCACACCTTTATCTTCAGAAGATGTTCTAGGACTCATTGCTTCAGTTATCACCTGAGACAAAGCCTTGTCATCTTCTCCTGGCTCAAGCTTATTCATCAAATACTCCTTCACTAAATTACCCTTGTCCCATATTTGGTTACTGTAGCCATTTTGTGCAGAATCTTGTGTAGTCTCCAGAGCAGATGAAGCATGAGAAGGCATTGAAGTTTCATGAGAAGTTTTAGAGACAGTCTTTGTTCTGCTAGATTCTGGAGAAGAAATTTTCCATGACACCATTGATGCCGATGGAGATGGTCGCTCCGGGGGTTCAATGGTAAGGCCTGGAATCTTGGAGGGGAAGGATTGAGTTACTGTATAAACAGGTATAGTGTTGCTTGGAGCAGAAGCAAGAGCATCATCATGAGCAGGACTATGATTAAGAGAAGCTTCTTTATCTTCTTCAACTTCATATTTGACAGAACTTGGCATGACATGTTTCTCAGATATTACATTTGCTATTGTTGGATGTTGTATTTCATTTTCCTTGTATTGTGTAGGGGCCAGCTCCTCATGCACTAAAAGGGATGAGAAATCCATGTTAAGAAAGAAACAAGACATGATTTTGAATTGATGCATTGTAAAACCTGGATGGATGATATGGAATAAAGAAGGAATGTATGTTTGGGAAAATAAAAGTAATTATTGAATGACATTACCTGGAGCTTTGATGTATTCAGTGCCTTCATCAACCTCATGTTTGATGATGAGGGGAGCGGCATTATCGTCGCGCTTCTTGCTGAGACTGCGGCGAAATTTCTTGGCCTTCTCTTTGACTTTAGTGAAAACTGATTTCTTGTGATGGGGGCTATGTTCTTGCAGGGAGTCCAACTGCTTGGACCTGCTGAATGATGAGGAGGATAATGACCCCCTAGAGGCCTCTGCTCATAAACGTAACATAAAGTCATTGTGAGGTAACAAAATTAAAAACCTTGTGTGCCAAGAAAATTACCTCGGAGGAGTTGTTCAATGGTAGGAATGGGATCACGTTTGTGCAGCTGAGCCATTCTTGGAGGAGAATGGCATTTGGTGAGAGAGGAAAGGGAATATAGTTTTTAAAATTTGAAGAAATGGAGGTAGATGAGGAAAAAGTTATGGTTCCGGAGTTAATGCAGTGTTGAATGATGTAGAGATCATTTCATGTGCTTCAATCATTTTGTTCCCTTCCTGCTTAAAATAAACCTCACTATTGTGCCTTTCATGAAATAGTAATTTGACCTGGTCTCTCCTCATGAAATAGTTATTACTTATTACTACCTCGTTCTCAAATATAAGATTACTTACCCTCATTTAATTAGATTAAGGATATTAGTTAAGTTAATTATTAACACGTAATATTATCAATTTATCCTAACCGTATATTTTTATCCTCACACGCACTCCCTCTCTTGCTTATTATTATACATAAGCATTATAAGGGTTAATTTGGGCAAAAGTAAGGAAAAATAGAAAATGATCTTATATTTATGAACAAATTGAAATATAAAATTAAAATTATATTTAGTAACGGAGGGAATACTTGTTATCCGTGAAGGATAACATTATTTAAATTTTTTTTACTTGAAACATTTTTAAAGTTGAATCACCAAGAAAAATAAAATGGATAGACTAGTGGGAATTTTTTTGTCCATTTGTATAGTAGTGCATGTTCATTATGGATTTGGATCCCAATTTAATAGTGATTTTTAATTTACAATAAATGACAACCTTTGAAATCGGGTGAATTGCCAATTACAAGTATATCCTAAGTTGTGGACGTGAGGTGTTCAATAACATGTGACGGGGCAAGTCATGAGTGAATATGGATCCACTGGCCACTGTTGCATATGATGATGTCATTAATTAAAAAAGAGTATGCATTTGGTTTGAGATAAGTTTTGGAAATTAAATATAAGAGCACTGAAGCGGTTCACATAAAAATAGGATCGTGGATGATGCAAGTGATCCCAGAAATGCGCGCTTTGTTCATAATGGCAAATGAGACTTCGTTTCTAATTTTCTCCATCTGTTTTTCCTCTGTTTTTCCTCTTCAATTCTTATCACAATTTTACATCTGGTGCTGCTTATAGATCCGGATTTTTTTCTCTGTTTTTCCTCTTCAATTCTTATCACAATTTTACATCTGGTGCTGCTTATAGATCCGGATCTAATTCTAATGCTTGGTGATTTAATAGTAGATGCGACCAAACTATGAGTTTGCTTCTTTCCACTTTTCTCTATGTCATCTATTTTTTTAATATATATCCAATACTAATATTAGTAAATATATATTTTGTCAGGAAATTAAAAATATATCTTACACATCTCATCTGACGCCTAATTCCAACTTGCCTATTTTAAATACCCCATTTTGTCATTTAATTAATTAATCGGCATCCTCTAGAGATTGGTTGCTTGACTGCATATATTCCCATAAAGACATAACCACCATTTGTCTATTTTTAAAAAAGTATCAAATGGGGGGCCTATCTTTACTTTTCTTATCTTAAAATGACTGACTACATTATTATTAATATTATTATCATTATAATAAATATGATTTCTTCGTTTTTAACCTATCTTTTTTCTAATTCCTATAGGCAGAGAAAAGAATTTATGGTCCTGTCACTATATTGAATAATCTATTGCCGACCCAGAAGCTTCCCTCCGTAATTTAACCCACAAACCTAATCCCTTGATTAAAATAATACCAGCCATTTCCTTGTACATTATCCCCAAACCCTACACAATTCTTTAAAATATAACACAGTCATGGAGCGCTTTTCTTTTTGATTTGTTGTTCCAAAATCTCCCTTGATTTCCCTTCACATACCCAGCCTCACACCTCATGCTTTGGATCGTTCTTTTTGTTACTTCCCACATCAACACCACTAACGTTAAGGACTTAGACATCATAGAGTTTGCAAACATAGATAAAAACTTCCCTCGTATCTCAAATATGATATGAGAACTATTTGTTTTGAATAAATTGAGGAAATTTAGTTGATAGCATATGACAGTCAAACTCACATCTCCCTGTGCGCACCTAGATAGGTGGTACAACTGACCATAAGTTTTAATGTGGTTAGATAGGTGGTACAACTGACCATAAGTTTTATTGTGGTTTAAAGATAGAGCTGAGATTTTGAGTTAGCTGAATTCAAGCCACTTTTCATTCGGCTAGCCCGTAAGTTCGGGTGTGCTTTTTTAACCCAACCTATTTTTCTATAATTTTTTTTGGGCTCAACCCAACTCATATACAAGTTTTACATGTAAAGTTGAGATTTCAGATTAGTCCAACTGACTCGCTTTAAAAGCAGACTAACTTGCTTTTAACTTGTTTTGATTCAAGCCGAACTTTTTTTTAATTTAACCCGTTTTTTTCTTGTGTGTTTTCGGTCTCATCCTGACGGGTCAAGCCAGAAGTCCCAACTACATTTAAAGGAAGTATAATTAAGTAGGATATTTAACCATCTACACTATCATTTGTTGGGTGAAACTTAT
Source organism: Mimosa pudica (assembly GCA_029929735.1). Lineage (NCBI taxonomy): Eukaryota > Viridiplantae > Streptophyta > Magnoliopsida > Fabales > Fabaceae > Mimosa > Mimosa pudica. Next base: position 18,227,407 of record JAKELP010000012.1, on the reverse strand, counting down.
CATTTGTCCTTAAAATTCATCTGCCTTTTCCCCTAGCAACTGAAGTGAATTATCCCTAGAGCATATAGAACACATTTCGAATGGGATAATATTACGAGGGGCTACGAGTTTAGGTTGCTAACTTTGATCAGTCCTTCTCTTATCGATTTGGTATTAGTGCTGAAAAAGAGAGTTAACCAAATTCAGAGAGCACAAAACATAGCAACACTAATGAATACTAATGAATCTGAAAACCAGTTAAGATTTAAGAGTGTACTTTAGAAGCTGCAGTTGCAATGATCTAGGTAGACCAGAAGCATCATGCCAGATATTGATATTTCCTACAATTACGAGATATATGTTTGTCAAATGTCCGTGAATTTACTTTGAAATGGTACATAAATAACTCAGACTCATTTTTTGATCCAGAGTCTGCAATTACTTCTTCAAGAGTTCATATGTATAAGATCCAGGACCGCCAATAGAGCCGCATCCCATGATTCCAAGTGATCATACAATTGGTTAAGCTTTCAAATCTACAAAATAATAAGCATAAGATGCATTACTTGTTTGCAGCCACAAACAATCTCGGAAAGTATGATGGCAAAATCATTTGTACTAATTGGGAACGAAGATAATCTTGCAAGATCTGGGAAATGCTGGCATAATTTCAGGACAACGATATTCATACCTATATCTGTAACAATACATAAAAAATGTGTCACGTGAAATGGTCCTATACATACATTGAACAGAAAAAGATGTCATCATACATCATAGAAATAGTGAATCACAACAAGGAAGTACTTGCAAGTTGCAACTGATGACAACATGAAATTAGTTCATCAATTATCACTCCAGAGAGGCCGATTAGTTGATTTTTAAGCACAAAGAAACGAAGCTGAGGATAAATACACAAAGTGACCAACTAATAAGTTCATTTAAGTCCGTTTTTTAATCGAGCACTCTCTCTCCAGATTGTAATCAACAACTATATAAGCTGCTCACTGCACATCCCACTTAATTAAAAGCCTGCTAAACCAAAATATGAATGTGAAACAGGGTATATATATCATACGCTCTGCTTCAATACACCACACACAAAATCCCCATATCATCTACTAAGTTCAATGTGAGACTAAGTCGGTTTAACCATAGTACACCTAAAAGAGGCAATAACTACTTTAGGCCATATGACCAATGGCCTTTATCTCTATTCAGTTCTCAATATTTGTTGTGGAAATTATATTCTCTACCAGCCATTCCAATCAACCAAACCTAAATTTTGTTCACCTAAGATATCATCATCCAATAAAATGAAAACTGAACATAGTATTAGATTTGAAATTGAATATTACTAGCTCCATTACAACTCTAAGTGAATTAATTACACAAATTTCAGTTACAACTTCAAGTGAATTAATTAGACAAATTTCAGAAACAAACAAACATGATTGATGAGATAATAGATAGGAAAAAATCAAGAATGCTCACCGTTTGATGTTGAAAGCTCATTTATCGTTAGTAGTAACATGTGGGTTATTATTTCCAGACCAATCCCTTTGCTGCATCATATTATAAGGATGTGACTCAAACCCATTATTCACCATGCCCATTCCCATGTGACCATGACCATGACCATGACCATGGTGCATGCCCATGACCGGCATAGGCATCATAGGCTGCGGTGGATACATCATGGGAATGGGCATAGGAACATGACCATTCCCATGATGATGATGATGAGAATGAGAATGAGCACTAGTATTGGTACCACCAGATTGATCATTAGGCACAGGAATAGAAGCAAACAAGTGATCAAACGAAGAAGGTCCTTCACTAGACAAACCTTGCATCCTCTTCAAATAAAGCCTATACTTTTGAAGATGACTTGCAACATTCTCCCTAGTCAACCCTTCCACATTCATCATCTGCATGATGGTCTTAGGCACAGCACTCCTTATCCCAATACGTGTCACCACGTCAACAAACCTCCTATGCAACTGTGGGGTCCACACAAGCCTAGGCCTTTTCAATGTCCTAGCACCACCCCCAGATGGATCATCAGCTGAGTTATTATTCTCAGTAGTTCCATTTCTCAAAGCCGAATCAGCCTCTTCCGTACAGTCAACCTTCCTTAGCTTCCTCGAATCATTCAGATCAGCTTGGTCAGCTTGGTCTTCTTCTATGTCATCGTCATCAACAATCGGGTCTGGGAGATTATTGGAGGAGAAGGCTTGGTTTTGGCTTTGGTGGGACCCAGTGCGGAGATTGGTGAGGGTATTTTGGGAAGCACGGTGGACATCTATGAGTGTACGGTTGGGTTCAGGAGAGATACTGAAGGCAGAAGCTAGCTGGGGAGGGATTAAGGATTGACAGAGAGGAGTGACGTCATCAGGATTTGGAAGGCCTACTTCCCATTCCATCACTCTTTCTTCTTCTACATCTTCTTCGATGTCGTCGAGGTTTGGGCTACAGAAATCTGACATGTGTACCTCTTCACCCATTTAAGGAAAGAGAGAAACTTTTTAAGGTTTGGTGTTGAGGAAGAAAGATGTGATTTTGAGATGTGGAATTTGATTGAATGAATGAATGAATGAATGAATGAGTGGAAGTTTGGGGGGAGATATTTGTTGTTGTGAGGATTGGTTGATTGAGTGTTGGTTTGGGAAATGGGAAAGGGAGGTGGTGTGAGATGGATGTAATAATATAAATTTGGTGCTTTTTTCTATGGGGTGAGAAAAAGTGAAATATCTTAATAATAATGTTTAATGGGGTGCCTAGGTGGAGGGCTTAGCCAGATATTTTAGATCTTCTAAATATCTATTGCTGGGTTCTTCCTTCTTTGCCCTCTTCTTCATTCTTTTATGGGTGGGTTGCTCCATTCTATGAGATTCTCCTCATTGCCAACTGTACCCCTCCAATTGAGTCCTCCCACGTCACCTGAATCACAAGACCCAACCCAATTCTTGTCTAATAAGTAATTAGAGTTAAGTATATTTCTATATATGAACAGATAAGGGGTGAAAATGGAAGAAAAAGGAAGGAAAGATTAAAGTGAACGAGAAAGACGACCGAGGGAGTAGATTTTGGAGGTCAAGGTAAAAAGCCGTACCACATGAACAAGACACTAATCAAACGGAAAATGCACGGGTCAAGAATACATAATAAATCCGTACCCACATATTTGAACTCTTGACCAGGCAATTTCTTTTTTCCTATTAATTTTAGTTTTATATGAAATAATTTTCAAGTTTTATCATGTTGTGGAGTCACGATTATTCCCATGCTCCTAAATTCATGAGCAACTTATATCAAATTATACTCCCTTTGTTATCGGGAAAAAAAATAGCACTCCCTCCGTGAAAAAAATATGGTCAAGTTTAATAGTAAGATTAAGTTGCTATTTTTAGGTTGAGAAGGTAAATTAGACAATCTTTTTATAACATATATTTAGTAATGTAATTGTTAGTTTATCAGTAAAATTGATAAGGTTTGAGGGAAAATATAAACAATTTAAAGTTATTTATTTTGAATCTTTCATTTCTTAAAAAAAAATGTCAACTTATTTATTATTTGAATCAAAGAGTATCATATTTTTTTCCGAATGTGCAATGGAAAGATAACTTGTATTCCTATTCATTTTATAATTAATATGTTGTAATGATATTGACAATTATATACATCTTGCAAAATCTAAATTAGAAGCCTTGTCATTAGCCCTTGATCTCCTATTGAGTGTGTATGCAATAAAAGATATATAACAGTCTTATTGATATTGATATCATTCCTCTGTTTCTAATGGTTCTATTCTTCATTTCCTAATGGTTCTATTCTTCATCCTAGTCAACCCTTCCACATTCATCATTGCATGATGGTCTTAGGCACAACACTACTTATTCCAATATGTGTCGCCACGTCAACAAACCTCCTATGCAGCTGTGAGGTACACAGAAGTCTGAGCCTTTTCAACGTCCTAGCACCACCACGCCCAGATAATGGATCATCACTTGAGTTATTATTCTCAGTAGTAGTTCCATTTCTCAAAATCGAATCAGCCTCTTCTGTACAGTCAACCTTCCTTAACTTCCTCGAATCATTCCAGATCAGCTTGTTCTTTTTTTAAGCCATCAAGTATTAATCAACATTTTTTTTGAATTAAACGGACAAACACTTATGGTTTGAAATTATAAGCGGTATCAAACCGCAATCTCCTATGTAATGAGGAAATGTCATACGATATAATTACAAGGCCCTCGATATTAATAACACTTTTTAAGGGACAATACTTGCTAATTTATTTTCACGGTTCATTACTTCCATTTAATATAAGCTACTATTGTGAGACGAACTTCATATTTTAAACATCCCTAACTAATTTTACACCATCAGTCCAACCAGATGTTAATAAGTTGCCATTATACATCTCATATTTTTAAAGAAAGAAATCACATATGAGGCCAGTTAGCCAAATATGCTCAATTGCTCATAGTGTATATAAAAACTCTTGCATATCCCATCTCCTTCCTCCTTTTCTATGAGGCATGAGATTCTTGAAGGATGACTTCTCTTGAGAATATTGCCGTACCCTTCTTTTTGGATCGAGAATATTGTTATATCTACACTTTGTTTTTGTGATTTTTATATTATTATATTTATACGAAAAACATGTTGATTGTTTATAATTATAGCGAGAGCAACGTTGTCAAAAATCACGAGTTTAAGGATACTCGAGAAAAAAATATAAAATCGTACTGTAAACTCTATAGTAGATATGTAAAAGTTTACATAAATATGTGTTTCAGTATATAATTAAATAAAAATGCAAACATTACATATTTCAACATTTATACTTTATAAACCTATAAAATGAAATTTATATGAATTTATTGAATACGATCAAATAAAAAATTAAAATAAATTTTAGAGCAAGTTGATATAATTTTGTTTGATAGACCCATAAAATTAGTACATTCAACATGTAAACTCATGAGTTTTTATCGAGTTTAGAGACAATAAAAACTTAAGTGAGTCGTGACACATTTTGTTCAAATATGATCATAAAAACTATAAAATCAGGAAGTTAACTTCGTGAGTTCAACAATAATGACGAAAAGATGATTAGGATATGGAAATACTGAGATGTAGTTGGGTTGGACCCAAATGTATAGGGCCCAGACCATACAAGAGTGTAAAATGTATTGGATGGTTATGCCACACACTCTGCAAATTTCAAGCAGATGAGCTATGGCTCTCACATTGTCATTAGCTTCCTTCTCTTTCTCCCCTAAAATTCACACTTCTTTTCCTTCCTTTCCACTCTCTAAAACTCTCACATCTCCCACAAACTTGACTATCACTCCAATTTCACTTCCCAACTCCAAACGCCGTCAAATTCTTGCCGTTACTTCTGACCCCACCGTCATTGAAACAGCTCAAGACATTGTCTCCTCCGATGACGACGTCTCCTCCGTTGTCTCCGCTCTTCTCTTCGCTGCTTTCATTGGCCTCTCCATTCTCACTCTCGGGGTAAACAAAACAAAAAGATTGATTCTTTTTTCTTTCCTTTTGTTTTTTTGTTTTTATTTTTTTAAAAAAATAATTTTTTGTGCAGGTGATATATTTGGCAGTGACGGATTTCTTGCAGAAAAGAGAGAAGGATAAATTTGAGAAGGAAGAGGCTGCTGCTAGTGGTGGTAAGAAGAAGAAGAAGAAGATTGTTAGGGCTGGACCTAAAGGCTTTGGTCAAAAGATTGTCGACGATAACGAGGATGATGATTAAGGTTTATGATTTATCCTCTTCAATTAACACATTTCAAGTGGACTATAATACAATTGTCATTTTTACATTCTTCGCCTGATTTATTGTCTTTATTTTTATCAATCAAACTCTTTCTTATGATGGTACATTCATTTTTTAATTAGGTAGGCCTATAGTGTACAGCTGGACTAATGTTTTGGTTAAAGTATATAAATGTTTGCTTCATCAAATTAAAAAGAAGAAGCTTTTTTAAGATTAAACATTAAATAAAAGAAAAAGAGTGTGATGTTACCTCAAGTCCTCAACAGAGTTGAGAATATCAGAATACTACTTTAACCATTGCCTTGTAGTTAAAGACGTCTTAAAGAAGCTCAACAGAGTCTCGGTTGGATGATTTTTTTTTGTCTTGTTTTTTGGCGGTAAGCTCTTTTTTTGGCGGTAAACTTGAAACAAGAAAAATTAGGACTCCTTTTCGAAGTTTTTCCTTTGAATAAGTCAGTGAAAAAAGAAGGAATGAAATAGCTGACCTAGTCCAAACGAAGACGACACTGCACATGGCAACGATGTGTACAGTTACATAGTCAATTAGTCATTTGCTCAGCCCTGCAGTTGCATTCAATTGAAATAAAGCGCTAGGCTGCTAAAAGTTGCATCCTACAGCAATCAGATTTTCATTGTCAGGAATCAGGATCACAGCACAAATCAAACCCATAAATGTTGCCAAACATCCATTGAAATTTCAATGTTAGCTCCAAAGAGCAATTTATGTTTCTATACACTTTAAGTAAATTCTTGAACTAACAGTGAAGAAGCAAAGCATGCCAATATCTTTAATGAGCTTCTGTAACAGCAAACAAGCAAGAGGCCTATAAACACGGAGGTTGCTATGATAAGGAAGAAAAATCAACACTCTTCCGAATTCATCTCCAGCCTCTCAAGAGACAATGGACACATCTTCCACATAATATGGAACCGTTTTGCCCCTCTCTGGCTTTTGTACTTGCTGATCAATTTTAGTACGAAACCAGGGATGCGTGCTATTTTTCCTTTTATTTTTTGTTGCTCCTTCTTACTTGTGCTAATTTCTTTGAACGTATACCTTATTTCCCTATTGATATAAACAGATAGTGCGAACCAACATAACTCAAGTATCTCAAACATTAGTATCTCCAATATATACATACGCCTATATAAAAAGAGACGAATATTTTGAATGAGTGATACCTAAATCATTTTTTAGTGGTTAATTAAATGTGGTACTTTGTATGATGGATAAGTGGACGAAAGTTGTTGCGTTTTGGTAGCCGCTGGTTTGACAATAATAAACACGCATAAATACGTTTATTTAATTTTAAATTGTAAGTATAGACATGCACGCATAGTTGTGAACTCACTTGGACATGAAGTCAGACAAGGGAAGGCAGAGGTTGTTCTGTCTTGTGTGGATGCATAAACTGTGGCTTCAGCGCGCTGATTTGGCATAGTCATATCCTCACATCGCCTAAATTCCATTCTTTGTTTTCTTTGTTTGTTTGCTTATTTATTTATTTTATCGTATTTTATTTTAATTTCATGCCAACTCGCATTATTCTAATGATAGTAGATAACGATATAGAACAACCCCCATTTGAAATCATCAAAACGTGTACATTATCCTAATAAGTTCCAATTGTTCATCTTTTTGTGAAACATCATCGTTTTATTTTATTTTTAAAAAAAAATCGTATGACACATGTTAGAACCTTGAATCTTTATATACAATCCACTCAACCATATTAAGCTGAAAAACGTAGATATGTGTGAACTCTTCATGGAAGGAAAACAAATGACACTGCAGCAAGACATGCTATTGTTTGATTGAAGACTGCCAGGAAGAAAAAAGGGGGGAAATAGTTTTTCAACTCTCAAGACTAAGAAGAGAGGGAAAAAACTAGTCCTTGTTTGGTTTTGTTTTCCCAGCACGCCACTTATTGCTCTAATGAATGCCATTGATGGTTACCGGTGCCACTTCCCAGTCAATATCACATTTCTACAAAAGAAAAAACGCAATTCTGCTGAATTCTAAGTTTCTAACCGACACACATACCAGCATTTAAAACTCAAAGAAAAGGTTTAAAATATATTGGTTGGTCAAAAAAAACTTAAAAGGTTGAAACTCTGTTATTCACTTTGACTGTGTACCTTCATAGGCAGTTAAAAATACAAATTACAAATAGATACTCTTTGCAGAACAAAGTACGTATTACTATTTTAAAGGTAAGAAAAAAGTACGGACAGCCAATTTTTGTTTAAAAAAACTTTACTACCAAGCAAAAGCTGCAGAATTGTAAAAGATGCACGTTTGAACAATTGGCGGGATGGGATTTTAATTTATACGTATTTATTAGTCATTGACTCGAACATTTGAAAAGAAAAAAGTGATTAATAGAGGGCGGGGGTGACTAATTATAATCATTAATCAATGGACGTGATCATGTGAGAGGCGTCACTCTCTCGGTCTCTCCCATGAGTTGTGAATTCATAATGTACAGTGTACATCACACAATTATGACCAAAAAAAAAGTGTACATCACACAAGCACCCAGTTGGCCTCATGTACAAAACCACCCCCTTTCTCTTTCCCAGTTTCTGCGTTTCTTCACTACATTGATTAGACTTAACATCGTTTACTTCTTACTCTAAAATATCAGTACTAGTAATTTGAACCAAGTAGTCACAGGTTCACAGTCTCAAACATCATTGCTACAGTACATTGAATTATAAAGCTGCACACGGAAACATCCGAATGGGATGAATCAGACAAGTTAGTTTGTTTACCGCGTATATAACTCGGTCAATGAAGTTTATTTTGTCCAAATAGAAATCGCAGCATTACTGCATTAGAAAGAATAATTTATAATTCTAAAAGAAGTTAGGAAGCAATTCTCAAATTCCATGATTTAATCATTTTAAATTATTAGTACTAGTACTCTATAATAGTGTCATCAACTAAGAACCAATGTCAGTTCAAAAAAACTAAGAACCAATGAAGTTATTGAACATGTTAATGCCAGCTCTAACATGAGCATTATTATTTGTTTCCTGTGATGACATTGATTAGGTAAAAAATAATGGGAATGTAGATATTTTTGGTGGGCGATGGCCGGATGCCTCGTTTAAGGAATCTTCTCTCTTCCTCCCTTTGGGGCACTATTTGAATTTCAAACTAGGCGTCTCTCCATTTAATCCTCGCGGTCAATGTCTTCCTTTCTTATCTTTCCTATTCTTATTTTCCAATTTGTTTAAAGCCCCACTAACTTTAAAGTCGTGGACTCCTAAATTAAAAATTACTGCCAATTGCTATTAGCTAGCTGGGGATCCAATTAATACATTTAGACACTTGCTTTCATTTCTTAAAATAGGTTGTTTCCATATCAATACATTACCTGGTTCAGCTTAATGCAAAGACTTTATGCTGTGTAGTAGTATAATACTCCCTCCGTTCCTAAATATAAGACCTAGATAACTTTTTTTTGGAAAGATTAAAGTTGCGAAATATGTTATTAAATCATGATATATTTGATATCTTTTTAGATTATCCATTAGCTTATAGGTAAAATAAACTAGTTTAAGAGAAAAAAATTAGGTAAATCAATTTATAATTAACTTATTTTTTGCTTTTTTTAGGATTTTTCAAAAAAGTCATCTAGGTCCTATATTTAGGAACGAAGGGAGTATTATTTTATATCTCATTCCCATATCTGCATACCTCTAAAATCAAAAGAGAAAAAATGAATTCCAATCATGCTTGTATTTTAGAGGACGCAATAAAATTATACACTTTCTTGTACTCTTCCCAATATAAGAGCTCAATCACTAAAATACACTTCTTAACAAGAGCTCAATCATTGATATAGTACATTGTATGCAATTATTTCTTTTTTCCATTATTACTCATATTTTTGATACATTATTACTCATATTTATTATGATACTATTAAGAGAGCAAAATCGCTAAGTACTATCAATAATATATAAAAAGAGAGTTATAAGTAAAATAGGAAAAACATGTACAAATGAGTTAGGAGTATAAGGCATAAAAACCATTCATTCAAATTTTAGAGAACATGTCAAGCTAATTTTTTTTTTTGGACAATGTCAAGCTGATTAATCATGCTAAAAAATAATTATACTCCCTCCGGTCCCTAATGTAAGAGCCCAAAATTTGAATGGTTTTGGTCCCTAATGTAAGAGCTCACCACATATTCTCTCCTCATTTAATGCATTTTTTCCTACTTTACCCCTAACTCTCTTTCATATTTATTAATGCTTATGTATTTCTCTCTCTTAAAAATACCATAATAAATATGGGCAATTTTGGAAAAGAAGCATTAACTCCAGACACCCAACTAACATTCACATGTTTTCTTAAGAAGAGTCTTTTTTACGGCTAGCTCTTAAATTAGGGACTGGAGGGAGTATTATATTAGAGGGGGGAACAAACTCTAGGTCCAAGCCTCTCTTCTTGGTCACCTCACACGCGCCCCCATAAAGGAATAATGAAGCAATTAATCTCATTTGTTAATCAATCAGATAGAGAAATAAAAATATTCAAAACACATAGTATACTAAATTACTAATAATCCAGCAGCCCAGCTCAGTTATGCCGTCACCCCCAGCCTAATCAGTAATCACACTAATCCAATTTTAACAAGAAATTTCCACCCGCCTCCCCATCATAACCGCGTGGTCCACACGCACACGCTTACGCTTCTTTATTTTCCCCCTCCATTATCATTTCCCTTATAAGTCATACCCCACTCGTTTCTCTTCTCTCTACCTAGCTTCCTCCTTCTTCATCTCAGTCAACCTCAGATCTCTCTTCCTTAACCATGAACACCTCCGACCTCCCCTCGCCCCCATCCTCCTACTGGTGCTACAGCTGCACCAGATTCATCCACCTCCTCGATCCCCTCCACATCTCTTGCCCTCACTGCCAAAGCGGCTTCATCGAACAAATCCAAAGCCAAACCCAAACCCAAAACCACAATCACATACATCATCATAACCAAACATCCCCTCCCACCTCCCGTAGACGGCGCCGTCACGCCGCTAACAGATCTCCGTTTAACCCCGTCATCGTCCTACGTGGACCCGTCGATGCAACAACTCTCTCCTCCCATAACGGTAACGGCAACGTTGTCCCTGAGGAGACAAGCTTTGAGCTTTACTACGATGACGGTGACGGTAACGGCCTACGTCCGTTACCGCCTGCCATGTCAGAGTTTTTACTCGGCTCCGGTTTTGAACGCTTGTTAGACCAGTTTGCTCAGATCGAGCTAAACGGTTTCGGCCGACCGGAGAACCCGCCGGCTTCGAAGGCGGCCATAGAGTCCATGCCGCACGTGACTATTAAAGAGTGTCACGTGAGCTCGGATTCTCAGTCTCACTGTGCGGTGTGTACGGAGGCGTTTGAGGTGGACACGGAGGCACGTGAGATGCCATGTAAGCATATTTATCATACCGAGTGTATTGTGCCGTGGCTTTCGATGAGGAACACGTGTCCGGTTTGTAGGCATGAGGTGACGTCAGATCGGACGGTGGAGAGAGTGGGGGATGATGAGACGGTGGGGCTCACGATTTGGCGGCTGCCCGGAGGTGGCTTTGCGGTGGGGAGATTTTCCGGCGGCCGGAGGGCTGGCGAGAGTCATTTTCCGGTGGTGTACACGGAGATGGACGGTGGTGGGATTAATAGTAACGGCGTTACGAGAAGTGTGTCACGTGGTGTACGGAGTACGAGAGTTAGGGAAAGTCGAGGTTTTGGGAGGGTTGTACGGAGGTTCATGTCTTTCTTTGGGAGACGTCGATCCGAATCGAATGAGTCAATGAGTGTAAGTCGTAGCCGTTCGATCTCATTGTTTGGTAGGAGTTCAAGTAGGCCAAGCAGGACATGGGTTATGGAGGATTGAATTTTTTGGATGATATTATTTTATTTTTGTATATAGAAAAGAATTGTTATTGAGTATAAAAAATTGTTAATTGTTAATTTTTTTTGGTGCATTAATTAGTGGATCTGTCAAAGACTGTGAACTGGGTATGCACGATTTTTGTGGTATAGAAACGTGTCCTACTTTTGAGTACATTGCTAGCTGGCAGTGACGGTAGCTGAGAGAGAAACAACGGAGCATTAGATTAGATTAGAATTGTAGATTCGAAGAAATGAGAGCGATGCTTGTAGTAGCTATAGGTCGTGCTCTGAATTATTGTGGCGCCCATGCCTAGTATGTCCTGTCGCATATTCACTGTAATCATATTCTTTCAACATTATGTTCATTTGTTGGCATTGTTACATGAGTATAGAAAGAGTGAATTGCGACAAGTTGGAGAGAATAAAATAACTGGAATGGTTAGTTGGGACGGTGGGATGTGAGTAGGTAATGTGTTGGATGGGTGTGCAAAGGGTTGGGGCCTTAGTTAAAGAGTTTTGAGGGTGGAGGGTAGTAGATGATGCATATATTTCAGGAAGGGTGTACTTTCATATCAAGGTTGGGTTGAGTTAAGTTGACCGAGTTGACAGAGATGGTTTATGGTTGGTTGATTGGGTTGAGTACTGTATGTATTGGCAGGCTGCTAGAAGAAAAGAAAGGTTCCACACGGTATTTTCTGTGTGTACCCTACCACCTGCAACGTAATTTGTTCACACCTTCCTCTTGCTCTTTCTGGTAAATTAACTACGTGGCCATCTTCTCTAGCACTTCTATTCCTTCCCCTTTTATCTTTTTTTGTTAGATTCCTTTTCATCTTCAGTTCACATCATCCTCTGTGATTTTTCAAAGCATTTTTTGAAATTACCATGTGGCCACCTAAACAATGATAATCTATTTCTTCACCTTCAAGTCATCAATATAAAAAAAAAATAACATTTTCTTGTGAGTTATAGGCGGTATTCACAATTTAAATTATTTCATACATATTGAATTAGACATTTGAAGAGAAACAATGAAACATCATGTTTTCTTTCTTTATTTTCCGTCAAAATGATAATTTTACAAATCGTGCTGAGTTTTGAAAAGTGAACAGAAACTTGAGAGAATATACAACGATCAAAAGTAAAATTTTGAAGTGAATTTTAATTAAGATTTAATATTTTACCAATAACTCAATACTGGAACTCCTATCACTCGGGATAGGAACGGTTCAGGGATACAGTGATTTAAGTTTCGCTTCAAACCATTTTTCATAATTCTTATTTGTATAACAGATTCAGAGCTGTGTTTTCTTGTCAAATCTTTTGCACGCTCTTCCTAGCTACTCCCTCCGGTCCCTAATGTAAGAGCCCAAAATTTGAATGGTTTTGGTCTCTAATGTAAGAGCTCACCCCATATTCTCTCTTCATTTAATGCATTTTTTCCTACTTTACCCCTAACTCTCTTTCATATTTATTAATGCTTATGTATTTTCTCTCTTAAAAGTACCATAATAAATATGGGCAATTTTAGAAAAGAAGCATTAACTCCAGACACCCAACTAACATTCACATGTTTTCTTAAGAAGCGTTTTTTTGACGGCTAGCTCTTACATTAGGGATCGGAGGGAGTATCATATATATTCTGATTTCATAAGCACACAAAGCATTTTTGAAATCTATGATTTCACCTTCAGGGTAGCAATATCTTCATTTGGTTTCGTGTTTTTAAATCTTTTCCTACTCTTGTTTTTGGATTTTTAATAGCCAATTACTAGCTGGGGATCCTATATTTCTATATACTTGCTTTTATTTCTTCAGCATATAGTCATTCCCAAGTCCGGATAAAGGAGTAGGGTTATGTTAGGCTTCAACAGCCAACGTAAAAATATTGTCGAATCTTATGAGTATGGATCCACGCATTTGTTATAACAATAGGTCATTGTCGGGTATTATCTCTAAGCATGACTAATGATCGAACAAAATAACGTCTTGTAATCAATGTAGCCGACCTCACCTAAGTGAGATAAGGCTTTGTTGTTGGTGTTTTTGTTGTTGTTGCTTTTATTTCTTCAGCAGGACTGTTTTTGCCAGATCTTAAGCAGGACTATTTATATATTATCTGGTTTATCTTATTAATAAATATTTTTGTTGTTTACGGTAACATTTTTTCATTACCATTTTTGTAAACTTTTGAAATTAAACGAGAAAAAATTCCAGTCATGTTTTTATTCCAGAGGATGCTTAAAAATATTTAAAATAACAAGCTTGTTAACCATGATATATAAGGAAAAAGTAATAGGAGTATTTTATTGGAGTGGGGACTGTGGGGGTGTAGACTTTAAGATCTTAGCCATTCAGGTTGGTCACCTCATACGCGCCAATAGGAGAATAACGAAGAAGTAGATGCTCTTAATCTCATTTATTAATGGATGAATTAAACATTTAAATTACATAATTGGAGGAGCCCAACCAGCTAAAAGAATGGTTGGCAAAAACAAAAGGCAGCTAAAATAATGGGCTCAGGAATGCCGTCACCTGGTCCAAACACTTATCTTTAGCCTATCTAGGCTAGACCTAATAAAAATAGATCAATTTCATGCATTTTTAAAAGCCTATTTTTTGTTAAATAGAACACCTTTTAACCCTATTAAATACCCAATTTAGCTTAACTTCAGCCTATTTATGTAGTTTTTTTATGATTTACTGGTAACATGTATTTTTATATCAAAACACGCATTTGGTCCTAAATACTAGGCACATGATAATACTCCCTCCGCTGCTTATTATAAGTCACAAACCGCCTCTAAATTTTGGTCTTTAATATAAGTTACCAACTAACATTAACCAACTCATTTATTAAAGTTTTCCCAATATACCCTTAGCATTGGAAAATGAACATTGGAAGATGAGAAGAAGAAGATGAGAAGAGAGAGAAGAGGAAAAAGACACATGTATAATAAAGATGAAAAAGGTAGTGGACCATAGTAATAAAGGTGAGAGGGGTAAAAACGGAAAAGACAAAAAAAATAAGACCAATTTGATGATACAACTTCCATTAACCTTCATTCCTTGATATCTACTACAATTTGGACGGTTGGCGACTTATAAATAGGACCAGAGGGAGTACCAATGAATCATGACTATATACTCCCTCCAGTCCTATTTATAAGTCACCAACCGCCTAAATTGTATATACCAATGAATGGAGGTTAATGGAAGTTGTATTATTAAATTGATTTTATTTTTTTGTCTTTTCCGTTTTTGCCCCTCCCACCTTTATCATTATGACCCACTACTTTTTTTCTCTCATCATTAATCATCTATCTTTATGAGTATAAAGGTGCATTTTTCATCTTCTCTCTCTTCTCATCTTTCAATGTTCATTTTCAATGATAAGGATATATTGGGAAAATTTTAATAAATGAGTTAGTTAATGGAAGTTAGTGACTTATATTAAGGACCAAAATTTAGAGACAGTTGGTGACTTATAAATAGAACCGGAGGGGTAGTTTTAAGTGTGTGATTGGGTGGACTTATTTTGCCCAAATATTATACTCATTTTGAAAAAGTAGTTTTTTTTTTTGACCTGAAAAAAGTAGTTCATTTTAAGGAGATTGTGTCTTTGAGATGTTTGGCTAGTCTTATTTTTGAACTGACTTATTTGAAATAAATAGCATATTTTATAAGTAGAGAGAAATATTTTATAAGTAATTTATGATGTGGACCTTGCAGATTATAACTTATTTTACATATTTAATTACAACTCATTCAAACAATCAAACATACACAATGTGACTTATTATGCACAATAAATTACATTTTTTCAAAATCAATCCAATAAATTTCGTTACAAAATCCGACTTAAAATTATTGAAATAAAAAATAAGTAATAAGTTAATTCATCTTACTTATTGTATCTTCGCTCTTCTTATTTACTTGTTTATCCGTGCCAAAAAGTCCATACTACACTTTAAATTGCATATGGCTACACATTTCCTAGTATTTTCTCAATTATAACCGCGTGAACCATAATTACTTGTAACCAGTCTCCTCTCTCTGTCTTCCTAGCTTCGTCTTAGCTTCTTCATGCATCTTCTTCCCGTCAACTCGATCTAGATCTCCTCCTTAATCTCCAATAATGAACTCCGCTTGGCCTTCTTGGTGCTAAAGCTGTACCCAATTCGTTTGTCTCTTAGACCGCCAAGATGTCGCTTGTCCTCACTGCCAAAACGGTCAAAGTCAACATAGTCTTTATAAAGTGACTCCATTAATATACGTCGTAGCCATTCATTATCACTATTTGGCAGCAGGAATTCAAGTAGGTGCAGCAGAACTTGGGATATGGAAGATTCTGGTGTACATTATTTTAAGGGAAGATATTCATTATGTATATAGCATAGAACTGTCAAGTATAAAAGAAAATTGTTAATTTTCCATTTATTATTGGATCTGTCTAAGACTGTGAACTGGGTACATTGCTACTTTTGAGTACGTTGCTAGTAGCTGGCAGTGAAGGTTGCTGAGAGAGAAACAACAGAACATGGGATTATAGATTCAAAGAAGAATGAGAGCGATGCTTAAAGGTCGTGTTCCAATTTATTGTGTCGCCCATGCCCCCAGTTTATTTTGTCGCATATTCATTGTAATCATTCTTTCAGCATTGTGTGTTTGTTTGCATTGTTATATCCTCTGCTCCTACCAGTTTTTTTTACCATAATATCCCTACCGGTTTTTATTAAATGAATATCTCTACCAATTTGGAGTATAGATACAATGAGTTGCGACAAAATGGAGATTATGAAATAATTGGAATTGTTGGTTTGGACGATGGGGATATGAGTTGGTAAATGTATTGGGGGACTAATTGACATTCCTCCTCTCTATTCTCTATCTCTTTTTATATGATATAACTTTCCATCTTTTGCACATTATCTTTAATTCCATCCTACAGTATGATTTTCCTAAGCACCCAAACAAATTAAATCATTTTTTAAATCAATGTATTGAAAATATAATTTTTGAAATTATCAAGTTCTCGCCCAATAAAAATCTACCACTTCGCCTTCAAGCCAGCAATATAAAAGTATCTTTACTTGTTGTTCAATTAGTTTGAAAATATGGTAGTTTTTGTAACAGGATTACTTTTTGACCCTTTAATATTATTACTTGTTATTTTTATAAGTAATATCACCACCTCAAATTTATCTTGAAATTAACAATTCCAAAATTTTTTTTTCTATTTTTCACCCCGCTGCATTATTGCATATCCGCGCATGTTGTCATTCATGGCGTCATCTTCCTAAACAGAAAATGGATATACAAGAAAATCTGGTATATATATGATCGAACAAAACATTTTTTACAAATTGAACTTGCAAATAATTAATTATGGAATATTATCACTAAAATTATAAAATATTAATGTCAAAATCGAACAGCAAAAGAGCTCCAATGACCCTAAACTCATTTTTTAGCCTTATCACTTATTATTTTCATCAAAGAATGCACAAGATGACAATGTTTAAGCCCTACGAGCTTTATAAGATATTGTAGTAAACCAATGGATAATCAATCTTACAACATCAGTATCATTTAATTTCGGTTTAAATATTCCTTCCCTTATGGTGCAGTACAAGTGATCCTATACATAACACAAAAAAAGTCAACTTGTAGTACAATCTAAGTCGCAGTACCAAACCATAAACTGGATAGTAGTATTATACGAAACTAGTTATAGCCATCCAAGTAGTACACAAAAGTTGTAATCACGCATGGCGGATCTAAAGTCAACGCTTCTATTCATGTGCTTCATCATTGGCTGCCACCTAAGTCTGATCAAAGCTCACGGTGGTGGTGATGGTCACGATGATGGAGAAACCGTAGATTTACGTTCAAGGGGGCTAATATTAGTAAAAATATGGTGTTTGATAATTTTACTAGCGAGCACCTTTGCCGGAGGTATGTCACCATACTTTTTCAGGTGGAATGAGGCATTTCTTCTTCTAGGAACTCAATTTGCTGGTGGAGTTTTCTTAGGAACCTCTATGATGCATTTCTTGAGTGATTCCAATGCCACCTTTAATGATTTGAGCACAAAAACATATCCTTTTGCTTTCATGCTGGCTTGTACGGGATATCTTCTCACTATGCTTGGAGATTGTGTGGTGATTTATGTGGCGAGGAGTAAGGAGAGGGAAGCTAAAGTGTTGGAAGTGGAAGAAGGAGGAAGAACACCTCAAGAACATGCCCATGAGATTGCATTGGAGTCTAACCCCATTTTTTTGAAGACTTCTAACGTGGGAGACACCATCCTGCTCATCATAGCCTTGTGTTTTCATTCTGTTTTTGAGGGTATTGCCATTGGAGTTTCAGGTAATATTTCAATATTTAGTGTGTGTGTGTTTTTTGGAATCCTAATATCATACTAATAATTACTTTCATAATGCCAGTTTTCTTCCATTACACATACACACAATATAATAATAACACATGAAAATAATCATCATTTAGTGGTTTCATTTGTGAGAAGCTCCCTCAATAGCATCGTTTGGGAAGTTTAGTCAGTTGATTTGACCCAGCCCATCCACTGGAGCAATTGATCGATCATATTTATATTAAATTTTAACTAATAATGATGTAGAACTATATATCTAGGATATACATATATATACACAACTACTAAGTAAAACATGAAATATGTATGCACTTAATGTTTAATTTAGTGTTAGATATACTGGGTATAGAGAAATAACTAGAACGTGATGGGGAAAATAATCATATTTATATCAACCATGAGAGAGAAATAAGCACATAAATAATCAACTCTTTCTTGAGGGTGATGAACAAAATCATCCCATAGAGATAGAACCCATATTAGTTAACCTCCCTATTTTGTTAGAATTAACTATCCTACGGTCTAAACTAATTGAATATATTTAGCATTAACAATAAACTCGTTAATACAATAAACTCGTTAATTTGTATAGAGCCTATCTTGACTAACTAATGACACCTTAATATCTTCAGCATTTATTTCACTCACACACGCACGCACAGACAGCTTTAATATACACTTACGATCCTTAGCTTGAGAGTGATGAACAAATTGTCCCAACAGTCATAGGACTCGTGAGAGAGGACCTTTGTTACCGTCTCCATTTTGGTGAGGATTTAACTATATATATATCCTGCACACTACAATTAAACGCATTAACCAAAAACCCTTTTTATTATCCTGACTAACGAATCAAACTTCAATATATTCAACATTTAGTTCACTAGAAATCACCCTTCATGTGTGTGTGTGTATACTTGTATGGAATATAAATTGTGAATTTGTGCATGAATTATAGGGAGCAAGGGGGAAGCATGGAGGAACTTATGGACGATATCGTTGCACAAGATATTTGCAGCGATAGGGATGGGAATAGCTCTGTTGAGGATGCTTCCAAAGAGACCATTTGTGGCAACATTGGCTTATTCCTTAGCATTTGCAGTGTCAAGCCCAATTGGAGTTGGAATTGGAATTGCCATAGACGCCACCACACAAGGACACACTGCTGATTGGATATACTGTATCTCTATGGGTCTTGCTTGTGGCATTTTCATCTATGTTGCTATCAACCACTTGATCTCCAAAGGCTTCAAACCTTCCACAAGGACCCCTTTCGACTCTCCTTGGTTCAAGTTTCTCGCTGTCCTCTCTGGAGTCACCGTTATTGCCATTGTCATGATATGGGACTGATCTACTTATATATGCACATGGGTTCATGTGATGTATAACTATATATGTGTGTGTGTTTTTAATTATGTGGTGCTTCTTTGTTAATTTGCTCATCATATATATTTGTTGTACATGAACATCATAGTAGTGTGCGTTACGTTAATTTTCTGTATTTGGAGGGAACATTTAATTGTCTCCTCATTTGTATTTATATATATGTATATTGTCATTGCCGCTTATCTTATTTATACTGCATCAATTTGATTCAATAATCATTTTGCGGGTTCGACAACGAGGTTGATATGCTTAGATGATCATGCGGGAGTAGGGATGATATGTATAATTTCGTATTTACTCACACACACATATATATATATAATGAGTAAATGTAAATCTCATCTTAATAAATGTTATTCAGATTTGTTTCAACGGCCTAAATTTATTTAAATTTACTTTAATATTTTTAATAAGCGGTTATTTTAATGGATACACAAAACAAAAAATAAAGTTAAATTCATAATTGTTACTCCCTCCAGTCCTAAATATAAGACCTAATTGACTTTTTCTAGAAAATCCTTAAAAAAGCAAAATAAGTTAATTATAAATTGATTTACCTAATTTTTTCCCTTAAACTAGTTTATTTAACCTATAAACTAATGGATAATCTAAAAATATATCAAATATGTCATCATTTAATAACTTATTTCGCAACCTTAATCTCTCCAAAAAAAAAAGTCAATTAGGTCCTATATTTAGAACCGGATGTAGTATTTGTTAAGAAAAAACTAATTTTAATTATCTTTGAAAATTAAAATTGGACATTTAAAAATTTTAAATCTAAATCATCCATATCAAATTTTGGATGACCCAAATTTCATCACAACAGTGAGATTTTTTGCCATTGCTGCAGTGATGAATAGAAACCCAATTTTTTTACAACATTTTATCCAGTTTCTCCTGCCCTCAACTGGGTTCCATAGAATTTAGACTTACAAAAATGACCATTAATATTTAATAGATAGTAGGATTTTTGTATTCTAAATGAACATTGACCGCAGCTCTTTTGGGCGGTGACTTAACGCGGATTTGGTGCGCTTCCGTAAGCATACGGGTCGTCAAGTGTAGTATAGAAAAAGTGTCGTTCAGCAGAGATTATAGTTTAAACAAAGTGATTAGCACTAATTGTATCATTAATTGTCTTAAGTAAAAACATGTTGAGAGTTTGATTTGTCAAGTAAGAAATGAGTTTTAAATATGAATGTAAAAAGAGTTGGAGTTTCAAACACGAGTTAACTATTATAATTAAGGCCTAGGGTTGCTAATCCCCTATTTACTTCATGAACCAAAGTTTCCCTCTCCTTTTTAAGTGACTAAATGAAAATATGTGCAAGTCTAGGGTTCAAAATCATTTGAAAAAGCTTTCCCAAGTCAAGATCAAATTTATGCTAGCATTTATTGCACAATCTCTTGTCACAATAAATGCTAGCTCTTTTCCTTAACCACCCTAATTATGACTATGTTAGGTCAATAACTATATCTCTATGTTATCAACAAACCATCCATTTAAAACCATAAACTTCAAGTCCAACATGCTTTTATCCAAGTTCTAAAACAAAATACACTTTCCCAAGTCATATTTCATTTAACTAATTAAGTGGTGATCAAGCACTTAAAACAAATAGAGAGCAAGATAAAAACTACACATATACTTCATTAATACTTAAAGAAAGAGAGAGTAGATGGTTCAATCTATAAATAGGTTCATAACAACCCTAGATTAGGGTTTTAGTTACACATAAATGTAAATAAAACAAACCCTAAAACTATGAAGGAGTTCATTGAAGAGATATGAAGAAGAGGGAAGAAAATATACAACCACAAATGAAGAAAGCTCAAATCTCTCCAAACTTCCCACTTGAATCCCAAGCTTCCCCAATGTTCTTCAAGCTCTTCAAGGCTCCAAAATGTGCCATAGATGTGTGTTCTTTCGTGTTCTTCCGCCTCCCCTTGAAAATATCCAACTTTCCCTTTTTATATGCTGAGAAAAGGGTCAAAACGCGCAGCTGCGAGTTGTGCTAGCCAGTCGCTCGCCAGTCGGCGAGCCACTGGCGAGATTACAGAGATGGCACGCCGCTGGCTTGCCAGTTGGCTTTGTGAAGATGCATTGGCTCGCCAGTAACTGGCGAGCCACTGGCAAGCAGACCTTGATTTTGAATTTTTAGCTTTCCTTTACTTCTTTTTCTCCTTTGTTGCATCACTTGGGTTTTATCGAGCTACTAACATCTGTCCACATCTTCCTACACAAACTAGAGAGAGGGTTGAAGAGTTTCCATGTCTCAAATATACAAGCATTAAACTCCAAATTTCACACAAATGAATGGTTTCCTAGTTGAATCACTTTCTCTTAGTATTTGTGTGTTTTGTTATCTATGTATCATCAAAAAGAGTGTGAACTATAAGGAAATAGAGATGAAATGTGTGAAATTATGGAGTTTATCAGGCGGTTAGCTTACCTTTTGACATAATCATTATGTACTAACGCTTGAAAGGTGGCAAGTGCACATCCCCAATATATAAGGATTTTAATTTCGAATAAGTAAATGCAATTTCTTAATTCCATTAGTTGACTCGTCCGAAAGAGATTTTATATTTTTCCTTTAATTTCCTTTACAGCCCTAAGCCCCTATAGGGTGAATGAAGGTCAAGTAATTAAGCTAGGATTTACTTTTATATTAGCCAACGTAGTGATAAGCGAGACATCTAGAATGTCTATAAAGTGGAAGGTCTCAACTTCGATCATTGAGAGGGCCAATGACAAGACGTTATCCCAGGAATGCTGCAGCATTAGATCGTAGACTCGAGAGAGCCTTGGGCCTCCCTACAATACCTGAGTTGGGCCTGCCAACACCGGGGAAAATGCGAGAGCTGACCTTGGGGTGTCCAACATGGTGGGTTCATTAGGCGACAATAATGCTGGATTCAACACGTAGTTATCTTGTTATTACAAAGGCAGCCTAAATCAAACTTTTTGTGTAGTATACAAAATATCTATAACATGCTTAGGTCAATCTAACATGCTTAATACTCGTAATAAATTTAGACATTACGACTGGTTATGTGAAATCTTCAAAAAGGTTTAAACCAACCCTAATATTTTTAAACAGGCAAGATCAAGTCATCTCAGGTAGTAGTATATATAATATCATATATAGACCATATATTGTTGAGGATGAATCTTTAACACTGGCTAGTTGATGTTGGTGAGAGTAATCCTAGAGGTTACTTAAGTAGGAGCCGTGAAAGTCGAATTGAAGCAGCTTTAATTTTGTCTCTAGAAGAAAATTAAAGGTGGGTAAAGTGTCATTATATTCTCCTTTCTTTCACCTATGGCCTATGGATTTATATCATTTTCTTGAGGTACTGTTTGGTTATGAATAATGGTGCCATCATCGTCACCAACCAGTCTCGCACCCAATTTCAGTCGTCTCTGTGACAACGATATTTCATTAGTCCCTGTGACTCAAACTGGAAATATATCCGCCTTGCTTAATTAACAAGTCTAAAAATGTTAAATTTAATTTGGAGATTATTATTGCCTGTAGTTGTTATCGTATTATTGTTTTATTTTTCTTTTTAAAATTGCCCTCAGTAGTCGCTACTAAGGAATCTATGAATTAATGTTAGGATATAGTTGATAGATGCTCTGTGACTTATTCTATACACTTGTCTCCCTCAAGAAATAAAAGTCGTGAAATTCACCAAAATGACTATTATTTATCTGCCTTACGTTGTTTCTTTTCCGCTGCTCATCGAAAAGATGGGCAGAGGGGCACTCTTATTAGCTTCCTTCTAGACCACCTAAATCATATTTAATTAGAAGGTCTAGATTTAATATTTTAAAATTTATGATTTTAGAAACATTTTTATCGACTGTTGGAGTTTAGTAGGATTTTCTCTTTATCCTTATTATCCCCCTCGTGATGGTTCTTCTTGTGAGAGTACTGTGATCTAGAGATTAATAAATATATCGCATTTGATAATGAAAATTCATAGATGGCCATGAAGGCATATCGACATTAATATAATCATACAAAAGGTGAGTATCTTAAGTGGGATAGGTTTACGTTGTTATTAAGGTGAGTATAATTAATTATAAGCACTTAGTCTAAACCATACATGTGCTTTCAAACTAGCTACTCTTCGAGCAAATGTGTCAAAAGATGAACCCACAGTCTTATTGAAAGCCAAAAACAGAAATATTCAATCTGTGGGAGTTTCGCAGAGGTATCCTGTGCGAAGAAACCTTTTGTGAAGTCAGTAGTTTCAGCCAAAGCTGATAATACTTAAGCTTCCAGATATATATAGATTTTCTTGTTAATTAGCTATCGTGGTGGTAACATCTTCCCAAACGCAATGTTGGATGAAGAAATTAATATATAGAATCATTGGTCACCAAACATTGATCAATATAAGCGAACTCCCACGTATATATTCCCATTTAAATTTTATACTTTATGCCAGCCAGAAAAAAAAGAAAGAAAATGGCTTCGTTTTGGTGCCTATTTGCCAAAAAACAAAAAGTCTTATTACAAACAAAAAAGGTTGAGTGATGTAAACATGAAGTGCATGGTTTTGAATTCAATGGTTCTGATATGGATGGTATAACCGTTATTTAATTTTCAGCACGTGTCATTGACTTCTGCTTCTGTTTTTACATAAAGAAATTATATTCTAGTGAAGTTAAGTTGCAAGGGAACTGAATGAATGACAAAAAAATGGAAGAAAAATTACGTTAACGACACTCCAAAACTAGAACATATACATGGGGCCATAGACGTACATTGTAGTAGGAAAAAATCATTTCTAGGAGTTTTCGAGTAGTCCCAATCATTTTTAGAATAATGCTTCGTTTTTTAACCTATGAAAATTTACTAGATACCTAACCGACCAAACGCTGCATAGTAATTTAGTCATATAGTATAAATATAACCCAGATTCATCACTTTCTTGCAATTAATAATACCCAATAATTATAAACATTGCTTGCAAAATGGTCCCTACCTCACTTCATGCATCATTAAGTTTTTGGCTCTTGGCCACCTCCTGCTTTCTCTGGACCTTCCCTGAGGATTCCGTCGCTGCTTCAAGCCATGCAAGCATGACAAGGCACTACAATTTTCATGTACGTACGAAAATCACTTCACACACACACTCACTCACTAGAACAAACTACTTTTCTCATGCATGTTGACCACGTACATTTTGATGAATTTGATTCAACTTTTTCCTTTTTCCTACGTTCAGGTGAAGTTGAGAAATGTGACAAGGCTATGCCACACAAAGAGCATGATAACTGTGAATGGAAAGTTTCCAGGGCCTCGCATTGTTGCTAGAGAAGGGGACATGCTATTGATCAGAGTGGTCAATCACGTTCCAAACAACGTCACCATACACTGGTAATCTAACATTATAATATTATTGGCCATATATGTGTGTGTGTGTGTGTGATTAATAATGTTATACTACATAACCTAATAAGTGGATATATATAAAATTACAAATAACAGGCACGGAGTGAGACAGTTGAGGAGTGGATGGTGGGATGGGCCATCGTACATAACTCAATGTCCGATTCAAACAGGGGAAAGTTATGTGTATAACTTCACTTTGGTGGGGCAAAGAGGAACATTGTTCTGGCATGCTCACATATCGTGGTTAAGGGCATCTTTATATGGACCCCTCATTGTTCTGCCAAGGCGCAATGAATCTTATCCATTTCAGAAACCCTACAAGGAATTGACCATTCTCTTGGGAGAGTGGTGGAATGCAGATACTGAAAATGTTATATCACAAGCCCTTCAAACTGGAAGGGGTCCTAATGTCTCCGATGCTTACACCTTTAACGGACTTCCTGGCCCACTCTACAATTGCTCTTCTCATGGTATCTCCTTTTCTCCCTTCAAACATACCAAGTTGCTCATTCCTCTTCAAAATTGATTCGGATGTATAGGTTGCATTTAG
This sequence comes from Mimosa pudica, assembly GCA_029929735.1. Lineage (NCBI taxonomy): Eukaryota > Viridiplantae > Streptophyta > Magnoliopsida > Fabales > Fabaceae > Mimosa > Mimosa pudica. The sequence goes on along the minus strand of JAKELP010000012.1, from coordinate 18,201,976 downwards.
CATCATGAATTTTTTTAATCCACATCCACCATCCTAGTAAGAGTATTTTTTTGGTGATTTCTAAAGCACCCCAAATTTCAAAATGTTTTTTAACACCTCAAACTACTTTTTTTTATTATTTTTCTAAAAATCTAAAACTTGAACTGCTTTAATACTTATTTTAAGAGCCATCTTGAGGATTTTTAACATTTAATGTGGTTTTACTATTTTTATTGGCGGAACCAATTATAATTTATCTCGTCATATTTTTCCATTTCAATATTTTTCATACTCCATGTGGTTAATTACTACAACAAAACTCTTTCATCGCCCTTATGTACTTTTAAAAATTTCATTTGCTACGTATTTGTACTTTAAATAATGGTTCTCTCTAATCGTTCAATTTGATAATTAATTAGGCCCTTACATGAAACATCGCTAGAAAAAAAATTTAACTTCCATGTCCAGCTCAGCTGTTGGGCTATGTCACCATGTATGAAGTGATCGAAAAATGATTTATTTAGAACATTAATAAAATATCAAATGATAAATGTGATGCATATTGACCAAGTTATAAGGATAAAATTATGATTGTTAAATGTGATGGCGGGCATGCAGACACGTTAAGGATAAAAGTGAAAGCAGGGAAGACATACATGCTACGACTAATCAACGCTGCACTCAACGACGAACTCTTCTTCCGAATAGCAAACCACACCCTCACTGTGGTCGAAGCTGATGCATCATACGTTAAGTCCTTCACTTCAGACACCATCCTCTTAGCTCCTGGCCAAACCACCAATGTCCTTCTCCCAACTTTACCCTTTTACCCCAACTCCACTTTCTTCATTCTAGCCCAACCCTACTCCACCGGCTTGGGCACTTTCGACAATTCCACTGTAGCAGGCATTCTAGAATACCAAACTCAAGACCCCTCCTCCAACTTCAACCATGTTGTTTTGAAACCAACACTTCCTGCTATCAATGACACTTCATTTGTTGCTAATTTTAGTGGCAAATTTCGTAGCATGAATAGTGCCAAGTACCCAGCCAACGTGCCCAAAAAAGTGGACAGGCAATTTTTCTTTACTGTGGGCCTTGGTAGCAGCCCATGTCCCAATAACCAAACCTGTCAGGGGCCCACTAACACTTCCAAATTTCAGGCCTCCATGAATAACATTTCCTTTTCCCTGTCTTCCGTGTCCATCCTGCAACAACATTTCTTTGGGCTGGCTGAAAATTACAACACTGATTTCCCTGCTTTCCCAATCACACCATTTAACTATACGGGTGTTCCTACCAATTATAGTACTGGAGTGAGCAATGGGACTAAGGTTTTGGTCATACCTTTTAATACCAGTGTGGAGGTTGTGTTACAGGATACTAACATTTTGGGAGCTGAGAGCCATCCCTTACATCTTCATGGGTACAATTTTTTTGTTGTTGGTCAGGGTTTTGGGAACTTTGATCCTATGAATGACCCAAAAAAATTTAATCTTATGGACCCTGTTGAAAGGAACACTGTGGGAGTGCCTTCTGGAGGTTGGGTTGCAATACGCTTCTTGGCAGACAATCCAGGTGAGTATTAGTCCCTTCGGTCCTAAACTTAAGATTTAGTTGACTTTTTTGGAGAATGCTAAGAAAGCTAAATAAGGTAATTAAAATTAAGTTTCCTATTTTTCCTCTAAACTCGTTTATTTGGCTTATAAACTAACAAATAATCTATTGTTATACAAAATATGTTATGATTAAGTAGTTCATTTTGCTTTCTTAGGATTCTTCAAAAAAGTCAACTAGGTCTTATATTTAGGATCAGAACTAGTATTATTATATTATCCTTTTTATGTTAGATAATTCAAAGTCAATAATAATTCATGTTTAGAAATAAAAGTTATAGGATTGAGTATTTTATTTGATTTGATATGGGTGGAAAATAAATGAAACAGGGGTGTGGGCAATGCATTGTCACTTTGAGGTACACTTGAGTTGGGGATTGAGGATGGCTTGGATTGTGCAAGATGGGAAGCTACCTGATCAGAAGTTACCTCCTCCTCCTCCTGATCTTCCCAAGTGCTGATTTCTTCTTTTGTTTTTTTTTCCTCTTCTATTTTCCCCTTTCCGGCCTATTCAATAAGAGTGAGGAGAATCGAGAATTGCTGTTTTACATGTGCTTTTTTTATGTTTTTTACTTTTTATGTGTTATAGCGGCTTGATGTTCTGTGCTACTTTGTCATTGCACCTAATGCTTAAAGGAAATTTCGGGTAAGTATGTGTTATTGCATGTCCCAGAACGTTAAGTCTTTTATTCCCATGAGAGCTGAAGAATAGTGTATGAGTATGAGTTTAGTTGAATGCCATTTCTCTTCTTCTTTCCATTGTTCTCTTCGATTCTATCACATTTTCGGCTTTTCCCCTACAATATTCACGAGAACATATAACATATTGGCGAGAAAAATTTGTAAAATCAAATATAGAGAAATTTGCAGTTTGCAGCAATGTATTAAAAACCGGACCGGAGGTTAACCCACTAAAAGCAGAGGGTCAAGGGTTAAAGGTTCAACCGAGGTTCAACCGGTGGTTTAACCGGCCACATTAAATAATATTAAAATATTTAATAATTAATAACAAACTAAGATTAAAATTAAATTATAAGAGTATTCAACAAAAATCTAAATGTTCATTCAGGCATTTCATCAAACACTTAACTTTCATCATAAATTATAAAGCAACACCTCATTCAGGCATTTCATCAAACACTTCACTGGCATTATAAATTATGAAGCAACACCTCATTCAGACATTTCATCAAACAATTTACTGGTACAATTTTTGAACATAGACAGTGAGCATTAGCTAAAGATCAGAAATAGAGAGTGACTTATCCAAAGCAAACCCAATTCATAATCATAAACAATAAGAGAATAAGGAAACTCATGGTATTAAAAAGAAATTTGCATTGAAACTCATGGTATGAGGTTGGAACTTGGAAGAAAGAAATTCTCATATTGGGAAAGAGAGGAAGAATGATCTGAACAGAGAAGAGAGATTATGAAGAAATTACCTCAGGCCATCGTCCGTTCGTCCGCCGCCAACGGTCGACCGCCGCCGTCCACCACAGAGAAGGGAGAAGAATGGTTAGGTTAGGTTAAATGTCACTCTCGTCGGACTCACACTCTCACTCAAGCAGGGGCAGCACTTACATTCTGTTTTTTTTTTTAAGTTTTAAATGGCATGTCAATCCGGGTCCCAGTTGCCGGGCTAACCGGCCAGGGCCAACCGGAATATTCCGGTTGGATACCCTGACTGGTTTTAAGCTCCTCTGGACCGCTTGTGTGGCCGGGTCCCGGTTATTCCGGTTGAACCGACTGAGCCGGACCGGTTTTTAATACCATGGTTTGCAGTACTTTGGCAGACCCGCTTCACTGAAAATCACCTAACAACTTTTGACCATTTTAGGCCACGAGGCTCATGTTCAGTAGATAACTTTTCCTTCATCATTCTTCGATAAATTAAAAAGAAAAAAGCTTCTGATAGGTCAGGTCAGATATATTAGGGTAAAGGCTCAAATCTAGCACTAAACTATTGTCGAAAGTATACCCCACATAAAAGTGAATTTCGTGACTCAAATCTAGCACTGATCAAGTACAAATTGGGTCAGATGTAGCAAAACCGTCAATTTTGACGTGTTTGACCGTTAAGTGTGACCCGAGTATGCCACGGCACCTGCCACGTCACCCCATTTAGGCCACGTTACCTGTCATATCACCCAGTTAGGCCACGTCACCTGCCACGTCATCACCACATCATCACTACATATATGAAAAGATTTAAAGTTCAAATTTAGTACTCAAGTATTAGTAAAGTTCACCCAACATAAAATAACAATTTTGAGTTTCAAATCTAGCACCCATCAGTTACAAAATGGTTCAAATGTAACAATTACTTCATTTTTTATGAGTTTGACTTTTAATTTTGACCTGATTAGGTCATGCCACTTGTCACATCGCCCTATTAGGCCATGTTACTTGCCACATTATCATCATCTTCACTACATCACCACATATCTGAAAATAAATTTCTAAAACCCACATCACCTATTACAAATGTTGCAACTTTGTGAACTTTTCAGAGTTTGACCATTAATTTTGAACTGATGTAGCAAGTTATATGACACTTTTATATTTCAGCTAAAATATCATATTCCGGCGGTGATGATGTGGTGATAACGTGGCAGGTGACGTGGCCTAACTGGGTGATGTGACAGGTGACGTGGCCTAACTGAGGTGATGCGACAGGTGACGTGGCATACTCGGATCAAACCCGTCAAAATTGACAGTTTTGCTACATCTGACCCAATTTGTACTTGATCAGTGCTAGATTTGAGCCACGAAATTCACTTTTATGTGGGTGTACTTTTGACAATAGTTTATTGCTAGATTTGACCTTTTACCCGATATATTAAGCTTCTCTTAAGTCTTCCTTTCATTGATCATGGAACTTATATGTAACCAAAAGATCAACTTAATCAGTGGAATTCAACATCTTATAAGTTGAGCCTTGCAATAGTAAAATAGTAACGTCTGATTAAAGTCATTTAGCTAGGGAGAAAAGGATGCACATGTTAGTAAGAAGAGAAAAGGAATCAAGATTTCAAACTTTGGGTCATATTAATTCCCACCAACTTCAAAAATGAATGGCATAGAAGTGGTGTATGTAACTTCAAAATGCAAATTCCCCTCGAAGGTTGTCAAAGAAGTCAGGGGAAGAAAGAACAAACGTATAAACCAAGTCATACGTGGTTAGTCCACGTCGTGACATTTTGAATAGAACACATCGGCGTTTGGATATGTGGGAAAAAGAAAAGGGAATGTGGCTTCCATTTCCTAGGCAGATCCAAATACTATTTCTTATATATGTTTGATGTCTCCAAAAAATCTATCTACCCTCCACCAAAAAGAAAAAGCCATCTAAACCAAAACTCACAGAGACTGAGAGAATAATGTTGAAACAAAAGAACAATCATATAGACAAAGATGGGATATTGACATTGACATATGATGATGAGATATAATTAATATGAGTATGGTAAGTAAAATCTTCAATCTTCAACTCATCAAAATCAGTCATCATTACAATCGAATCTATATTGAAAAATGAGAAAGAAAAAAAAGGGTGGATGGATCTATATAAGTTAAAACCAAACAATGTAAAAGCTATATATACTTGCTTGAAAAATATCAATCTCTCTAATCTCTATGCTTATGCCAGCAAACTAGCATGGCAACACATCGCCTCATGATGTAAAACCTGGCTTTATGTTCCTTGGCTATATCAGTGCATTTTTTACCTATAGAAGATGGGTTCTTCTGGGAGAAACTCCTTGGAAGATTATTGGACTTGGAGTTTGAGGAGGAAGAAGAAGATGAAGAAGAAGCAAAGGAAGAAGGAGCCTTTTGAGAGAAACTTCTAAGCAAAGGAGTGTGAGAGGCAGACGAACTTTTTGTTGAGGCACTTCTTGAAAATAATGACTTGCTATCATTAGAACTTGAACCTCTTTCCTTCTTTGACACCTTCCACTTGTCGTCCATCACATCCACAAGCCAACTTATAACTGCAAATCCTATAATGATCAACCACCACTTTTGCCACACCCTTCACTTTCTGTGGCCTATTTATATTTCTTTTCTTTTTAAAGAACAAAAGGGGAAAACTTGTACTATTCTTGGTGAATTTAAAGAAGCATATATCCCAAGGTTGGTTTTTTGTTTTTTGAGAGGTTAAGATGGTTAGAGAATGAAGAGATATGATGTTTGCTTAAGAGACTCGACAAGCTTCAAGGTTTGTGTGTGTTCCGGTCAAGATGCCTTTTGCTATAGCAGAAAATGTGCACATGGATGAATGAGCCTCCCCTGACATCACTCTGCCTCATTGATAGTCAAAAAGAGTGATTTAATTAACATAATTGATTGGATTTAATTATGTTCATGGATCCCCTCTCTCGTATTCCTAGGAACATGACTCTTGTTCGTCAATCCCAACCTTAAATAATGTGACTTAGTGGCTTACCTTTCCCCACCCTTAATTGTTAAGTTTAAAAACCAAATAAAATATGGCATGTGTTGGTATAATAATCACGGTAAAGCATAATTTCGGGAGGTGAAACAGAGAAATGGAAGATATGGTCAATCTCGTGATTACTCCAAAAATATTCCATCTTCACTAGTACTGCGTCATAAGCATAGAGTCGGTGCTGTTTGTTAGGCTCTCCATCAACATTTGCTTCTCCTATAAAAATTGAGACCATACATTCATATGCTCAATGTAACATTATTAGCAACTATATATTTAATAATTTTGATACTGTTTCCTTGTTGATTAATCTAGAATGGCTTGGATTCACATGCACATGGCAATGATGTGAATAGAGCAGCATATTAGTTAAGAACTTAGAAGCCTTCCACACAGTGATGACGCAGTACATTTGATTTAAATATTCTCAAATAAGTGTGTTTCTGGCTGCTGCTGAACTTGGCATGTGAGGATTTGATCTGAAGTGTTTTTTTTCATGTTAGACTAATGCATTTGTAATGTGAAGAAAGCTTTGTGATGAAGATTATAATTTGACCGGTCAAATATATTGCCGGGGATGCATGTGCATGTTAGGTTAATTAATTTCATATGGTGATTGAAAGTATAGTAAAATAGGGAGTTTTTTTATCATATGGACCCAGAGGATTCCTTTTTAAGAGGAGTGTGTTGCAATAAGATGGGCACAAATTCAAAGAGGTTGTAAAATTCTGAGGTGTCCACAACACCAGAAGAACGTACAGTGGGGGTAATAAAGTGAAAATAAAAATTAGAAACAGTGAACAGAAAGCAAGGAAGAGGAATGGTCAAAATCAAGTCACGTGGTGTGTTGCGGTTGGTGCAAAATGCTAAGCATTTTTCAGAATTTTTGGTTTGGGACTGGGAAAGAGTGGCACGTGCAAGCATGTGAGTGGCATGTGGGATGGTCATGGTGGGAAAGACACAACTCTTTTCAATGAGATTAAGAAAGTAAAATAGACCACTAAACTTTAAAATATGTTATATGTAATTATTTAATATGTTGTGTACAATAAATTAGTTTTGAGAAAAAAACATGAACAATTTAAAGTGGTATGTTCTATTTCCCTAATTTTCTAAAAAATTAATTGTCTCTTGTAATAAGCTAAGGAAGGAAGGAAATATATATATATATATAAGTAATAAATATTAATTTTTTCATTAACACATTCTTAATTAAGATTTAAAAATAAGAGATAGTAAAAATAAGAATAACGGTACAAAATAATGTGACAGAGAGATGAATGGATGAGAAATTTGAGTAAAAGAGATATTTTTTATCCACATATGTTAAAATTAAACATTTCTATAAAAGATATTTTTTTGACCTTGCAATATAAAAGATATAAGCTTTTAAAAAATGGAATGGGGACATGGGGAGGAATGAATAGGCGAAGTCCCTCAAACTCTCCAAATTTAACGCAAACACATGATGCATCACTGTGATAGCATAGTGGCATATCGCATCAAATCTGTTTGTGTTTTACTTTGATTCTTAACTTTACATTTTGACAGTGATATTATTGGAATGTACCTTTTCAAAAAAAATCTTAGAGGGGGCACGCAGATTCTCTGCTGCAACTACAGTTTATATATATAACGTAGGATTGGCCACCGTACCCCATCTCCTTGTTTTTTTGAGTCAGAAAAAAAAATAATAATATTTTCACAAAAACATCAAGATCTTATTACATGTTCATCACATTGTTGATAACTTTCGAGACATTATTGGCATCCAGCTTTCACTATGACGATTTTCTATAAAGCAAACGAAAATCACTTTCATTTCATTAATGGAGTACTTAACATAAAAAAACCTTACTACCTTTTTGAAAGTCATAATTGTATCCTAAGAACGTGAATATATGTTGTTGGGGTAATCCTTTTTACGTTATTGAGCATATTAACAAAGGATAAAAGCTATTCTCTCCGGTCTTATTTATAAGTCACCATCCACATCTAAATTTTGGTCCTTAATATAAGTCACCAACTTCCATTAACTAACTCATTTATTAAAATTTTCCCAACATACTCTTATCATTGGAAAACGAACATTGAAAGATGAGAAAAGAGAAGATGAAAAAGACACTTGTATACTCATAAAGATAGATGATTAATGAAGAGAGAGAAATTAGTGGATGGGCTATTGTAATAAAGGTGGAAGAGACAAAAATGGAAAAGATAAAATTAATAAGACAAATTTAATGATGCAACTTCCATTAACAGGGAGTATGGGATAATATTTATGAAGTACGCAATATATAGTACTCCCTCCGGTCCTAAATATAGGACCTAGATAACTTTTTTTTGGGAGATTAAGGAAGGTATAATTTTAGATGTCTTTCCAAAAATACCCCTCCTTAATTAGTTTAGTTACTTAGTAGCCCTTTCTCCCATATCAAAGGAGTTGTTAAGAAGACGAAGGGTAATTTAGTAAAAAGGCGACCAAAAATGTATCTAGGTCTTATATTTAGGACCAAAATGAAGTCTCTATCTAGGTCCTATATTTAGGACCGGAGGGAGTAGTAATTAATACTACCTCCGGTCCCTAATGTAAGAGCTGGTCGTAAAAAAAACGCTTCTTAAGAAAACATGTAAATGTTAGTTGAGTGTCTGGAGTTAATGCTTCTTTTCCAAAATTGCCCATATTTATTATGGTACTTTTAAGAGAGAGAAATACATAAGCATTAATAAATATGAAAGAGAGTTAGGGGTAAAGTAGGAAAAAATGCATTAAATGAGGAGAGAATATGGGGTGAGCTCTTACATTAGGGACCAAAATTATTCAAATGTTGGGCTCTTACATTAGGGACCGGAGTGAGTAACTAACAATGATAATAAAGAAAATCTGTTCTAGCACTAGAAATAAATTCAATCGCGTGCGCTCATATGACAACAGGATAGATACACACACATACATACACACTACTTCATATTAGATCTCAACCGATGCTCTTGATGCTTAAATTTATTTTTATGTCAATTATATTCATGCTAGTAGTGTCTCCATCTGAAGAAAAAATACACAGAGACGGAAAAAAGAAGTTAAAAATTATCTCCTGACCTCCGCGAATTATATAGTGCATGATGTTCTCTCTAATAATTGAAGAATATAATAGTTACTCTCTTTCACATTATTGATTATATTGCTGCTGTATGGTCTCCACTTTTCTGCTTTATTTAATTTTCTTGATGCATATCCTCCTGTCAAGACTCGATCGACCTCAACTATTTTTTTAAAAGACGCTTTTTTTTTAATCTTTGAAGGATATATATTGATCAGAACCACATATATATCCCCAAAAGATTGCTTCATTTACTATATAAAAAATCACAATGTGGTATCCAAAGTAGGTCATAATACGGATCAGCCTTCAGTCTAACAAAAGAAACAGGCATATATAATAATAAAACAAATATAGGGTTTTAAAAGCAGTCAACAAATCTTCAACATGGATATCTGTTAATATTTGGCTTCATCAAATCTTGGACGATTATTCAGTACAGAAATTTTCATGATCCCCATGTTTTAGAAATTGGTTAAAATATTCAAAATACAGTAAATTATGTCTCTCTCAATCTAAAATATCTGGAATGGGCACCTTGGCCAATATCTATGCTGTAGAGCCCATATATATATATATATATATATATATATATATATATATATATATATATATATATATATATATATATATATAACACCTTTTTCATAAAACCAATGTAAATTACCTCACGCTTTAGGTGAGGCATGCATGTGGAGCAGAATTATTTTGGTCTATTCAGTATTTCTAATCAGTCATTATGAATGAATTTTTTTTTTGCGCGCGCGCGTATTTTTAAGATTTAGAGACAAAAATAAACATACTTTTGAGGAGGTAATTAAATATTTCTGCAGTGCCGATCTCTTAGACTAATCAGACTATTGATTTAACGGAAGTTCATGAATGAGTGATGTTGCTAGAGAGGCGTAAAGGGAAGAGCTAATGTAAAAGGTCAAAAACTATAATGTGCCCTCGGTTCCCAAATATAAGAAGAGCGAGTTAACTTTTTTTTTTGAGAATGCTAGGAAAAGTAAATAAGTTATTTAAAAATTAATGTTTTTAAGTTTTTTCTTTAAACTAATTTATTTGACTTATAAAAGATATGTTATGATTAAAATATTCATTTTGCTTCATTAATTTCTAAAAAAAAAAAGTCAACTCTCTATTATATTTAGGAACGGAATAAGTATATTATATAGAGTGAAAATGGTCATAGTTATATTTCTAATCATATCGAATCTTCTAAAGGAGTTAGTATCAAATTATTAATGAAAACAAAAATCGTTTGTTTAGCCTGACTTTCTCATGAGTATGTTTATATAACAATTTGAAATCCACATCAATATATGTATCACTGTACCTTTTTCATATATGGATCTTTTACAATCAACAAAATTAAAGGGAAAATGACAAAAAAATGACACTTGAATTTGAGTTGGACAAAATGAGGTCTCCAATTCCAACTTAGACAAATAAGGGATAGTCTCCAAATTTGTCCTAAATAAATTTTGTGACTTTGTGCCAAAAAGTAGTGAATGACGATTCTAAAGTAGTTAACAGCGATACTTGACTAGTTAACCATTAACTACTCAAGTATCGCTGTTAACTACTCAAGTATCGCTATTAACTATCATTCGCAATAACTACATAGTATCGCTATTAACTATTTCAGAATCGTCATTCAGTACTTTTTTGGCACAAAGTCATAAATTTCATTTAGGACAAATTTGAGACTATCCCTTATTTGTCCAAATTAAAATTGGAGCTCATTTTATCCAATTCAAATTCAAGTGTCATTTTTTTGTCATTTTCCCAAAATTAAAGCTTCAGCTGCTAGCATCACAAATAGAAACTGAGGTGATCAGACAACTCTTAACACTCACGGAATATCTCCACTAATTAAGTACTGACATACTCTAATTAATTAATTGATAGGAAAAAAAATTTTAAACATGGTTCTATCTATCGACGCTTTCAAACGTATAAAGTCCCAATTTCCATGTCATCACACAAAAACCGGCTTTATTAATGTTCTTTGACCCACCATTTTTCAAATGCTCTTCAATGTACCTGTTCTGATGAATTAATTGACAAAGGATATGTTTCTACCAAATTATTGAAGGTGTTCCAATGATAAGTGTGAGTGTTATAGTATTTATCATCTTTAATAATGCTGACTTTAGATTATACAAATGAGGCACGCCTCGAAGAGTAGTTAAATTAAAGCCCATATATATCAGAGACATTCTAGCTAGGCCCTAGAGTTTCCCAGTTGACACTTCGTTGATTATACATTATGTACCGGCCTTTTGATTCCATTATGTAAGAGATCTTCAAAATTCAAACATGAAAATTTGAGCTACATGCATGGAGAAACTTGTACTCATTATCCAGCTAGCTAGTTCGAATTCAACATCCGTCTTTTTTATAAAAAATGTAAAACTGATTCAATAATAAACCTTGTCGAAATTTTTTACTTTTTTTCCAGGCATCCAACAAGTGAACAAGTTAACCAAATAAAGAGATGAAAGAGAAGCACGCATGACATGACAAGTATGTGTATAACACCAAAGTTTACCTTGATTCATGAAATCAAGAATTCCGATAGAGATTGGTTGGATCCAAAATTCAGCGGATCGGAAAGCAAAATAGTCATAGATTTGCCAGTGCAGCATCATCAAGATTCCCACTACCATAAAGAACTTACATATAATATAGTAGAGCAGTGTGAATCTTAATGATGCCGCACTCGCAGATCAGACTGTGGTCTGTAAATCATCATCTTCTCCATCGTGATCAAATGATCAGACCAAGCTCTCTACACACCCACACACACACGTCAGTGTGTGCTGATAAGAAGTTCCTATATAAATGAACGAAAATATAAAGAAATAATACATATTTAATTAATTATTAATATAATTAAGCAATGCAAAAAGGTAATTGATGAACCCTGCAGACTTATGGATATGTGGATGCAAAGATGAAACATATCCCACCCTTATGTCAAGGCTTTTCTTAACTTAATTACTGGCACCGAAAGTTGATGAAGTAATTAAAGCCTAAGATTTCTGAAAATTGGATTTGCGGAGGGCGTGAGAATCAGATGAAGAAAAAGGGTTTTGTATAAGGAGCAAGTTAATTAGCTAGTGTTCTCAATTCTGGTATATATATAAATGATCTATTCATAGTAGTAATCTCCCCACAAGAAGAAAACACATGAGACGCTCAGAAGATAATAATCAAGTATATGTATGTATACCTGACTTGAGGAAAACACAAAGCCATATAAAAAGCTGCTAAATTAGAACCTTCATACCTATAATTACTCAAACGGGTCCTTGGCTTGTACCCCTTTTATGGATGATATGGATGACCGTACCCCTTTTATACTAGTGATCTCAAGTTCGCTATTAAACATCTTTATATTTTATTTGTGGCAATTATGTTCAAATTAAAATACTATATTTAATGTCAATAATACTATTTTGTTGGATCAAATGTCAATGAAAAAAGAATGGGCTAATACAACAAAATTAGTTATCGAATTTTCACTCAATTTTAGTTTTGATCCTGATTTTTTAATATACAAGTCATTTTAGTCTTTTAACTTTCAGTCATTTTTAATTTTGATCTCTGAACTTTCAAATTATTAGTTTTAGTCCTTAAACTTTTAGTCTAAAAAAAAACTTCAAAAATTTTAGAGACCAATGATTAAAAATTGTATGAAGTTGAGGAACTAAAATAATGCCACTAGTATAAAATTCAGAAATCAAAACCAATATTGTTACAAGAAGCAAACCATATATTTTGAAGTTCAAAGACTAAAACAAAAATTTATTGAAAATTTAATGACCAAAAGTTGTATTATTCAGAAAAGAATGAGAATTTCATGGGGTATTTATAGATTTATCAACCAGTAGAAGTTGTTCTAATTTTACTAGAGATCATGGATTCGATTCTTAAGGTATGTAGCCATGTAGGTGGTAGAGTTGCCACCCATATATGAGTTCTGCCATGGCATCATCTATCTAAATTAGTCTAGCTAGTTTGTCATTCCCAAAAAGTTGGCTAATATATTGTTCCGTGCAATAGTGAGGTTTATGATGTTGACTTCTTGTATATTTCCTTCTATTAAGTATTAAACCATGATTGAGTAATAGCGTGATATATATAATTAGTGGAGGAATGCTGAAGAATTTTGTTTGGTTAAGAAATTCCTGCCCACAGAATATGCCTTATGTCTTTTAATCAGATCTGTCCCAAGTCAGCCACGGGCATATATGCGCTGATGATGAATGCAAATTAAAAACTAAGATGTTCGAATTCCCTGATTTATAGCTATAAGACTTTCATTATCTATCCATCTATTATCTATCTAGGAGTATCTATCTATCTCTTATTATCATTGTCTTCTCTTAAAGTCATGGCTAACATTCTATTCGTCCACGTGTTACCTTTTAATTAGTCCATATGTCTATTTTCACATAAAAAAAATCTATCTATCTATTATCTTCTCTAAAAGTCATGACTAACATTCTATTGGTCCACATACCACCTTTTAATGGTCTATGTGCTTGTTTTCGATCACATCAAACAAAATTCAAACAGATAAACCTCAATCACAACCTTTGCATTGATTTTTATTGTCACTCTTTTATCACTTCCCATGATTTTATGTCATCAGTGTTTTTTCTAGTGCAATGAATGCACATGCCATTCAATATAAAAGACACAATAATATTTATTTACAATCAACCAATGAGTTACTAAGCAAGTTTAAATTCATTGATTTTGCGACAACTTCTCTCTTCATTTTGAATTTAAATTCGGTTTGATCCAGTTGACTACACATTTTTTCCTAAACCAAACGAAGATACAATTCCTGCTAGATATATTTTCCTCTATATATACAACACCACAAAACACTATCTTCATACAGTCTACTTCTAGACCACCTCGTGTTGTGAAAGTAGGTTGTCCGGATTAAACAAATAATGATTTATAAAATCGAAGAGTCTAACTCATTGATCTATAAACACCCTACTTAGTTATTTAACTAATTAGGTTAATGACAGTAGGACGCAAACAAATATTTCATCACTTTTTAATAATGATTTATAATATCAAACTTGTTGATCAGTACTATGATTCATATATTTATAATTCAAAAATAATAGGTTCCATCTTTTTGTAAAGAAATGATGGCGTCAGAATCACAGTCAACATTTCACTATACATACATACATTAATTTATTAATTTAATAATGTTTTTTTCTTTCTTAGAGACATTCGTTTAGATTACAGAGATGTTAAGCTATGATGAGCTGATTAGAAAAGGGATAAATCCATTGTGTTTATCCGAAACACTGAATATGCGCTTTCAATGATTTTCCATGTATTTATGTATTTATTTCTTTAGCCCGTTCGGCCTAAAGTTCATAGGGTACTACAATAGCCGTATGAAAGTTGGTGATTTATTAGTTTAGAATATGTCAGCAAAGTCGGAGTTAGTGGCACACAAGTTGGAATAGAATGATTACAACATGGGAGCTGACATGTAAAGTGGAAGAAACATATAAAATAATGGATTATGGCTAATTGTGTTTTAGCTTTTTGGCCACTATTTTCTCCGATAAAGGGAATCCAACCTATATGATCCCAATCCATAATCATGGAAAAATTAGGTAATGTATTTAAATATAATCCACGTTGGTATTGCTATTAATGAAGTATTTTGAATAATATAACTTATAAACTAATTCGTGATTCAGCCTGAGTCTTAAACAAACAAAATATAATAAAGTGAAAATAAAATAAATTAGGAAAAAGTTAAATTTCCTAAGTGATAATTGTTTCCTATATATATTGTTAGTTTTGAGAAATAATAAAATACTCATTCTATTTCTACATATAACATTTATTTATATAAGTTGATTAAATTAAAATTATTATTTAAGTTACTTAAAATCAAAACACTTGAACTATATTCCTATATACTACACTCCATTTCTTTTATTAATGTGAGGAGTATTATTAGAAATATTTTAAACAAAATATAAAAAAAAGTGATGTCTTAGAAAACAACTGATCACATCTCAATCTCAATTATGTTTAGGGTTAACATAACTTTTGGTCCCTTAAGTTTCACCCAAGTTTGCTTTTAGTCCCTCAAGTTTAAAACACGTGTTTTTGGTCCCTCAAGTTTCACCCAAGTTTGCTTTTAGTCCCTCAAGTTTAAAACACGTGCTTTAGGTCCCTCAAGATTGCACAGTTAATAATAATTAGTCCCCCAACTTTGAAAAGGACCTACAAATTCATTTAACACCGTTAAGTTGTCTTACGTGGCATTAACTCTGTTAGTTTTGCTTATGTGGCTTAATGAGAAAACAGTGTGTGCTGGAAATAATTATCCAGCTGGATATATAAGTTTTTTTATGAAAGTATATATTAAAAAATAAAATGACAGACATAGAGCCACAACCATCTTCTTCTTCTTTGGCAACGGCGGCGGATGGGTTTCAAAGCCGACGTGGTTCCTCAAGTTTGAGCATGTTCATACTCAAACTTAGACGATGGTGATGAGCTTTGGCTTCGCTGATGCTAACATGGCAGAAGAACAAGTAGAAGATGCTCTTCATTTTCACCCTCCCCTCTTTCCGAACAACGCACATGTTCTTCACAAAGCACTTCCCATTAGCCATTATTCCTTTTTTTATTAGTATTATTTAGTTTCTTCGTCTTAGCTGCTGAAATCTGAAGTTATTTGGATGAGTATCAAACTAGACTATAAAAGCAAGAGGTGTTGGACT
This sequence comes from Mimosa pudica, assembly GCA_029929735.1. Classification (NCBI taxonomy): domain Eukaryota; kingdom Viridiplantae; phylum Streptophyta; class Magnoliopsida; order Fabales; family Fabaceae; genus Mimosa; species Mimosa pudica. The sequence continues at coordinate 18,186,036 of JAKELP010000012.1, read as the reverse complement.
AATTGATTTGGGAAAACATAAGCAAATCTGCATGAAGATGAATTTTACTACAGTTCTTTCTTGTTGGGAAAGATATTCAGTGGACAACTGAAGAGGAAGGATCGAATAGTACAGAGAGAAGAGTATTTGTGAAAAGAAAATAAGAAGAAATCTCTGAATGTGAAGGGTGAAGGCAGATTTGAAGAGAAGGAGATGAAAGTTACAGGTTCGATTGAGAGATGAAGACCGCCGCCCTAATTCCTCTTCTTCATCTGGTTCGATATGTACAGAGGAGATGGTTTTTTTATTTTTTAATATATACTTTCATAAATAAAAATAACTTATATATCCAGCTAGATAATTATTTCCAGCACACACTGTCTTCTCATTAAGTTACATAGGCAAAACTAACAGAGTTAGTGCCACCTAAGACAATTAACGGTGTTAAATGAAGTTGTAGGTCCTTTTCAAAGTTGGGGGACTAACTGTTATTAACTGTGCAAACTTGAGGGACCTAAAACATGTGTTTTAAACTTGAGGGACTAAAAGCAAACTTGGGTGAAACTTGAGGGACAAAAAACACGTGTTTTAAACTTGAGGGACTAAAAGCAAACTTAAGTGAAACTTGAGGGACCAAAAGTTATGTTAACCCTTATGTTTAATATTAAGATCAGAGCAACTAGTGAACAGTGTTAAGTAAAGTCATAATGTTTATGTGTATAATATATAGCCCTCCAAAATCATTTCCATGTAGTTGCCAAACAAGGTGCCATAGCGTGAATTACTGGGCACATTGTCATCTCTAAACCCATTTACATGAAGTGGGCCAAACAAGGTACATTAGAACGAATTATTGGGTAAAATTCATTCATAGTGAATTCATTCAATAAAACAGTGTGGGCCATTTGCACATTTTGAAAAAGCCGAGTTGCAAATGGGCAAGATGGAGGCCTAAACCTTGACCCATTTATGTTGTTTTTTTCCCATACAAGTGTATTTTAACATTACTATTATACAAAGGGCGAAGCGAACAAACTATTGGTTGCAGCATATGGAGTAAAAATTAAGAAGTATACATGTTAAATCCTAGACACACAATTGTTGGATGAGATGAAAACCATTCACTCTCTAAAGCTAGGAAAGGAAAATCCTTGGAAAAAAAAGTATAAGCGCGTATAGGATTACAAATTTACAATACACCATAGAACCATGCATACACAAGAAAATTGAAACTAGAACAGAGTGTTTTTGGAAGCGTTTCCCATTTTAAAGTAAGATAGACCCGAGACAAACATTTTCTATAATATACATAGTTATTATGCCACTTATAGTTTCAGTTAAAAAAATTGTGTCACTTATAAGCAGGCTGACTCGAAAGGATGGATCCTTAGATTCATTTAAAGGGAAAACTTGAAAAGTGTAACATATGAGTGAAAGGAGATCGATAGAGTTGAGGGAGAGAGATGTAAAATGAAGCTGCAGGGCCAACGACATTAATACCGCATATATAAGTGGAACACGTGACACCTTAAACTGCTGCATGAACTTACATGTGTGCGCGTTGCCTAATTCATGAACGAAGCAGCATCGTATATCGCAATTAAATATAATTTTGATTCACCACTAACTCACAAAATGGATTTCAAACCATATATGCAATCCTTTTGATTTCTGGCTAAAAAACCCTTTTGATTTGATCAATCTCTAAAGGGCACTTGGTAGCAAGCCACGTGAATCCAATTCAAGCCTGAGCTAAGCTTCCACAAACTAATGCTGATTTTCATGAGAGATGTTATATATAGCCAGTTCAATCTTAAAGGCTATCTATTACATAATAAAGGTGCATATATGTTGATGTAGTAAGCGTAATGGTAGGAGGTATATATAATTAAGTAGGTTGTGTGGTGTATAGCATACTTGGGGGAACAAAGAAAAATAATCATAACGTGGGGAGATCTTCCAAGTACCACATGTCACACAGACCTACACTATTATATGCTATATATATATATATATATATCAACTTTTTTTATAATACTATACATATAGGAGTACAAGGCATGTATATCTAGAAAGAGCTGCTGAGATGGCTTTATAGGTAGCTCTATAGGAGGAGTGGAACGGCATATTACTCTATCCATGTTTATCTACAAAAAGGTGCTGAGGTGGCTTTATAGGTAGCTATAGGAGGAGTGGGAAGGCATATACTACATGTATTTGTAGGACATTAATAATGTGTCTGTAGGTTTGCCATTCCGAGAAGGTGAGTAATGGGAGAGATCAGAAGAGTGAAGGGTCAACGTTTGGACCGAAGATGAGGATTGAGGAGGGAACGTGGAATAAATTCGTAGGGCTTATAGGTACAGAAAGCAGAAACCATATATGGAAGCTGATGATGATGATGAATGGGGAAGAAGGGAGGCGACGTGGACACGTGGACGGTGTCTAGAAGAAGAAGACAGGGAGAAATGTGAATATATATGATCTCATATTATGACTTAACTTAATTATAAACCAAATGGCAAGAAGGGGCTACGTTTCGTGGCATTCCCCATTTCCCTAAATAAAAGAAGACCAAGTTTGAAAACATGTTTGGTAGCATTTACGAGGATGACTCTTCCCCTCCTACGTGGCAGCCTGCCATGCTTACACGTGTCTCCTCCTTTAATAGGTTCATAAATGAGTTTACAAGTGCTGCGTTTTCCTTCTCATATTACTTCTTTCAAATTTTTTATAGTACTTCATCTTTATCACATTATCACATTCGTCCTGCCCCTTTTATCTGTTTCCACTCCACTATTGCTGTATGACTTTTACGTACAAATGCTGCTCTTTTCGTTGTTCATCTCAGATAATCAAGGTTGTCAAACTCGTGAGTTTAAGTAAACTCGTGGAGATAAAGTAAACTCAAATCGTAAACTCGGATCGTAGACTCGAATCGTAACCTCGTAAGAATTTACGTTTATAAAAAACATGTATTTCTTTTACACAACTGAATAAGAATACAAATGATTATAATAAATTGATTTGAATTCATTTTAAATATAGATAGTAAATGTAAATATATCAACTTCAATAGATAAATTTCTATGAAATTCATATTTAAATTCATTAAATTTTGTTGATTAAAAACAATTAAAATGAGTTTAATAGCAAGTTAACGCAGTTTTCTGTAAGGTAAAAAGTAAAAACAATGAATTCACAATGTAAACACATTCTACCAAATTTTCAAAGACTGAAAATTTAGGTGACTCGTGACACGTTTTGGTTAGATAGTGTCGTAAAAACGGTAAAATCGGAGAGTCAACTCGCGAGTTTGACAACATTGCAATTAATACTCGAATTACAGAAGCATAAATGCATAATAATAATTCATGCATGCTGTCTTAATTTTAGTTACTGAACATTAATACCCAGCTATCGAACATCAAAACACAAATTGAACCATTAAGATTGTGTCAAAACGATATATAAATAGAAACAATAATATTTTAAGAGTGAAATGTTGAATGAAAAATTGTGTGGGTAAGAGAGACTAATGTTAATACGGGCTTTGTTGCATTAGAAACTAAGTTAATATACTCCCTCCTTGTTCCTAAATATATATAGAAGATAATTGACATTATTTTTACGAATTTTACTTAAGTTAAATTAAAAACTTATAAATTGATTTTCTCAAAATTTTTCTCTAAACTAATTTATTTGATTTCTAGTTTAACATATAATTTAATAATACACAAAATATGTTATAATTATATTGTTCATTTAGTTTCCTTAATTTCTTCAAATAATAAAGTCAATGTTATTAATTCTCCTAATGTGTGTTTATATGGATACACCTCATAGCTAGAGACAGGGAATCCCTCATAGTAGCACAACAAGAGGGAGTGAAATGGATGTTTAACAAAAGGACTAAATACTCGGAGGATAAGTAAGGACCAATGAACTCATGAGTAGTGTCATTATAATATTTCACGTGTGGAAGGTTCTAAGACCTCACTAAACTCAAACCTCCACGGACTCTCCTCTCATTCATGGAGCTGTAATTGTAAGAGGCATGAAATGGAAGCAAAAAAACAAGCATTGTGTGGAGCCCACGACACACATTGCAACATAATAACAAGGGCAATAAGGGAAACAACACAAAAGAAGGCAAAGGACGAGTGTCCCTTTGAATTAGACCACACATCCATATGCGTCGAGTCGAGGCCGGAAATAAAAGCCTCAAGGGGCACTTCAACTCTCTCTATATAATACACATTCCATACTCCTCACTCTTTCACATAATTACCACCTTCTCTACCTATTATTATTATTCATTTTAATTAGTGTCACATAGACACATACTCTCTTCAACCATGCAACTCATTTTCTTCTTCTTATTCTTCCTCCTTCCACTTATGTTCTTCATCCCATGGCGTTTCTCTAAACACAAACACTTGCCCCCTGGTTCTGTTGGCTGGCCCTACATAGGTGAAACACTCAAACTCTACACTGAGAATCCCAATTACTTCTTCTCCAACCGCCAAAAAAGGTATCTTAGCTTAGCCTCTTTATTTTATACATTTATTTGTTTTCTCCTACGTCCCTCCTTGATTTGATATATGTGACAGTATGTCTGTTGCATGTATTTTTTATATACATATATGTTAATCATGTTATGTTGTACTTAATATTTTATCAGGTACGGTGACATCTTCAAGACCCATATATTGGGATGTCCTTGTGTTATGATATCAAGCCCTGAAGTGGCCAGGACTGTGTTAGTCACACATGCTCATCTTTTCAAGCCTACCTTCCCTCCTAGCAAAGAGAAACTGATTGGCCCTGAGGCTGTTTTCTTCCAGCAAGGTGCTTATCACTCCATGCTCAAGAAGCTTCTTCAGTCCTCCTTTCTTCCCTCTGCTCTTAAAAACTCTGTCTCTGAGATTGAACAAATTGTCCTCAAGTTGCTCCCCACTTGGAACCATTCCACCATCAACACCCTCCATCAAATGAAAAAGGTACATCTCCTAGTCACTTTCATGTTTCCATTAGTATTTATATATGTCGGTTACTAATAAGTAATAACATGTTTTGTGCTTTAGGAGTTTCAGCTGATCCTGTTTTATTTGTTCTTGTGGTTTGTTTTTAGTATGCTTTTGAGGTTGCAGTTATTTCGGCTTTTGGAGAAACTAAGGAACTTGAAATGGAAGAAATCAAGGACTTGTATATGTGTTTGGAGAAGGGTTACAATTCCTTGCCTTTGGATCTTCCTGGAACTTCCTATAGAAAAGCAATGAAGGTAAAAATAAAAATACTCTATCAAGTTTTGAACTTGAGCCATGTTTCTTACTTTCTTTCACATCTTACTGCAATGCACATATGTGTAATGGAGGTTGTGAAAAAAAAAAACACGTCGAGTGTTTAAACTTTGTTTTACTTGATAAAGGCGAGGAAGCTTCTGAATGAGACTATAAGGAGACTAATAAGTAGGAAAAAGGAGAGTGAGAAGGAAGAAGAAGGACTATTAGGAGTTCTGTTGCGAGCTAGGAATCAAAAGATGTATCAACTCACTGACTCTCAGATTGCTGATAATCTCATAGGGGTCATATTTGCTGCACATGACACCACTGCTAGTGCCATAACATGGGTTCTCAAATATCTCCATGATAATGCCAATCTTCTAGAATCTGTCACGGTATACATAGTATAATAGTTTTGGTTAAATCTACTTCACATTAATTTTGCCAATTTTTTTCCTAAATTATGGCTTGTATTTATTTGTTGGCACACTTTAAAATGTTGTAGAAAGAACAAGAAGAGATTAGGAGCAGACTTGTTGAAGAGAATCGGGGGCTAACATGGGATGACACAAGGAGAATGCCATTCACTAGCCGGGTAATAATGTCATGAATGAATTGAATGAAACATATGAGCAAGGTTGCTTGTATGATGTGGTTGGCTGAAAATAAGAATGGAATTCTCAGGTGATTCAAGAAACACTGAGAAGTGCAAGCATATTGTCATTCACATTCAGAGAAGCTGTAAGAGATGTTGAGCTTGAAGGGTATTCCATTCCCAAAGGTTGGAAGGTGCTTCCCCTCTTCAGAAGCATTCATCACTCTGCTGATTTCTTCCCTCAACCTGACAAATTCGACCCTTCCAGATTCGAGGTAATTAATTTAATTATATGAATGTTATTACATGCAACAACATTAAGAGCTATGATAATGAAAATTTTCTAACTAAGCATTTGTGACCAATAGATGTGGATTGAGAAAATATAATGTTGGGTTGAGTGACATCCTATTGGCTGTCATGCATCTAATTTTTTAGTTGTGGGACTTGAATTATCTTTAATAACCAAGAGTTATAATAATATAAAGCATAGGGGAATAAGGGGAGTGTCATGAGTTATCTGGTAATGTGAGAAACATAAGGTTATTATCAATTGTTACATTATCATGTGGTGAGGTCCTTTTCATGTGGTCTGAAACTTCTCCCTCCCCTATTTAGGTTATTCTTTTGTTGAAAACTTTACGGGTTCCAGAGCACGTGATCTAGTTTTGTAGGCTAGTACAAAAATAATTTCATGTACAATGTCTTCTCTGTTCATTTTAATTTTGGGTACAACAGAAGAAAAGAAATGGCTGGATTTTGACCTTTATGTGATGATGAAGGTTCCACCAAGACCAAACACGTACATGCCATTTGGGAATGGTGTCCACTCTTGTCCAGGAAGTGAACTGGCTAAGCTTGAAATCCTGGTCCTTCTCCACCACCTCACTATTTCTTACAGGTACATATTTCTTTCCTTCTTATGAAACACCACCTACAAGTACACACATGATCTCTGATACATGACTGTAACCCTAGTGATACTAAATTTAGATGGGTCCATAGTCCATTGCTAAAAAATAGATCTTTTACCAACCTTCACAAAAGTAGTTTGTCTCCTACCCTAGAGCTTAGTTGAATGTGTCTCTAGGTGTGTTTGTTAATAGTGGTCCTTCCAATAGTGTTCCTTAGGCTATGGAAGTGGTCCTTTGAGTTGAACAAAATAGGGTTCTAATTGCATTATAATTGAACACCACCAATGTTGTTAATAGACTTTAAATTTAAATGTCTCTGTATTCAATACGTATACGTGGCTAGCATGCACAATATTGCAGCTAATAAACTTAGAATATAAAATAATTAATAATACAGCACTAGTTTTATACAATTGGGCAAGTTGCCATCTCCATAAAAAAGTATTGAAGTTGGCAGGCCAATCATTACAAATTACTTCTACGGATGATTAATTTGGTGCATGTACATCATGCAGTTTCAGCTAGAGGCTTAAAAAAGAACAAGACATGTCACTGTGTATGCCACTTGATCAACGTGTGGCGTTTAACAATGTCTGTATTACTATATCACTGTCCTGGTGAATAGAGTATTGTCCTTAAAATTTACACACAATTTTGTTGACGTATTCATGTGACTTGAAAAAAAATGAATCCACGCGAAGTGGCAGCTGCCAAGTCTTGATCAAATGACAGAAACACATGTTGAGAGCCAGCTGTGAAAACAAAGACAAAGTCCTATTTTTGTGTATTGGCAGTCAAATTGAAACAAACCAAGTTTTACCTGACACCACACGTACCTCTGCACAATTTCACACCACATTTCACACTCTGTCGTCTGTTTCAGATATTCTTTCTGAAACCAGACCCCACCTGCTCAAATTTTCATTTTTTATTTGCTTATAGGATCCTAGAACATTACCTTAAAAAATTAAATAGACATGGTGCCTTCAATAGTCCCAAATTGACAAGACGCACATACATTTTTTGTATCCTGATAATCAAGTTATATACAGGGAAAAAACAAGGAAATATTTTGGATGTCTTAATTTGGCAAAAATGTCAGTTTTTTTTTTCGAGACAGATTTGGTCAATTTTGTACTGATGCTCTCTTTAGGTGGCAAGTAGTGGGAAATGAAGATGGTATACAGTATGGTCCTTTTCCAGTGCCCAAGCATGGATTACCAGTAAGGATAACCCCTAGGAAGAAGACACTTATTACCTGAGATGTTGCAGATTTCAGTTCAGGCTTATTGGGAATTAAGATCACGACTCTACAAACACGTCCAAAACAGTGGGGCCTAACCAATCTATCTCACCTTAATCAAGATCTATCTTTTTTAACTTTCTTTTGTCCTCTCAATATGAGGTTGTTACCATATGACCAGGATGTCACAAGTTCAAATCCTGAAAATGGTCTCTTCTTCTGTGGCAAAGAAAAGGTTGCATTGTGTACTTCTTGTGCACTAGGTTACCTTTCTTTGTGCTCCCCGAAAACAAAAGGCCTCTTGCGATGTATTTAGCACTGATTATAGTGCACACCATCTATGTAAAATTGTATTGTGTTTCTGCAGAAAAGTATATATAATTTTTTTATGGAAAAAATCCCAAATGACAATATGCATGTGACTAAGGAATGAAGTTGGTAGATCTCAAGTATCATTGTGAATGTGTGGTTTTAATATCAGAGGGCCCTCTAGGCTCTAGCCCGTAAATATATCCTTCAACCAACTCACATGTGTGAAATGATTTCAGATAAGTTACTCCTATATGTCCAAAATATAAAATTCATTTGACTTTTGCATGGAAGTTAAAGAAGTAAACTTGACCACTAAAATATAACATATGACATATGATGATAAATGTGAAACAAAGATAATCTCATATACTCCCTCCGGTCCTAAATATAAGACCTAATTGACTTTTTCTAGAAAATACTTAAAATAGCAAAATAAGTTAATTATAAATTTGTTTACCTAATTTTTTCCCTTAAACTAGTTTATTTTACCTATAAACTAATGGATAATCTAAAAATATATCAAATATGTCATCATTTAATAACCTATTTCGCAACCTTAATCTCCCAAAAAAAAGTCAATTAGGTCCTATATTTAGGACCGAAGGTAGTATTATTTAACATAAAATGAATCAATAACTTTAAAAATAACAAATTTTAAATTTTAAATGTGAGCTGTTGAAAGCAAAACTTTTTTTTTGAATTAATTGAAACCAAAATTTGAAGGATTTAGATCTCACCATAGCGTAGTGACTAGTGAGTGTTTTCTCACTGCTGTTATGAGCGTGGAATGATGACCCATTAGTTTATAAGTAAAATAAATAATTTTAAAGAAAAATATAATTATAAACATTTTAAAGTGATATATTTTAGATCTTTTTTTTCTTCTCGAGGGTTCTTATAAGGGAAATCCTAAATAAATGTCAGTTGAATTTCAAAATCCCAGAACAGGATTTTGAGTGGTCAATGACGATACTTCACTGGTAGTTAATTAATCGTATTACTTAATTAGTTAAAATGATTTTGAAATTTAACTGTCACCTATTTGGGATTTCCCCTTCTTATAGCTAAGACTTTAAGGAACTAGTATATCACTTTCAGATTTGACCTTCTTTGCCATATTTTTTTTTTTTTGGAATCTTGCCATAAATTAACCGAGTGATCAAGTCCGAAGAAAGGAATATTATAGTGTTCACATTATTCAGCGAGAGGCTCAAGTCTTAATTGGTCTATATATCTTTTGTCACAGTGAACCAAATCCATAGTTTATGGTGGATTGATTCAGTGAAGTAGAAATAAGACTTGGACATAGCCTCATAATGTTGACAAGCAGGAAAGGCGTTGCATTACACGTGGCATGAGTGGGCTGTTGAGGATAAATCTCCACACGTGGCCAGTGTTTCAGCACCCAAATGAAGCCTACGTGGCTCACTCAACATGTTATATTGGATTTGTTGTTGGCAGAGGTCGAAGACAAAAACTCAACATATTTTGTCAATGCTTAAGAAATAAAAGACAAAACCTGAAATCTACAAATATATACTATACATGTCAATCAAATATGAGAAAAGTCAATAATTCTCAACTAAAATAAATTCCCACACAAAAATATTGTATGGTCCACATAGCATTATCCAATTGTTTTTTTGATGAGATGGAGTGCCCTGTCTCATGCTAATATTCATGATAAGCGATGAAAGATCCATGTTTTTCACATATAATCGCTTTGTTTCCTCAACAATCAGCTGATTAAATCATATTTAAAATTGAAATGTCTTTCTAACACTAACTATTCTTGAAAATTTGACTTCATACCTCATCTAACTTTTGACATAATCCTAACGAGAAGTAAAGAGATTAGGCTGAATAGACTTACAAACATACAAACAAATTTGTCAAAGAAATTAAATCTGGAAAATCTGGGCATGGATCCATTGCTTCAGCTGAAGGCAGAATGTATGGATAACTTCTAATTAAGAGAACTTTACATCATAATACATTCCTCCTGACATAAAAAATAAGACACGGTTAAAGTTTTAGCTAAGAATCCTAAGAAAACTAAATAAAACACTTATATATTGAATTACATGATTTTTTAAACCACTTTATTTGACTCATAAACTAATACATACTCTAATAATATAACAAATATGTTATGATTAATTAATCTATTTTGTTTCCTTAATCTAAAAAAACCAACCAGATTTTATATTTAAGATCGGAGTGAGTATCAATTTAGAGACATTTTTACAAGCATATTTGGTAAAATAAGTTGACATATTATAAAAAAAATAAGTTGACAACTTTCTGGCTCTGTTTCGCATGTTCCATGCAATTGTGGTTTTGGTAAAATAACTCATAGTATGTTTAAACTTTAGTTTATACTTGATACAGGAGAGGGTTTAGTTTCAACTACATCAATGTGAATAAGTTGTGAGGTTTACTATGAGCAAATAAGTTGTTTCCATAAGCTTTTTCATTATCAATCTAAGGGGTGATCGTGACTGGTCATTGATGTTAATTGCCCAAATCGCACCATTTTTTTTTCTCAGAAAATGGCACCATTGGATACAATGTAGAAGCTAGAAAAAACTCGTCCATGCACACATTGTAACAAGAAGTTTCCACTGAAAAGAAGGCTCATAAAAAGAAGAAGATAAATATTTGAAGTTATAAAGAAGATCCAATTAATAGCCCTACACAACTACACAGAAAAATGGATGATCAGAATTCTGTAGGATTATGGTATTTACGTCTGAATTATCAAGATTCAAGGATATAATACTCATCCGGACCATAACTTTAGTATAGGTCGTACCATGAAACTGTTTTTGCACACGTTCAAAGAGGCAACATAATGTTAAATTATGAACGTTCAAAAAGGCAACGTTCATAATTTAACATATGAAATGTGAACCTAATAAATATTTGATTTTCATTTTTGCTCTTACATATCCAATGTAATCAGAAGAGAGGCTGTGAGTATATTGCCTCAATTAATTGTTTATATTTGTCTTTATTACTAAAAATCATTTGTTTCACTTTTAAATTAATCTAATCTAATTGCATATAGTATGTATATATGTGTGTGTAATTTAATGATTTAATGTGCATGCTTCTCTAACATCTAAAAATAAGTTAACTTGATCTTATAACTACAACTTGAAGGAGTATAATAAATGATATTAGGATAAAATTAAAAAATCATGTAAGTTTTAGCAATTAAAATTAAAATACTTCTCTATCTAGTTCAAGTAAAATGGTTTGTGATAGAAATGGTTGATTAGCATGAAAGGAAGGAGACAAGGAGTATCAAGTTTTTTATGGCGCCACCATCATGGGCTTATAAAGTTAAATTGGGCCAAACAAGGCCTAAATCCGAATCAGGACATAATAGTAATTTAACACAGTCAAAAGGATACTACAGCTCTTGCAAAAAAAAATTTAAAAAAAAAAATAAAAATCCATGAATGAAGAAACCCTAATTTCTGAGAAGATATAATTTCAAGTAGAGTTCAAATTTCGATCTTGCCCTTTCTGGTAAAAGCTAGGTGATTACAATTCATAATGGCAAAACGAGAGCTTTCAAGCACGCTCAAGAACTTGAAGGTATGAAACTAGTCATTTCATAATATATAATATATGAGGTTCATATTAGATTTGTTGTTGTTGTATTACTGAAATTATAATACCTTATGTTATTTCACCTGTAGCTCATTTTAAAAGAATGTGTTATAAGAAGTTTGAATATCGAGTTTGTTTTAGCATCTCAAAGACATTATTATTTTCTTAAACCTGATACTTAGAGCCCGTTTGGTTCAATTACATGGGTGTTTAGGCTGCAATGCGATGTAATGCATTGGTTAGAAATGCAATCCTATTACCGTGACATCTGTTTGGTTGGTTCCAAAAGTGATGGGTTAGCATAGATAATTTTCAAATATTTAAAAATATTAAAAACAATTGTAATTACTATTTTACTCTTTCTTAAAAGAAATTTCTCCTCTTCCCTTCTTAACAAAGGTGGCCGGGGTGGCGGCGGTGGCCGTGGTGGACCCCGGAGGTAACGGCAGTGGCCGCGGTGGTTGCGGCGGTGGCCGTGGTGGACGCGGAGGTAACAGTGGTGGTCGCGGTGGCGTGGTGGACGCTGAGGTAACAGCGGTGGCGGCGATGGCAGTGGTGGACGCAGAGGTAACGGCGGGGGCCGCGGTGGTGGCGGCGGCGGCCGAGGGTGGATGCGGAGGTAACGGCGGCGGCGGCGACGGTGGACGCGGAGGTAACGGAGGTGGCCGCGGTGGACACGGAGGTAACGGCGTTGGCCGCTGTGGTCGCGGCGGTGGCGGCGGGGGCCGTGGTGGACGCGGAGGTAACGGCGGCGGCCGCGGTGGTCGCGACGGTCGCCATGGTGGACACGGAGGTTACGACGGTGGCCATAGTGGAGGTGGAGGTTACAGCGTTGGTCATGGTGGTCGCGGCGGTGGACGTGGTGGACACAGAGGTTATGGCGGTGGCCATGGTGGACGCGGAGGTTACGGCGGTGGTCATGGTGGTCGCGGCGATAGACGTGGTGGTCGCGGCGGTTAAAGCGGTAGAAAAATGGGAGTTTGTTTTTTATTTGAAAATCTTCATTGTAGAGAATTTTTAGGATGTGGCACTAAAAGAGGGGAATTTGTTTCAAGACTTAATCAGAAAGAGGTTAGAAGTGTCTTTTAACATGTTTAAGTAGGGACAAAATAGACATTATACACCTCATTGCACTACTGCAATGAAGATTCATAGGGGGTACCCTATGTTTAGAGATTACCATGGTTTGTGTAATCAGGATTACATAGGTAATTTGGATTACCATACCAAAGCCCAACCAAACATGTTCAGTATGGTAATGCAATGAGGATTACCATTGGAGTGGTGCAATGGGGTTGAACCAAACGGGCCCTAATTTCCGCATATCTTGATATTTTGATTTGATTTAGTTCCTTTACTAGCTATTTCACTTTAAATTGAGCCCAAATACGATTGAGTATATAATAGTCATTTAACGAATTTTGTAGAATAGAGTCAAAGGTAGAGCTGGGAAAATGGGTCTCGAGGGTTACACAGGGTTAAGGTTGGGGATTTCCCAACCCTTTTAAAGTCAGGTTGCACAACCCAACCCATGTGGTTTGTGGGTTGTGGCGAGCCAGCCCATGGGTTACTATGGTAGATTGACATAATTTTTTTTTTTAATTTCATACCATCTTCAACTGATAAGCCCAAAAGCCCAAACTTAAGTGTCTTATCCAAAAGCCCAAACTTAAATCTTTTATCCATTGTTGTCAAATTCATGAGTTGACACTTCGATTTTAGCGTTTTTATGGTACTACTAAAACGTGTTACGAGTCACTTAAATTTTTACTCGTTGATCTCAGTATTTACTTGTTTACATTGTGAATTCATCATTTTTGCTTTTCTATCTTCCAGAAAATTGTGTTAACTTGCTATTAAACTCATTTTAATTTTTTTTAATTTTTAATTGACCAAATTCAATGAATTTTTATATACACTTCATAGAAATAATTGAGGTTTTTTTTCGACCATATATCTTTATTGAGGTTGATATAGTATAAATATTGATATATTTAAGTACTGACAAAAAAAAAATTGATATATTTAAGTCTACTGTCTATATTTAGAAATACTCGGTAGTTAGTATTTAATTGAAATTATTATTATTTTTTATATTGTTTATTTAATTATTATTTCCTCCCACGCTTTTCTCTCTATAGCTTCTGCCGCACCCTCTCTGAAAAGTGAAAGCCTACCACTTCTCTGAAATCTCCGCCGCCACCAACAACTTGCAGGTTTGAGCGACAATTCCGCCGCCTCCCTCTTCGTCATCTGCCGTTACCACTTACCGCCACCTCCTCCATCTCGTTCACGCCGCTAATCTCTCCTATTGCCTCTGTAATCATCGAAACCCTAACACCCTCAAAATTCATAATGGCAAAACGACAGATTTCAAGCACGCTCAAGAACTTGAAGGTATAATGAAACTAGTCATTTCATAATATATGATGGTTCATACTACCTCCCCTACTAAATATAACACTTAATTGACTTTTTTGGAGATGTTAAGTTTGCTGTAAAATCATGACATATTTCATATATTTTTAGATTATACATTAATTTATAGGTAAAATAAACTAATCTAAGGGAAAAAAATTAGGTTAATCAATTTATAATTAACTTATTTTGCTTTTTTATAGGATTTTCTAAAAAAGTCAATTAGGTCTAAATTATTTATTTAGGACCGGAGGGAGTATTATATTTTGATCAATTTTAATTGTTTCTGCTAATTTTTTTGTTCAATATTTTAATTAATGGCGTTATATTTTTGTTTGGATAGTTCATGCAAAGGGCAGCTTTGAGAGAGGAGAAATCCAAGATAGAGGATGAAGTAAAATCTAATGGCAGTGTCTTTGGAACTACTACAATAAGTAGAAAATGGTAATTTTTTTGGCTTTTTATTATTCATAATGCTGATTTCAACTTTAATATGTGAAAGATGTGTTACTGCTTGAGTGTGCTGACATGATGCCAAAACTATCTGAATTAGTATTCACTTGTCAAATTAGCATGATGGTTACTTGATTAATTGTCATCTGGGGTTATGTTACTTGTTGTATTTAATAAATTAGAGCTCCTTATTTCATACTACCGCTGGTCCTAAATATATATGATCTAATTGAATTTTTTTTGGAGATGTTAAGGTTGCGAAATAGGCTATTAAATCATGACACATTTGATATATTTTTAGATTATCCATTAGGTTATAGGTAAAATAAACTAGTTTAAGGGAAAAATTAGGTAAATCATCAATTTATAATTAACTTATTTTACTTTTTTAGGATTTTCCAAAAAAGTCAACTAGGTCCTAAAAACCGGAGGGAGTATTATGTTGCATGACTTAAATCTGCTCTTCTTTATCACAACAAATATCAGTGTTGTGGAGAGATTCGGCTTAGTTGACAGAGTGAATACTGTAGGATTTACAAACTGTTGAAATGATTGCAGTCTCCTGTTGTTGAGTCATCTATGTCTTGTCTTTGGCTGTCTTCCATTGGCTATTTTCCCTTGTTTTTCTATTACCAGCTTTGGTGCCTCTGTTATACCTCACTATCTTACTCTTATCATGTTTTGGCTTATGAGTTACTTAGAAAAGCACATTATAAGTAATTTGTGATTTGAGTCATCATTAGTGAAATACGATCCATTACTGATATTATAATCCATGTAGTCAACCCCACATAGTGGAATAAGGATTTGTTGTTGTATTAATGAAATGTGACAAGCTCATTTTAAAGAATGCATTATAAGAAGTTTGAATATTGAGTTTGTTTTGGCATCTCAAATCCATTATTGCCTTGAATCCGATACTAACTCCTGCATATCATGATATTCTGATTTGATTGTTTAGTTTATTTACTAGCTATTTCGCTTAAAAATGTATGCAGCACTGTCATAATGGAAGGTGATCCCCATCCAGGAGCAATTAAAGGACGGATGTCATTTCAGAGTTTTAATCCTCGTATTGAAGTGAGTAGGAATATGAAGAATTCTGAAGCTTTCTTGTTTAATTTTTATGTCTTGTTTGGTGACTTTATTTTCTTATGGCAAATTCTTGTCTTTTATAGAGGTTGAATGAAGAAGAATCAGAGCTCCGTCAGACACCAGCTGAAACATCTATTTCTAGGAACCAAAGTGCAAATATTTCTACTAGGTGGGTTCTCTTGTTTCACTGCTACACTAATTCTGGGCTGATATATGATTTTCATCGTATTTAACTTGTATTGAGGTGTTTTATCTCACACCCGCTGGGAAAATTAAGATCCGACGATTTTCCATCAAAGGTTTCCATTTGATTCTCAAATCCTGATTAAACATTCTTTACTGTTGATTACACTTAACTGTCAAATCCTTTTATGCTTGATCAGAGAAAACAAAGCTCCAGTTGAAGGTCCAAGTTGTGCAAACCCGACTAGTAATGAGGTTAATGCTGACCTCAAGAGAAAAAAGCCTGAAGTAATGTCTGAGGCACAATATCCAAATAAATCACCTAAGAATGATGAAGGGAGTTGTCACACATCGCAAAAAAACAATTTGGGGTCTTTCAAGAAACCGAAGAAGGCCAATTTAGACTGGAATGTTCTTAGACCACCAAAGTCTTAAAACCAAAAGATGGCTTTATTTATTGTCAGGGTTTTGTAACCGTGCTTAATTAAGTTCTCTCTTATGTTATTGGATTTTGTATATCTAAATATTATTTTCTGGGTGTAATTTTGAATCGAGTAGCTTCTTGCAATTGCTGCCCCTTTATACCCTATAATGTGTTCAGAATTAAGTATAAGATTAGGTACTTCTAATTGAATGTATGTCGTGTTTGTTATTCCTTTTTTATCAATATAATCGTTTGATGGAACTGTTTACCATTTCAAAAATATTGCTGTGTTCTGGGATTATGGAAACTGGAAAGGGTTGTTTTGATCTGTTCATTATTGTACTAAATAATACAGCAAACAAGTGCTCTATATAAGGCACAATACTGCAGATAATGCTAATTTTTGTTAGGAGTTCTTATTGTGATGAAAAAGCATTTCCATAATATCAGTACTATTTACACGGAAGTCTTACAATAAGAAAGTAAAGACATCGACAGATGCATGTTTACTTACTAAGCTTCTCTAAGAAATCGTTACATAACATGAGAGCGACATGTTACACAAGCTATAAGCTAAAATCTTCAGAATTTGAAACAATGCTCTCTTGTGATTACTTTAGGCAGGTTTCCAGATAGATAGAGCATGAATGATACGCCCTTTCCATCCCATCAAAACCCACCTTCCATCTTCATCCACTGCAAAGTCCTTGTGATATTCTGTCTTCACCATTTCTCGAGCTTTGTTAGAGATTTCTGCATCAATGCGAAGTTGCTTAAACCCAGCTCTTCGATTCCTAACCTGCCACTGTTTGTAAGTCTCTGGCCTCTCAACTCTTTCTGCCCCCTCACATGCAATAGCATTCATAGCGTCCCTTCCCAATATCCCCTTCTCAAACCACAACCTCTCTGGATCTTCCCTTGGCACATTGGCCTCAAACATGTCAAACAATGATGAGAAGTGGAACAATGCCTCCCTGAACCGTGTGACAAAAAAAGGGGCATTGTAGTTTCCATTAACAACCCCATGTATGAACATGTTTGGGTTGATTTTCCTTATCAGCTTCAAAACAGCATCCCTTGGACAGTCCACAGACACAGTTTCATCAGGCACGTTCTTCAATCTGTAAAGACAGTTAACCACAGTTACTTCGGTTCTGTCGATCTTGAGATCCTCCAGTCGGATGGTTTCCCAACTCTGTGCCAAGCAGTTGTATTCGAAGGGCACGTTGAATCGCTTGCAGTAGTTTGCTAACCTTCGTCCGGTCTCCTCAGTCCTCTCTGCAGGACGAAACCCGGATTGAGGAAACTCAATGCCTGTGATTCGAAGCTTGGGAGGACCACCTTTTGTTTCTGAAAGACGCTGGATAAGGCAGGGCCATTGAAAACCATAACAAATGCCAAAATCAATAATATGAAGGTTCTGTCCACCATCCACCAGATTCAGAATTGTTCTGTTAGCCAAGAAATTTGAGATCCTGAGGAAAGGAGAAGCAGTGATGTATAGCTTGTAAGCTTTTAACATCTCAGCAGCAGTTGCTCCACTGTCATTGAGATAATTATATGATGGTGTCCCAGCAGCCAAACGTGTCTCAAGACCATTGGCAAAGTAATGAGCTAAACGTTCGAGCCCATCACCAAAAGGTGAACAATGCTGCCTAATCTGCCTCAAAAGCTCATTGGCATTCCTTTGATCAAAGCTTGCAACAGCTTGTGCACATTGGGTTAATAGAGTCCACAAATCCACTGATGCCCCTTTGTTAGACCCTTTCTTTGAACGTGTTGCCTTCCCATTTGATCCTCCAGACTCAATGTTCACATGAAATGTGCCATTTTGAGATGTCTCATTAACACATGACAAGGGTTGACTAGTTTTCTGACTACATAAAAGTACTTCATCAAACATCTCAGTTGCCTCAGAGTCATTATCTTTAATACTACTAACAGCAGAAAGTTTGCTACCTCTACCACCCTCTTCATCATCTTCAAAATCACCCATCCAATGTGTTCTTTTTCCCCTTATTCCTCTAGATCCTGAGTTACTCACAGAATCACTTCCCCCTCGATACAGATCAGGAGGCAGATCTGAAAAATCAAGGATTTTATCCGGGGAATTAACAACACTATTGAGCCAATCAGAATCAGATGTATTATCAGTAGTATGGCTACTACTACCATCTGGGCTATCAATATTTTCACCATGGCAACAATCAGAGAATTGCCTTGGAGAAGATGGATAACTACTTCCAAGGGCATCATAGAAAGATTTCTCAGCAGCCCTTAAAGCTAAGCAATCTTGCAACATACAAGGCTTTTTCTCTAGATCATCTTCTTCATCTAAAAGGATATCACTTATGAATCTGAGAGCTGGATTTGAATACT
The DNA here is from genome assembly GCA_029929735.1 of Mimosa pudica. NCBI lineage: Eukaryota > Viridiplantae > Streptophyta > Magnoliopsida > Fabales > Fabaceae > Mimosa > Mimosa pudica. The sequence goes on along the minus strand of JAKELP010000012.1, from coordinate 18,167,135 downwards.
TGTCACTGTATGTTGATTCTTCACTTGTGCTAGAAGATTGACCAGACTCACTTTGGAACTCAGAATTAGTTGGAAAGCATGGAACTTTGGATTGATCATCATGTGTAAAATTGTTCATAGGATTTTGGTTTTTTGGGTACTCTGGAATATGACCGTTTTCAAATCTGAATCCATTAAGACCACCAGGGAAGTTTTCCAAAAGGGTGTCCATGGATGACTATTGAAACAGAATATGAGAAAGGGATTTAATTATATATGAAGAAAAAAGAATACTAAATCTGAAACTAGTCAAAGGGAAGGAAGATGAATAAGATATACACGTAACTAAGAGAAGTGAGAAAGGAGGGTAATCAAATACTAGATGAAAAGGGAAGGAAGAAGGATTAAAAATGAATACCTTGGAGAAGATAAGGTGGTGTGGGAGTGAGGAGTAAAGGGCAGATTAAGATCAATGAGAGATGTGATTCTTATGAAGCTAATTAAAAAGAGACACCATGTTTGTACAGAACATTCTAGGAAGGTGCTTAGCAAAGAAAAAGACAAACAGAGCCGCCATATTATCGTTTGGTAAAAAGAATTTTACTAGTTAATTACTTTTTGAATATAGGATTAGTTAATTTCTTACAATATTAAAGGAATTAAATATAAAGTGATTGTATGATTTTGATCTAAATTAATTTATTTTGATTTGTATGTTAACATATAATTTAATTAATACACAAGTTATAATTAAATGATTATTAATCACAATGATTATATATTGAGGTTTTTTATAAGATTCAGGACAGCCTTCTTTTTTAAGGCAAATTGAGTCAGGGGATACAATTAAGATGTTAGTAATTTTGTACAAAATGTTTTTGATAAAATTTTTTTTTTGCACAAACTCTTTACTCTCAACATAAAATTAGTTTTTTATATTAATATAAAGGTATTTAATCTGCTCAAAATAAAGTATAAAACTATTGTAAAAAGATAAGATGACTTCAATAAAAAAAATCAAGGAAAAAATAAATAAATAAAATTAACTTACTAGTATCCGGAGTGGTCAAGGTGGGAGGTAGAATAGTCAGAGACAACAGTTATTAACACTTATAGGGTGGAAAACTTGACCATCAAGGTATTTGACTATTGGCCACATCCTATTAATTAATATATTAATTTAAGGTTAAAATATACTTTTAGTTCCTTATGTTTGCATCAAGTTTCAATTTAATCCTTTATGTTTGGAAAGTACACTTTTAGCCCTCTTTTGTTAACACCATTAACTTAACTTAACGGAAAATGTTAACTTAACATTTTTAAATAGTTATTAAATACTGAAAAAATGTTCAAATTAAAACATTTGAGTGTAAATATTCTTATATTTTCAAAATTTGTAATTTTTGGTCCAATTTCATTATAAAATAATCATTTAAAATTGTTAAGTAAGCATTTTCGTTAAGTTGAACTAACGGTGTTAACAAAAAGGACTAAAAATGTATTTTCTAAACATATAGAACTAAATTGAAACTTGATGCAAATATAAGGGACCAAAAAATATACTTTAGCCATTAATTTAATTAATCCTCACGGGTTCATCTGAATTCCAAATGCATTTGGATATCTCAATCCCAAGTGGGACCTTTCACTATTCACGTGACAGAGACTCGGGTCGATATTTTCTGTTTATGAAATCAAATTTCATGATAAAGGTCCAAAAAAAAGTAAAAAAAATCCGAATCCAAGATATTCGACATTTAAAATTGAGCAAGACATTTAACATTTTTCTTGAAGTCATTTTACATATCAAGTTTTAATTATATAAGGTCTTTGGAAAATTTATTTTAGTCCAGAATTTTTAAGAGCTTATATAAAGAGATGTTTTATTTATATTATTCTACTTGATTAAGGGTCGCAAAATTAAGTTAGAAGTTTTTAAATTTTGGATTTCAATTAATTTGAGAAAGAAAAATCCATTTGTCTCGTTTTTATGAAAAATGACCACTTTTCCTGACTTTAATGAGATGTCTGTTTATTCTTAACGGTAAAAATTGTAAAGATATAGTATGAAAAATAAATCACACCAGGACTATGAGTCTATGAAATATGAACAATGCAAGTGAAAGATAGTAATACTACTTTACCGATGCAAGCTACTTGTTTCTTTAGGATTTATGACAGGACTTTAAACCACAAAGTCCTGTGATAGCTAGCAAACCAGTAAAGTGCTAAGAAGTCATATCTTTTCTAGGAAAATTGTCATACTATTATTTCAAGTTAGCAACATATTACAAATTAAATGGTGGAAATCTTTAATGACGAGAGAAGTAAGAACATAAAAAAAAACTTGCACATTACAATTATAATAACAAAAATCCTCACACATATAAGCTGATAAAATTAATTAATAATACATTAAAGTATCAAACATATACACCTAGTAGTACACCAACTGTATAAGAAGTTATTATGAAGGGTTACATTGACATTTGATCACAAAAAAGAAAGAGGGTTATATTGAATACATCTTCAAAAAAAAAGGGTTGAATAGTATTTCAGTTGCAATATGAAAAAGAAAAAGTAAAATCAATGTAAATCTTAATCAAGCAAATCACATACATTTTAGATTTACGAGAGAAAACCTGAGATACAAACCAACAACAAGCATTTTTTTATTCTGTTTAGCGTAAAATAAACTATGTTGACCAATCTGATACCATTTATTGAGTGGAATGCTCTCTAAAATTTCCATGAATAGTCATTGTGAAAAGGAAGATTTTCCAACAATATCAGAAATGCTAGAGGGCACGTGCATGCTCATGCATGAACATTCAAGAACTTTCAGTAAATACATTCAAGAATGATGAAGTTCACCTTCAAGTCGCCGCCGCTGCCTAGCTAGGCCAGCCGGAAAACGAAATGAAGGGTGAGAAATGACAAACAGCAACAATGGGAAGAAGCAATGGTGATGCACGCGAGTTGTGGCTAGTTTGGGAGGAAAATCCTAAGTGAAAACGCAAAAGAGGGGAGGGAAAGAGTGAGTAGACGATTTTGTTGAGAGGAATAGAGGAGGGTCGGTTTTTAAGATGTAAGAGGATGGAAAGAAAGAGAAAAGAAAGAAAAGAAGAGTACCTATGATTGACAGGAAATCTAAAGTGGAGGCGGGTAATGTGTGTTTGAAATTGAAAGAAAGGGAGACACAGAAGGAGTAGACGTTCACGTTTAAAGTGTGTTGTGTATTGATCAGAATTAATAACTTGTAAATTATGCCCAGTTTATTTAATCATCCAAATCAAATTAATTGAATCTTGTAATAAAAGTTAAAAGTACAAGTTGATTTGATCTTGTGTTCAAGATGCAGAGTAGCACCATTCAATGTGGTAGCCTCATGCATGGTCATGATGGTATATTAACATGTATTTAAATGGTGCTAATAGAGTATTTTCACTTAAGGGAAATAAAATGTAGATATGAAAAGACTCTCGTGCGCCTAATACTATATTTCCATATGAAAATAAAATGTAGATATGAAAAGACTCTCATGAGGGGCATGAGAGTTTTTTATATCTAAATTTTATTTCTCTTAAATAATAATATTATATTTGCACATGAACCATAAGTTGGGTACTTTTTTTTGTATCTCGCAGAATTTTAGTATTAGAAATGTTCCTAGAGGCAAAGTTTTGCATCATTTTCGCACCTTCTCCCTTTTTAAGGATAACAAAGTATATGTTGGCAATTGTAAAAGAAACATAAATTAGGAAAAAACTTACCTCAAGTACTTGACCTCAATTACATCCAGTAAGCCAATAAGAATTTGACACATGTCCAACTAACACACACCACTTGCTCCTTCTTTTCTCTCTCTTCCATGTGTTAGTTGTGTATGGGGTAAGTTGGACATGTGTCAAATTCTTATTGGGTAATGGATGTAATTGAGGTCAAGTACTTGAGGTAAGTTTTTTCCCATAAATTATAAGAAGAAGCTATAACTAGTCTTTGTCATCTTAATTAAAAGACCACTTTGATTTTTTTATAAAAAGAATTAAAGATGAAAAAGCAATCCATTTAAATTCTTTGCTGTTATTTTTTCTTCAAAATTAATTTATTTTACTCATAAATAAACTTATAATTTTATTACAAATAACATGCTAATTTGATAGTCTAATTTATTTTTGTTAAGTGATTAATTAAAGAAAGAGGTTGTGATCAAAAAAGAAAGAAGTGAGTTGGCGGCAAAAAAATAAATTTCCATCTCCATATGGGAAATTTGCAGAGTGGTCCCAACCAAGACAAATTAATAATGCAAGGTGACATAAGTGTTTTAGTCTGATTTAGAAAATAAGAAATTTTATTAGCCAAGATGCTAGGGCCTAGGAGTACATATGAGATGATATTTGGACTGATTTACGAGTTGGTTAACTGTGGACTGTATAATTATGATATGTTTATTCCACAATTGATGCTGATGTTTGATTTTTAGAATTAATATCCGATAAACTACAGGAGTTTGATAGTCAGATTAATGAGATCTCACTTTCTGTCAAACTATACTGGTGAAAGTATGTGTAGGATTATTGATACCCTGGATTTTAATTCATTGGAGAGCTCCTAGTTGTTACTACTATGATTACACAAGAATGGATGAATATTTCTTTTTTAGTTTCAAATGTCAACTATACATTTTTATTACCTGTTGCGGTATGGGGATTAAACCAATCCAAGTCTGACTCAAGGTGGAAATGGGGGGAATAAACGGTTTCTAGTGAGGATTCGGTCATGGGATGCTTGTCTGGTTTAATGCAGAAATTTGAAATCGAAACATGGTTTCCTACAGTAATTTGTGATTCATTATAAGTAGTGTTCTGATTGTTGATTGTTTCATTGTTGATTCATGTTCTTTTATCTGCAAGTCTACTTCTGAGTTATTTAATCAGGTTGGTCCCTAACAGATTGTTATTGAAATTTCAGAATTGAGATGTGAATTTGTTAGAGACCAACCTATTTAAATAATCTCAAAAGTAGATTTGCATATAAAAGGACATGAAAGAAGGGAAATACTGAGATTTTGATATCAATAATGAGGTAGAATCAGAATACAAAAGAGGTTTTCCTGATTTTAATCAAAATCCTATTCCCATATACACTAATTATACTGAAGAATAGAACCCAACCTAGCTTAAAACTGGTCTTGAAAGCAAATACAACCAGCATATGGAGCTGGTCCTAGAGGCTAGAGCATTTGAGAGTTCTTAGCCTCCTCAAAATACAAAATAACTGATAGATAACCAAAACAATCAAAATAGCAAGCATAAAAACAAGTGAGGACCCATGGCCCCTAATACTAGCTTGAACCTACAACCCTCTTATACCCCTTTAATTTCTGCTACTTCTGGGACTTCCCTTTTGTCCCTTGGTTCTTCTTTTTGTATGTGTACCTAAAACCAGCAATTATGTTAGCTATATCAGAATTTAATTTATAAATTAGAATTTTTGAATTGAAGATTGTTGCTTTTTATGATATATTATGATTCTGATTAGAGAAAATGGGGAATCAGTATATATAAGAGTGTAAAGCAATGTAACTTTGGATACAATAGAAACTCAAAGAGCAGTTAAATGATTCGCTGAAGGCTTAGGCCTTTGCTGATTGGGATAAACAATTGACATTTTAAATTCTATTGTGATCATGCTGCCATGTAAGTTCTGTTGTGACTTAGTTATGAAAATATTAATAATATGGCAAACTCCTGTGAAGAAGTTATAAGGTAGTTTTGATTAATTTAGTTGTTTTTTTTATTTAATTTTCCCTTTTAAGTTTTAATGCTCTTTTTTCTTGTCGAAGCTAAATGACTTGGTTTTTTTTTCCGATCTTTAGTGGTTCTGTTGTTTATGAAAAGTAGAGTGTTTATGAAAAGTAGACCAGGAATGACAGGTTATACTTATGAGGCTGATTACCTAACAAAGATGACTCATACCATATCTAAACTTTTTTGTACGTTTGATCAAGCTGCACCTAGCCTCAACCGGAGTAGACCTTGATGAAGATGTTTGAAGTCGTACTAGTTTGTTGATTGATCATGTACTTTAGCAGTATCTAGTTATATTAAAAAAAAAAAAGTAGAGGTAGCTGCTGTCTGGCTGCTAACGAGAGAAAAAGACAAAGAAAATGGCGGCTATCTAGGTGATTGGAGTGGGACCCACAACCGAAAGATGGAAAGAATATTCGTTTTTCCTCCCAATACTTCTATTATTAACTCTTCCCCAAGCATCATTTGGTTGGTTACTTGTTTCTCCAATTACATTTTACCACCCCTCTCACTCCTCACCCCAGTACCAAACATATAAGCATCACTGAAACAATTTAATTTCGGTCAACCTCTAAAAATTCTGAAACTTCACTTCACTAAAACAATTTAATTTCGGTCAACCCCTAAAGATTCAGAAACTTCACTCCCGAGTTAAATTGCTTTAGTGCTCCTTAAATGAAATTCTCGATATGAATATTCTTTTTTTTTCTTAAATATAATAGTAGTTGACTTTTTAAGAAAATTATAAGAAAGTTATATAAGTTATTTATTTTTTCTTTCAACTAGTTTATTTAATTTATAAGTTAACATATAATCCAATACTAATAATATGCATAATACGTTCTGATAAAGACATTAGTTTTGTTTCATTATTTTTTTTTAAAAAAATTAACTATCTCTTATATTTTGGCTTATCTAGGGTATCATATCCGCATGTCATATGAGACTAACCCCTCGTTGTTTTGAAATTCATATATAGATAGACAGTTGACTTGTGAATTTATTTCATTCATAGGAAATGCGGATGAATCTCTAACCACTTTCCTAAGGGACGATAGTATTTACCAACATGTAATAAAACTAAGTCTTATATTTAGACGGAGAGATGATCATTTTTTGAAGAGAAATAAAACTATAAGCATTCGTGTTTAAGATTAATCATAGCACGCGGAATGGTTTACCAACCAAGCAGTAATGCTTTTGGGAGGTGACTTGTGTTCAGACATGAAAGAGTATTCGCGTTGCCACACCTTTGACCCTTAATCTCTCCATTTCCTTTGTCCCTCCTCCTCCTCCTCTATATTTCTATATAAATATTACTACCTCCGGTCCTAAATATAGGACTTAGATAACTTTTTTTGGAGAGGTTAAGGTTACAAAATAGTCTATTAAATCATGACATATTTGATATATTTTTAGATTATCCATTAGTTTATAAGTAAAATAAACTAGTTTAAGGGAAAAAAATTAGATAAATCAATTTATAATTAACTTATTTTGCCTTTTTTTAGTATTTTTCAAAAAAGACAATTAGGTTTTATATTTAGGACTGGAGGGACTATATTCCAATCATCTAGGATGCGGAAGGCTCTATTTGTGATGATAATGGATAGATTTTCTGAACTGTGTTGCTGTCGTTGTTGTTTACTGTTATTCTGTTTTTTTTAAGTCTGATTACTTAGCTTCTGTAAGACTATTTATTGGAATGAAAGTTGGCTTTCTTCTGGCAAAAAAATACACCCTTTTTCTTTGATGTCTTTAAGTAAACTATTTGTTTTGCATTTCAAAAACAATTTAAATAAAAGAAACTGTTTTTTAAAAAAATGGTACCTTTTCATAATAATTTGAAACAAATTATCGAGTTGACGAGTTAGTGAATATACGGTTCGCTTGAAAATATCTTCAAATTTTGTCATATTTAACTTTAACAAATCAAGTCAATCAAATGTATATATGATGTTTTATACCTTTATTTATAAAAGAAATTTTACAAGAGACGATATTTTTTGTTTGCTTTAGTTGCAGCAGAGAATAATGATCACAATACAAAGGAAGAATTATATCATAATTAAGTGTTGGGTGATTCATACTATCATAAACAAGAAATAATGGGTCTTCAAACACTATAATGGATGAATTGATATGTGAAAGATTAATGGAAAGCGACAAGTTTAAATATCAAGAAACAGGAGAGGAAAGCAAATACAAGTGTTCATATTCATACTATATTAAAGGTTGAAAATTCCGGTCAAAAAAAGTAAATGTGGAAGAGAGTATAAATAATAAAGGTAAAAAGGTGGATAAAGGTGGATCATAGCCACCCACCCACCCTCCCCTTTAATATATGTTTTTGCTTTACCCTGTCACTTTAGTCTTTGGCTTCTCCACTTGAACATGATTAATATATCAATTTAACTTCTTGAGTTACTAAGCAATCCTCCTTCTGGATCGCTACTAGTGCATCACTAATACATATTTAAAATTAATTAATATCTCCACTAGTGCCCTCATTTACTACTGTTCAAGCATCACCATGTCAACTTCACTATCTTCCTTCTTTCAAACCAAAATGCAATATGTACATACAACATTGCTTTGTACGTAGCTTGATTGATGATTACATAGTACATGTCAATAAGAGAGCAGAGACTTCAAGTACCATTTCACAAGTCCTACTATTTGCATTACATTACAAACTCTCTATATCACTAGATAAGCTTTCATAAATTGTGTAAATGATAAAAAATGGCAACATTTCAGGATATCTAACAGATGCGCCAAAGTTGGTCAGAAGTTGAGAAGAGTGAGCATAACAGCTACTGTCGGATAAGTAAATTGGAAGGTAACAACATACATGATACACCTGAGTTATCATGACCTGAAATCACGAAAAGTGCAAAGTAAGTCTCTCCATGCCATTTTCATTCATGATAGATTAAGTGAAATAGCCACCAAGCCCAAATATGATTGTCAATTATCAACAAAGAAAAGTATATAAATACTGGGAATTAGAGCATAGATTCACAAATGATCCTTGTGGAAATTCACCTAAAAATACAGACTTTGTTATGAGAAGTCAAAACTTCATCTACATATCATGAATTCTTATGATGGAACCCAACATGTGGAAGCACAAATGATGCGGCCTTTCCAGCCTTGAAGCATCCAGTTGTTGTCTTCATCAATTACAAAATCCTTGTGATACCATGCCTTCAACTTTTCGCGGAATTTCGCCATTAACTCATCTAGCAATGGTAACTGCCTGAAACCAGCCCTGGTGGCCCTGACTTGCCAATGTTTATATGTCTCAGGCCTCTCAACCCTCTCAACACCTTCATAAGCAACCACATTCATGATCTCCCGACCGAAAAACTCTCTCTCAAGCATCAACCTCCATTCATTGTCGCGAGGTATGACCGTGTCAAACATATCAAACATTGCTGAGTAATGGAACATTGCCTCTTTGAACCGTGAGGCAAAGAAAGGGGCATTGTAGGATCCATTGACAGTGGACAGAACAAATATATCAGGATTCATCTTTCTGATCAAGTTGAAAATTGCATCTCTAGGACTCTTCACTTCAATAGTCTCATCCAGCAAATTCTTAAATCTCTGCAGACAGTTCACAACAAGACATTCATTCCTCTCAATCTTAAAGTCCTTTAAAGGGATGGTTTCCCAGTTTTGTGATGCTATTGCTTTGTATTCAAACGGGACATTAAAACGTTTGCAATAATTTGATAGACGCCGTCCAGTCTCCTCAATTAATTCCGCTGGTCGAAACCCAGCTCGAGGCAATTCTATCCCGGTGATGCGTAGCTTAGGAGGTCCACCAACTCTCTGGGAAAGAAACTTGATGAGAATTGGCCACTGGAAACCATATTGAATGCCAAAATCAACAATATGAAGAGTTTCAGCCTTTTCAGCCACATTAAAAATCATCCTATTAGCAAAAAAGTATGAAAACCTCCTGAAGGGGCAGACAGATATTAGAACTGAGTAGGCTCTCAAGATTTGAGCAGAAGATATCCTCTTGGAGCTTAGAGAGGCATAGAATATTTGGGATCCAGTGCCAGTACCACATCCAGACAAGCGTGCCTCGAGACCATTGGCAAAGTAATGAGCCAACCTTTGTGATGCATCACCAGTTTGGGAAGAATGCTGTCTAATTTGCTTGAGTAATTCATTGGAACTTCTATAGTCATTTGCAGACACAGCTTGAGCACATAGAGCCATAAGAGTCCTCAAATCGACCGCCTCCTTCTTCCTTCCCGGTCTCCTACCTCTAGTCTTCACCCCATTATTAGATAAATTTGGCTGCTCACTAATGTGCTCTTTTGCCTTGTCTGCTCCACTATGCAACCATTTCTTATGATCATCATCTAATGGTACACTATCAACACTAAGCAGCACATTATCAAACATGTCTGATATCTCACCCTCGTCCACATTCGCCGCAGACTGCTTGTTACTTCTCCCTTCTTCTGCATCACTACCAGCCTCACGCTCATGATTCTTCCTACCCTTTAATCCATGTGAATTCCCCCTAATATTTCCCACTTCCTTTCTAGCCCCTCCCATTGACTCAGGAATCAATTTTTTGTTATCCTGATCAGGAATAAGTCCAAGCCCTCTAGGAAGAAACTTGCTTGCTTCCTCCAACCCCCTTTTAAATTGTGATACAGATTCTGCATCAGTGAATATAGTTTGAGCCAAGGTCCTAGTAAAAAAGGGATCTGCATCTGCCAATCCATCACTAATACAACTATAAGCACTGACAAGTTGACATGGTTTTTCAGAAGTCATGGGTTGACTATTCAATTTAGACACATGATCACCAAAAACTGGAGCATCAGATGAAGAGGGCTTATTAGCTTCATGATACTTATCACAATCAATACTACTAGTACTTACACAACAGTTATCATCTGGGGTATCAATATTGTGATGAATATCTAGGGGATGTTCATTAGGGGAATGAGGATGATTCCTTCTAAGAGCATCATAGAATGATTTCTCAGTGACTTGTAAACTCAAAGGATCATAAAACATACTTGGCTTCTGTTCAAAATTCTCTTCCATAAGCATTTGACTTATGTACCTTATAGTTTCAGAAAAGTCAGCGTCATCCAGAGAATGATCTGGCGGCGCAGCCACCACTTCTGATATTTCTCCAGCAGAATAAACAGTAGATGACGAAACTACCCTTGATGATCCTTCATACATCATGGTACTGTGGGGGGCAAAGTTGACCGGAACAGAGTAAGGTTGATACAACAATGGATCAGATGTGAGATTAAGAAGCTTCATATAGTTTTGATCGATTTCCCAATCGTTAGATTGATATGGGAAGTTGTTTGAATCAGATATGGTGGGGTTATCATCATCAAGCTTATAACTTGTCATGAAAGTTTGACTTTTGTCAAAGTGAAGATCCATGTTGAAGGGACAGAAGAGAAGCTAAACCCAGATGAGGAATGACAAGGAATGATTGGTGGATCTAAATCTTATGGATAAAGGAGTTGAAATATGAATAAAAGATGAGAAAGAAGGTATGCTATATTGCTATGCATAAGGATAAGAAGAAAGACTAATCATGGCAGAAAAAGAATAGAAGAAGAGTTCAAGTTGAAGGGGCAACAAGAGAAAAATGAGAGGAAACAGAAAAGAGAGAAATTTAGCAGAAGGGATGAGTTGGATCGAAATAAGATAAAGAAACAGAGAGGAAAGAAAGGATGAGGAAGAAATAAGAAGAGTGGAGGGACGAAGGATACAGGAAGCTCCTGCATCAGCTAGACAATTTAAATACTCCCGCTCCCTAATATAAGAACTTAGCCGCCAAAAATGAAGAAAACATGTAAAAAATATTTGAGTGCTCTTTTTCCAATATTACTCATATTTATTACTCCCTCCGTTCCTAAATATAGGACCTAGATAACTTTTTTTTGGAAAGATTAAGGTTGCGAAATAGGTTATTAAATGATGACATATTTGATATCTTTTTAGATTATTCATTAGCTTGTAAGTAAAATAAACTAGTTTAAGAGAGAAAATTATGTAAATCAATTTATAATTAACTTATTTTTTGCTTTTTTTAGGATTTTTCAAAAAAGTCATCTAGGTCCTATATTTAGGAACGGAGGGAGTATGATACAATATAGAAATATATAAGTATTAATAAATATGAAATAGAATTAGGAGTAAAATAGGAAAAATGCATTGAATGAGTAGAGAATATAGATGAGGTCTTATATTTTGAACTAAAATTTATTCAAATCTTTGTACTCTTAATATGGATTTATGGCGGGGAGAGAGTACTCTTTCAATTATATATGTATGAGTAATTTTTTTCTTGTCTTTTATGGGATTTAGTCAGGAGAATATTGTTGAGTTAGTTAATTATATAAGCTAAAATAAATTATCTCCCTTTAGAAAAAATAACAAGCTAATTTAGGATAAGGTTATTTTTTTGGACATCAAATCAAATGAGACTATTGAAGATATATATTATATAATAAGATAAAGACAAATATCAATTTTGGGTTAATGTGTGTATAATTATTTTGAACAGCTTCCTCTTCTAAACTTCTATTTTTATTCTTGAAGGGTAAGCATGGAAACGAAATAATATGGAATTTTTTTTAAGTATTATAAATTGATTTCTGTTTTGATGGTAAATTAGCGTGTTACCACCTTGTGCGATGCATGATGAGTTGGGGATATATTGGTTTTCAAAACATTATCTTATAAATACTACCTCCGGTCCTAAATATAGGACTTAGATAACTTTTTTTTGGAGAAGTTAAGGTTGCAAAATAGTCTACTAAACCATGACATATTTGATATATTTTTAGATTATCCATTAGTTTATAAGTAAAATAAACTAGTTTAAAGGAAAAAATTAGGTAAATCAATTTATAATTAACTTATTTTGCTGTTTTTTAGGATTTTTCAAAAAAGTCAATTAGGTCTTATATTTAGGACCGGAGGGAGTATGAAATATGTATTAATGATAACTGTATTCTAGGTAAATATTATATTTATTGAAAGAACCATTTATAATAAAGATGTAGAATATGACACTTAATATTATAAGTCATGAATTTTATTTTCTAACTAAAGTTATAAGCATGATTTTTCTAGATTAAACAAAAAAACACAAAACAATGGGTTAAGTTAAAAAGTAAGAATTTGTCTTGAACAAAACTATGAAAGATGTACATAAGTTGTTTCAAGTTATTGTTTGCATGAGCCATATTATCTTTTGGTTTGGGAAGTCTTTTACACGAGTGTTTAATAAGGGTCAACCATAACTGCGGTATTGCTACCACTTGATCATTAATGAACATCCCATTGTAAACTAGAAGACGGGCATACATAAGTTGTTTTAAGTTTTTATTAAGAGCATGAAATTACAATCCCATTATCTTTTCACTCATCAATCATCAATATTGCACAATCACATGAGTAAAGTATTTATTGAGAGCAAAGCAAGGGTTTCACACTTTTACTAAATCCCATCCTCTTTTCACTCATCACTCAACCACTTCAATCCTAAGGTAGGATGCCAATAACAATCACAAGTCACAGCCACTATTAACCTCATCAATCTATAACAGATATATTTAGAAGGGATTTACTCACTTATTAGTAGTAGCTCACTATTTAAAACTGGTGGAATTGAACATTTCTCCATCATTGGATGCTGACATTTTTTTTTGGTGAGAAACTATAACTTCACATTTAATAGGTAGAACTGTAGAAGAACAACCACTATGAGGTCTTAAAGAAAGATTGTAATTAATTACCAAAAACTTCAACATCAAATTAGAAGCTTTGGGATCTCATATGGATTCTCTTTATTTAATATGCGGAAGTTGCTAGTGTGGTTACGTTGTACCGTTGTAGTATGATTACTGTATATAAGAAAACTTGTGTTTATGCTTTTACCTTATTTAAAGAAATATGACGATGGAAAAAGATTTAGAGGAAGGTTTAATGGTGTGAAATGAAGAGAGATGAAGAGAGAAGCAACCAGAGCTTGATCCTGGCGTAGCAAGGAGTTTCTGTCGTTTTATTTCTTCTTTCTTTTCGAAAAAAACAATTCCAAATTTAATGTCACGATTTTTATTTTAGAAATTAAAGGGCATTTTAGTACTATTTCCAATATCCCATTAGCAAAAATGAGTAGTTTTTTTTGTTCAGTGACAAGAATGAGACCTTTTATTGTTATTTGGTAAAATTTATAGTACTTTGAAAATAATCTATTGGCCGAAATGATAATTAACCCATTAAAAATTATTAACTATTTTTCATGACTTTATTTTAATAATTAAAGTTGAGCCGTTGTTGACAAATCGGTAGGGAAAGAGAACAAGATGAAGAATTAAACAAATCTTTATATTGATAGATGATGAAGAAGAATACAAAAACAATATTCTAATCCACTTGGACTAGATCAAAACATCCATCATATAGGTGATGACCACTCCTCATTGAGGAAATAGATTTACAAAACAAATCCCTAACACTAGGGTAATGAGGAAAGATACCAAGTTAACTCCCCCCTCTTGGTGTAGACTCTCATAAATCTCACACACTAAAATGTTTAGGTTAGGACCCTTTATATAGGCAATAGGGTCACTAACCACTTACAAGATACAACCCATTTAATATGATCCTAATATTTCTAACACGCCCCCTCAAGTTGACACTACTTAAACTTATGAAAGTGTCAACTTGTCAATACAAACAATAGGGTTTAGTGAATTAATTAGATCGAGTTCTTTTGATCTTGTAAAAAAAAATGGAAGACAATTTCCTCCGTTTGTCTTCAAAAAGACATTCGTTTAATCTTTCTCTTCATCATTTTCTTCGAGTTAATCTTCAATACATTGTTCTTCATCTTAGTCTTCAATATTATGATATTCCACAGCAGAACTCATGAAACACTTCTTACAAAGCCATAACACGCATTAACAAGACATTGTTCTTTACATCACCGTTTACATGACCGATGCTTCATTTACAATCTTGCATTCTCATCAAACTTCTTGCACTGGACTCTTATAATTGTTTCATCCATTAAACCAATATGCAATATAATGTGGTTATACTTTCATCCCAATTTCCATCATGTACCTGCTGAATAAACAGATTCACCACATATGAGTTCATAGGCACTCCAAACTCGTCCTCTAAGCACACTTCATTCTTTATATAACCAAGAATTTCAACACTTCACAACACTATTTCAAAACAAAAAAACATCACTCTTTGAACTTCTTGCATCACCACTATGAATCTCTTATATTAATGTCACATTCCAAAGAAAAGAAGTCATTGTTAGAAAGTTTAATATAGAAAGACAACGACAAAGACCTCATCTATCTCATTCATATCTTTCAAGAGAATGTGAAACAATTGTTTCTTTGAATCCGAATTGCAACAGCAAATAAAGAAAGTGGTAGGAGAGATCTTCAAAGTAAGGATGAATTCTTTGGATTGGGAGCACTTCTTGAACAATCTTTGTTGATTGACCTTGATTTGAAGGAAGGGTTGAATTGCATAAAAAGAAGAAGAATCGGGCTTTTGTCTTCAAGATACTTCATACGAGAATCTTTAAAGTCAGATATGATGATTTGAGTTATATAGTGAAACACAACGCGGTGGATGAATTTGGGTAGGAGGATCTTGAATAAATGTATTGGGCTTGGATTTGCTTCTTGGGATGTGCACCTCAAATCTTGATTTCACGGCATACCACCATCTCAAATAGCAAAGACTCAATATTGCTTAATAATGATGCAAAACCTGAATTCTTGATGAAGATTTGATGACTTCTTGGACGATAAACATTAAAACTCAATATCAACTAAAGAAGATGATGAAGATGACTGAATAACCCAGATTTGCTCTGATACCATGTTGACAAATCGGTAGGGAAAGAGAACAAGATGAAGAATTAAACAAATCTTTATATTGATAGATGATGAAGAAGAATACAAAAACAATATTCTAATCCACTTGGACTAGATCAAAACATCCCTCATAGAGGTGATGACCACTCCTCATTGAGGAAATAGATTTACAAAACAAATCTCTAACACTAGGGTAATGAGGAAAGATACCAAGTTAACTCTCCCTCTTGGTGTAGACTCTCATAAATCTCACACACTAAAATGTTTAGGTTAGGACCCTTTATATAGGCAATAGGGTCACTAACCACTTACAAGATACAACCCATTTAATATGATCCTAATATTTCTAACAGCCGTTAAAAAAGGACAAGCATTTTATGGGCTAAACAGGTCGACTTGTTTAGGATGAGCTACAAAATGTACCCATTTTTTGAAACACACTTTTTGTGTACAGCTAGTGTGAAGAATCCAGTCATTTTCAATACTACCTCGGTCCTAAATATATGATCTAATTGACTTTTTTTTTTGGAGAGATTAAGATTGCGAAATAGGTTATTAAATGATGACATATTTGATATATTTTTAGATTATCCATTAGTTTATAGGTAAAATAAACTAGTTTAAGGGAAGAAATTAAGTAAATCAATTTATAATTAACTTATTTTACTTTTTAAGAATTTTCCAGAAAAAGTCAATTAGGTCTTATATTTAGGACCAGAGGGAGTAATAAAAATTATCTTGTTTCAATGAATACAATTGAAATAATAAATTCTCACTTTAATGCTTGAATTCATACTATTCTTTTTTTTATCAGCTGAATTCATAATATTCGTTTGAATGAAGTTGGGATTTTAGATGTATTGTTGTTAAAACTCATAAATTTCCAAGTCAAATAATTATTTGATTTTAAAATAAATAAATAATTTTCCAACACCAATATTTTTAATACGATTTAATGAATTCAATTATAAAAAAATTATCACAAATAAATTATTGTAAGAAAGAAGACAAGTAGATGTTATAAAAAAAAACCAAGTAGCGGTGAAAAAATATTGTCACAAATATTTTCAATTTGAAAAATTGTAAAAAAGTGAAAGAAATGGTATCGAAGTTTAAAATAATAGCATCAATATATATATATATATATATATATATATATATATATAATCAATCACAATATGATTGTGTTGTTGGTTGACAATGTTGTGTCTGACACCACAATTAAGTGAATGAAAGAAGGATAATCTTATTAAAAAAAACATATCGAACTAGCTTACAAACGTGAAATTATGTAAATTCCGTTGAATGAAAGAGCAATCATTTAAATTAATACTCATATGATAAGCAATAAACACAACAATTTCTTTTTTTTATTTCAAAAACACAACGATTTCTAACTATAAAGCAATAGGCAACTGCCATACAACCAATAATATCGACCAAAAGCACAAAAATCTGGAAACATTGGGCGCCGATAAACAATAACGTCACCTAGACTATGTGGAAGATGAAGTATATGCTCATAATTACGTTGAAGAGCAGACAATTGTATGAACGAATCTTGGCAATGTACTTGTTAGAAGGGATGAAGTCCACCACGAAAGAACATAGAAAAACGACTAGTAAGAAAATAACTCCTTAATTAAGTAGTGCTTAGCGTCATTTATGCACATGTGTATGGGTGAAGTTGAAGGTGAAGGTATCATATTATCCTGTGGGTGTAGAATAATTAATTTGGAAAATATAATCAGGTTCAAGAAAGCAAACCAGGTTTTTATAGATTAGTAGATTAACCCACTGTCTGTTATTATCTTTCTTTAATTTAACTAAAACTTGTTGCAAATTATACATAAACAAAGAAATATTTTGACTTAGTTTGTTAATTTTAGTATAAAGTATACTTTTATCCTTTATCTTTTCTTCTTTTAATATATAAAATCCCTCTAAATATTCCCACATATCAAACTAAATTTTAAAATTGAATCATATTTCAAACTCACTCTCACTCTCATTCCCAATCTCAATCTCATTCCCTCGAAATCATTCTCTCCAACCAAACGAGCCCTAAGTAAGTTTTATTTTTCTAAACTCTAAAAGTGCTCATTCAACAAATTTAAAAGAGCAGAATATGTTTAAAATTTAATTATTTAGTATAATAATTAGCATATTTTAAAATTTGGTCATTTTTATTAAAATTTATTTCATTACCCTTTTCCCTCATTTCTCAAGGTGTAAAAGGTTTCAGTTCCAGACCCAAAAAAAGGTTTCAGTTCAAAAAAAAAAGCAAGTCTAAAAGGACATTGTCTTACTCTAATGATGTTATGACCACTATCTTACTCCCTACCAATTGCACACTGAATGTCTTCATCTATACATGACATTACGGTGTAAAGATTTTCCATATGATGTACTACTTGGTCACATGTTGAAATAGATATTTTGATTATGTATGCTTGTGTTTGAGCGTGTTTTATAACAATCCTAGGTTAATTAAGCATCATAAGTGTGTTGTTAGTTTCTATGTAAGTGTGTTAGTGTAATCTGTTTTAATATTTAATATATTTGATCATTCTATCAAAAGAGAGAGACTTTAGGCAGCTCCCATCCCATGTTACAGCTCTACCAAGACCAGGCTCAAAGACCTAGTCCCTAGTTTCAAGGCCTGGATCAGTCGGGTTTATTTATTGGGCTATATTATGCCATATCCCAATATATCAATAAAAAAAGAATATCAATATTTATCGATAGAAGAAAAAGAAGGGAAAACCCCAAATAAATCCCTCTGAATACCAAAAGGACAAGTGAGAAATCTAAACTTCCAAAAGAACCATGAAGGAACCAGCATCTATCTGCCATTTTTAAATTTTGCGAAAAGACCTCATTCTAAAACACAAATTTCTACCCTACCCTAAACTCACCCTAACACTCACCCTCTTCTCGCGATTTGTGTTTTAGGATGAGGGCAATTTTGTCTTATCGCAAACTTTTAAAATGACAGATAGGTGCTAGTTCCTTCATGGCCTTTTGGAAGTTTAGCTTTATCACTTGCACTTTTGGATATTCGGAGGGACTTATTTGGGATTTTCCCAAAAAAAATATCAATATATGTATGATGTATCTTTTTTTTTGTATCGAATATATGTATGATGTATCTAACTATCTATACAACACAGTGTATGATATGGTACTTTAATTCATTTATGATAAAAAAAGATTTAATTCCAAATCTCCCTATTTTTTATAATAAAAAAAATCTCCCTATTTTTATATCACTTATTTCTCACAGTGACTCCTTTCCACATTTAATTTTTTCCTTCTAAATAAAAAAGTATCCGTGATTTCCATCTTTCTAGGAATATCTTATCTTAAATTCTTAATTATTCACTGCTAAAGTATGTTTTTGGTCCTTTAAGTTTGCACAAAGTCATGTTTTGGTCCTTAACTTTGAAAAGTGTGTTTTTGGTCCCTTAATTTTGGAGAAAGTGTGTTTTTTGTCCCTTAGCTTGAAAAATGTGTTTTTTGTCCTTGAACTTTGGATAAAGTAATGTTTTTAGTCATTTGAAAAAAGGATAAAAATGTTTTTAGTCCCTTCCTTTTCAAAATTAAGGGACTAAAACATGACTTTTTGCAAAGTTAAGGGACCGAAAACATATTTAAACCAAATTTAAAAGGACTAAAAACACACTTTTTAAAGTTAAAGGACTAAAAAGATAATTTTTGTCCAAAATTAAGGGACCAAAAACACACTTTTCAAAGTTAAGGGACCAAAACATGATTTTCTCCAAAGTTAAGGGACCAAAAACACTTTAGTCATTATTCTTTTATAAAGACATCTAATCTTACTCATTTTTAATAATAGTGATATATAATAATAATAATAATAATTATTATTATTATATAATTCCTCTGGTTAAATATCGGTGGAAGGAATGAAGAGGAGGGGTAGGTAGAATTGTAGAAAGAAAGAGTTTATCAAAAAAAAAAAAAAGAATTGTAGAAAGAAAGAAGCTTGATCAGCAAAATATTCAGATCTAATTTCAGATCTCTCAATTATTTTAATATTCCTCATTCTTCCCACTATTTTCCTCATTTCATTTCTCTAATCCCTATTCCCAATCCCAATCCAAAACCCTAATTTCCAGTCACTGCTTCGTCAATTCTTCTTCTCATTCTCAATTGGCAACAATAAATCTTCGATCTCTTCGTAATTTTTGTTTCGCAATCATTTTTTTTTACAATGAAAGAAGGAAAATCGATTAAAGTGAATCATCAGCCTCACCATCAGAATGGTCACCTCTCGCCTTCTATATTCGCCAAATTGCTTGATCCAGAAGCTTCTTGGGATAAGGTTTTTGCTTAATTATATTCATTTATGCTTTCTTTTTATATTTATTTTATGTTGAAGTTGGATTATGCATTCAAATCTCCAATTTTAGACCGTATAAATAAATAAATGTTGGTATTAATGTTTTTTGGATTCTTCAGAAGTCTGGTTTTGGAAACATATTATGTATATGTGAAATTGAACTATTACACATATCCTTTTAGTTATTGGCATAGTATTATATGTTATGTTCTTTGTAATTGACTTTGATTTGATGCTAATATTATATATTGTGTTCTATGTAATTGAATTTGAGTTGATGCTAATATTATGTATTATGTTTTATGTAATTGAATTCGAATTGATGCTAACAACCATGGATATAATTGCTTCTTGATAGGATCAATTGGGAGATGTGTTACATTGGATTCGACAAGCCCTTGGCCTTGTGTTTGGGTTGTTATGGGGTGCCCTACCTTTGGTTGGAGGAATATGGTTTATCATGTAAGTATGTTTGATTGGTAAATTGAACCTGTTTAGGTTGCAGTGGTTTTATCATGATGACAGATTGCATTGCCGAATGCTTAGTTTTTGTTTAAATTTACTCATCCGCTGATGTCGATTGCCTTGAGTCTATATAGTTTGTGAGTCTATATATAGATTGGAAACATCTCCCCCTTACCCTTTTACTTCCCTTTAGTTGGATCCAGACTCATTGCTGTCTGTTTATTGGGAGTCTGGAATATGGTTGGTCTTCCAATGGTTGTGATAAGAAATCATTGTAAAGGATGTGGTGATAGTGTAATGCTAGTGTATGAAAGTAATGTAGAGCATCTTCGTTTCTCCTTCAGTATAAGACTAAGAGATGCAAATTATGCAGCTGATGATTCGTCTCATCTGATACTTATTAGATTTTAGACATCTATTTTAGAGGTCTGACATGAATTGACTAAAAATATTAGAACCTTTGGCATAATAATAACGCTGTTATGTATCATCCTGCAAGCAATTGTACACAACCATTTAGGGTGCCTTACCCCCTCCCCAATAGAAAAGATTTAATGCATTGTTACTTGTGAATATTTCAAATTTTTGTATGTTCACTCTAATAAAACTCTTTTAAGTCTTGGAATTTTATTCTTTATCATTGAATAGCAAGTGTGAGGTACTCATATACTGGAGAGATCTGTTGACCTTGTGGTGCAGTAATCATATCATTTTATACTGCTATGTATTGTAAGAGATTCTGTGAATTCAGTTGTTATGCATCACAATTTATATACCATGTTCCAGCTTGACTTATCATATCACATATGCATGTTTGCTTTCGTTTAGGGAAAGGACTTGCCTATATCAAATCATGATTTCTTGATGCTCTTATCTAGTGCTATTTATAGGTGCTCATCAACAACTTGAAGTGGCACTTTCATATGAATTGATTATTTATCATTTTGTTAATTTTTTGGTCTTGCAGATTTTTGGCGATATCCTCTGGGATTATATATGGGTATTACTCGGTAATACTAAAGGTTGATGAGGAAGAGTATGGCGGCCATGGCGCACTTCTTCAAGAGGGTCTTTTTGCTTCTGTTACTCTCTTCCTGGTAATTTGTTGTTGTGAAATGGTCTTCTATTTTCTTCCTGCTCCTCCTCCTTGAGAGGCTCTTGTGCACAGAATATTACAAAGGGTCTCTTATATTTCTACCCAAAAATCTAATCCCTTTTGTTTTTGTTTTTAATATCTGTGTAGCTTTCGTGGATTCTAGTCTACAGTTTAGCGCACTTCTGATTGGCAGACTTGAAGTTTGTTGTAGAGATGCAAACAATGTAGCAAACAGATTGGCGAATGTTCTACCTAAGCTGTAGCCGTTTGTGCAAGAATAATGGAAATATTGCTTGGGAAAATTTTTGGATATATTAACTAAAAGATTTTGTTGTACAACTTAATTATATTTTTTGTTTTTAAAATTTATTTTTTATTGAACAACATGACTTCGAACTAAAAGATCAGTTGTTCTATTCCCTGCAACCTCACTTTCTGCTACAACATTTGAAATGTTTCACAACTTAATTAGTGTGGGCTCCATAAGCATCTGATGTGTCAAAGAATGTGACCATTTGATAAATGTTTCCATGATAATTGAAACTCCAACCTCATCAGGTAAAGGAGCATTATAAACTCTAGTAAGCCACATATAGCCAAATTCTAACTTTTTTTATGCTCAGGATAGCCAAATTCTAACTTGGAAACCTGAACATAGAAAACAACTTAATAACAAAGGAACAAAGAAATAGAGGGCGGACTCGGAATCATACTTCAAGGCCCAGCCTTCCAAGTTTGAACCAAGGAACTACCATCTCTGCAGCCATTGATGTGCTTGTTTTCTGTATATTGAGCGATCTTTAGTCTAAGAATGAAATGGAGAAGATTTGAACAAAGAAGGTTGGTGATCCGAATAAGAAAGAAAGAGAGAAAAATAGTTCTACTTAACATTCAATGAAATTGCGTATAACAATCAACCTAGTAATTTCTTCAATCAATCATTAATAGAGGGCGGACTCGGAATCATACTTCAAGGCCCAGCCTTCCAAGTTTGAACCAAGGAACTACCATCTCTGCAGCCATTGATGTGCTTGTTTTCTGTATATTGAGCGATCTTTAGTCTAAGAATGAAATGGAGAAGATTTGAACAAAGAAGGTTGGTGATCCGAATAAGAAAGAAAGAGAGAAAAATAGTTCTACTTAACATTCAATGAAATTGCGTATAACAATCAACCTAGTAATTTCTTCAATCAATCATTAATCATTTATTTTAGGCCACGGCCATTGAACACTAACATTAACATACATTAATGTATTGTTTGACTAATGTCGGCAACTTTTGATTAGATTATTTTAATTAAGTTTTGTGGTTAAATTGAGGAAGAAATTAACTAGAGGGATGTACCGAAAGAAGAAAAAAAGGTTTATTGGAGTTTTTTAATTTATGTTGTAGTAAGTTTTAAATTTGCTTAAACTTGTTTGGTTCTTTATTAAAAAATGTCAGTTTTAAAAGTTCAAAACTAAAATTAAAAGTTGAAAAAAAATTTCATCTATTCTAAATATAAGTCAAATTTAACTCCTTTATCATATTTATATGAAGGAATGTTACTCGTGTTAGTTAACTAAGGTTCACTCTTCACTCTTCCTCGTTTACCTTTTTAAATTGTTCAGATTTTACGAAGGGAGTAATGGGTGAATAGAAATAATAGTCTTTGCTTGGTTGTTATCAAACCACACCCTCCCTCCTATATTGAAAAACAAACATTTTATGTTGTTTAGATCCATGGTCATATGTGGAAGTTCGATACCACTTATGGTGACAGACCTAAACAATTTAAAATCAAATTTTGGGCTCTTATTAATGTAACTTTAAAGAAGGTTGCACATGAATTGTCCTTTTTAGATAAATAGTAAGGTTGTCCAAGAGAGAATTCCCGTAACACTGTTTATTGGTAAATTAAATTGTTTATTGGTAAATGAATGTAAGTTAATTGGTATACGAAGTTAACATCAAAACTGTTCCATAAAAACAATTGAAAATAGGACAAACTAATGGCATTATTGTTCTTACATGATTGTAGTAACTTACTAACCACAAATTTTGTGCTTATATTTTTTCTTGGGGAGGTGGGATTACAAGTTCAAAACCGTTTTTGTCGCTGAGATCTGCCTATGAGCGAAACAAGGTAAATACGCCCATAAATCCATTTTCTTCCGAGTCTTGAAACTGGTTGCTGCAAAATGAAATCATCACTTTATGCCCAAATGCTTAAATATAATTGGGCCTAACAACTTACATCATTGTCATATTCAAATTATTTGGTCTCATGAAATTATGTAATTGATCTAATGTTATGCCACCACAAGCTTCACCAAACAATGCAAACACAATTTACCTCAACTTGGGTGTGAAATTCCAATAAGCATTCACATACATGACAGTCTGCTCGGTGGGGAGAATCACTAGCCCGGTCCATTTTCACAAATGCAAATACCTAAAGAAAAAATGAAAATTATGATCCATCCAAAGGATAGATATTGAACAATATAATTATGCAAAACATTCAGATACCTCTTCCCCACAATTTGGACACGCGCCTTTTAGTGCCACCAAGTCATTTCTCCAAAGGCCTTGTAGCACCTTAGCTGAAAAAATGAGTAGTTAAGTAAAGAATTAAAAAAAACCTTAAACTAAATATGCATGATGAAGAATATCAAGTAAAAA
This sequence comes from Mimosa pudica, assembly GCA_029929735.1. Classification (NCBI taxonomy): domain Eukaryota; kingdom Viridiplantae; phylum Streptophyta; class Magnoliopsida; order Fabales; family Fabaceae; genus Mimosa; species Mimosa pudica. The sequence continues at coordinate 18,142,834 of JAKELP010000012.1, read as the reverse complement.
TTGTTCACCTGAAGCTAATGCAACTGGATAGCCAATGACACAACCCAATGTCATGAACACAATGCTATTCAGCGTTACTAGAAATCCTAATCCAGATGCTTGGTCAAAATGGGATAATCCAGAATTGAAGGCGGTGTGATAAGCCATGCTGACAGTGTACAATACAGGCCCAAGGCAAATTGTGCTGCCAAATGCAAGGAAGACAGTCCAAGTGCTGGCTAATGCAAAAATCATAGACAGATCTGCCTGCCCTACAACCACACCATTCAATATTCAGGTGGACGACAAAAACTCAAAGGACCAGAGGCCTCATCATTCTAAGTAGATAACTTTGTTGGCATATCACTTAACATGTATGGCATATTGCATACAGATATTCAATGGCATTGCATCTTATAATACATCAATATTGCTCCCTCCAATCCAACTATAACCACTTTGAATTTTTTTTACAAAAATTAAGTATGCAAAATTAATCACTTAAATTATCTATACTTAATTTGTTTCTTTAATGTAATTTATTCTACTCATAAATTAACCTATAATCTAATTACATGAGACAAATATAATAATATAGTTATCTAATTTGCTTCCTTGACTTTTACAAAAAAGTAAAAGAGTTCTTATATTTAGAACCGAGCATGCAATAGTCAAGTGTCACTTAGTCACAATCTAATTTCAGCACATGATTACAGGAGAAAATTACCTCAGCATCAGCATAAGTTGATTGCCTCCTAATACTGCAACGAGGATATTTAACTACAGATTTTGAACCATACCATCGCAGCTTTAACTGTTCCAATCAATCAACTCAACTCAATAAGGCTCATTCAAAAAATAAAAAAGAAGAAGAAGAACTATCAGAACAAATTGAATGCTGTATAAAAAAAAGTTGCACATCAAATACCTCTACTCTATCAAACATGTCATCAACTATCAAAGGCTTTCCACTGTAATACGCATCCCGAGCCTAATTCAAGTAAATAAAGGAAATTCACATGAAACACAAGGTAATAACACTTAAGTTACAAAATTGAAATCAGGGGTAGGGAAAAAAGTATTAAAAAAGAGAATTACTTGGTCATAGAGAGCTTCAAGAGTTTCTTGGCTAGCAGATTCAATGGGGCCCACGTAAATACAGTGGGGTCCCTGAGCAAGGTCATCACAACAAGTAGGTGAAACAGAGACACCATGACTTCTACACTTAGCAGACAAACGAAGAGAGAAAGAATGAAGAAGAGAGGGATGGAAGCTAAATCGGGAAAAGTCTAAGAGAGAAGAACGATGTGGAGGGAAGGAAGGGGTCGTGGCAGCCATGAAATGAATCGGTGATGATTATCTGAGAAGAGAGACATTAGACATGAATATGAATATGATATTGAGTGGAATATTATGATATGAATATATGATATTGAATAGAATATTATGAATTATTATGACTTGTGGTTGCGTTATGGGAATGAGTTTTTGAGAGTGGGAATTCTGTTCACCATAAGCAATGGTAAGGTGATGTGAATGGACGGTATTGTCCTTATGTTAACTTCTTCTTATGGTTGCTATTTGCTTATGTGGCCAGACCTTGGTTGATATTTTTGTAATGTGATTGGCCTGTGTTTTGCGATGACATGGTTTGATCATTTGGGGACAAAGACATTGCTTCCCTCACCACACGTGGAGTTGGGCTAGCCTAACTTAAAAAAGGAGCAACTCAATCTAACTCACTTTAAAATGGTTTCGCTTTTTAGTTCGTTTTAGTTTGGGTTTAACTTTTGTCAAACTAACTCACTTTCCCCAGTCTGACTCAAAATACATGTTCCACTTATAAAGTTGAGATTTCGTGTCAATCCAACCCAACCTATTTAAAAAGCAGGCAAACCCAATTTTAGCCCATTTTGATTTAGGTTTATCTTTTTTGCAATTTAACCAGCCTTTTCCTCTGTTTTTTGTTCTAGGCACATAAAAAATGAGTTACCTCATTCTCAAATAATAAACCACAATTCAAAAAATAATAGGAACTTCACGATAAAACCTATTGGTAGTTTGATTTTTGAACACGATCATCAATCAAGTAATCAACTTTGCAAATGATATTTTGAAATATGTGTGGATCAACCAGTATACAAATAAAACGGGACATGTTCCTCCCATATCTAATGAAGAAACCTTGGAGAGGAAGTTGTCCTAACAAGAAAGTAATTAATTAGTTACAAAATAGTAGTTCTTGCTCGACTTAAATGATAATGGTGGTCTGTTTTTTTTAAGTAAAGTATACATTTTAAATAGGCTATTTTAGACCTTCAAGCCCTTGACAACTTTTTAAAAGCAAAAGTAGACCGAATCAATATCAATGGGCCTGAGGGGAACATAAAGATATTGGGAGAACAATCAAATAAAGAAAAGCCCAACAACTTGGAGAAACAAACAGTAAAGGATCTAAAATACACTTAATTCATTAAGATTAAGCAGTGAGGGAGATTTACTTTCTTCTAAAAAAAAGAGGTACAAATACTCTAACAAACTAAAATCGTTCCCTTTTACTGGAATTATTGACATCAGCCCTGTAGTAGCTGCCCATGTTTATACCATTTGAATGAAATTACTCCCTTCATTTCTAAATATATGGGTTTTTTTTTTATTAATCACCATCTTGTTTAATACGGACTTAGTGGTAGGAGTGTTGCCCACATAAGCAAGGTTGTCTCTTCTCCCAATGAGAGCGCTTCTCGGGATTCAAACACGAGTTATCAACCTTATGGGTTTATAGCTCACTTACTAGCTCAACCAACTACCCATTGGTAATTATAAGGGCAATTTTAAAAAGGGAGTTCGTCCCTAAATATAATAATACCTCAATCTATTTTCCCCAACTTTTTCCTAAGCCGTTTCAATTGGTGCTCTCCAATATAAATAAGCAAGATAGAGAGAATGAAAATAAAGGTAAATACTTAGAGTTATTTTGATAATAATATGTGATTTCAACTAACTTAACTAACATCTTTAATGCATGATAGAAGAATGCCTATTGGCTAATTTGATTTCAACTAACTTAGCTGACATCTTCAAATTAGCTCTTCATTTATTTAGGAATGGAGGGATTAATATGGTAGGTTTGGGATCCCATATGTAGGAAAGGGAAAATAGCTCAATTTAATGCTGATAGAAGAATGCCTATTGGCTAATTTGATTACGAATGAGAATATAAAAGCTGTGTAATCAGATTCCCTTTCTCATCTTCAATGAAACACAGTAAATGACATTGGTTGGTAGTTCACCACTAATGTCAACAAAGTCCCAAAGCACATCAATTCGAGGGAAGCGAGTTAAATGCTTCAAACTTTTTTTTTTTTTTTGCCAAAGATAAATGCTTCAAACTTAGACATAAATAATGGTGGTTCTCTTACTATTTCAGGAATCTAATCCAACACAACTCTGTCCCGTCTTACCCTCTTCATTTTTCTGCATGTAAGCCTAGATGCAGGACAGCAGGGTCCCCACTATTGTGGCAGTTAATTCGGTTGTTGAAGCTGTTGTCACACACACACACACTCACACAATTATATGCTTGAGTATAGGAATACTTAAAGAGGGAAAATGCTCTTCTTTAGAATCTGGGGCCAGTAAAGGAAATGAAGAAAAGGATCTAGAGACACTGTGATGGGACTATATCGTACCAAAACAAGGTAGCTTTGAAGATATATGCATGATGCTTCTTCATGAAACTTTGCTTCACTATGAAGAAGAATGTTTTGTAAGTTTGAAGGGTATAGACAAGAAGAATCCCACTGATTTCGGATCCAAAGTTACTCATAGGACAACAAAAATTGCACCACAAATGATTGCATTTGCATATATGCATGCCCACTTCAGTTCACGCTATCATGATCATGTCTAATGATTCTAGAGCCTTAGTAGCCTGAATAATTTTGGCATATGAAATTCAAATTGTCAAATTGAACATTTTCTTATGGATTAAAAAATTAAAAAAATTGTGCTTTTGGAATATATGTTCAGGTGTTAAAGGCACTCAGACACCTCTCCTACCTCTAATCATTAGCTGACACTTTCAGTTACATGACACATATAAAAGCCTGTATGATGTATCCGAACTAACAATGCTTGTTAATAGACACTATGATTGTCTCCGAACAATTCTAAACCAGAAATTCTTTTTAGTGATAATAAATTGATCCCAGGCTTATTCATATTTTAAGTTCAGGTCTACTGTTTGTAAAATGCAAAGTCCTTTTTTGTAGCTCAAAGCTTGAGCAACCCCCATGATGTGGTCTCTTGATGATATAACCTATTCTATACGCAGAAACATATATTTCTATATCTTTTTCTTATGAATGATTTGTGTGTGACGAAGTGAGCTTATTCTTAAGGCACAAGCATGATGCATTAGTTGGCTTTAATTGATGGTCAAAAAGCATGGCGAGAAAAGGCAGGAAAATTAAATGAAGGAATATTTAAGAGGGACATAATTGGGCAAGGGGTACATGCTTCAAAGACTAATGTTTGAGGCAAAGTCAGAGATGTGTGCCTCTGTTTCTATACAAGCATGTGGCATGTTTCAAAGGCTATGACTTACGAAATAATATGAGTTACATACACATCCCATTTGTAAAATTAATGCAGCTATCTTGAATCAAGCCTGGATTGGTGGAATGCATTTAAACTCACTCACCAAACTTGATAATTAACAAATTAAAACGTATTCAATGGTCAGCAAAAAGATGCAAGTAGATCCCCATTTTAGTTAGATCTTCATTAATTGTGCTCAACTAATCTTGTTAAGATTATCGCTTGGGTCAATGCTTTATCATTAAATTATGTGTGACTGTTTCCAATCACATGCTTGTACTACTCTTCTTACTACTATGCAAGCTGCCGTACGTATTTTTGTTCTTGTGTTTGCGTTGGTTTGTACATGGACATAACTGTTGTTACGCAAACTTGAGACAGATCCAAACGCAAACTTAAGAGCTCTTGCTGTACAAAATTCTCTAGTTATATAACATCCAATTGGCAACATTCCAAGGGCACAAGAAAATAGCTTACGCCGAACACTCTCCAAGGTTGTTAGTTTAATGCGGGGATCATTAGTTTGTGTTCCCGGCCTGTAATTATTTTTAGGATAGAGCGAATGGACCAAAAATAATACTGCATCTGTTTTCAAATATAGTACTACTCGGGATCTAATTGACGTAGTATAAAGCTAATAGTATAAGCTAAATTTTTTCACTGAACTAATTTATTTGACTTATACCCAATATAATATCTATTTTTTACAAATATACATTATGATTAAGTGATTCATTTAAAATCCTTATCTCTAAATTAAAGTCGATTAGATCTTATATTCTGAAACAAAAGAAGTAATATAAAGCAAAAAAATTATTTTTTGATATTGGGAGATGGAAAATGAATCCCTCCATAATTCTTCTATGATGAGTAACTTTTTAAACACGTCTAGCTGTAACAAAAACGTGAAATACATTTTTTCCTTAAAATTCAGTGAATTTTTTAATTTTACTCCTAAGTCCTATATATAGTATACTCTACAATTTAATTAGTACTTACTATTTACTATGTAAATGATCTTGAGTGGAGCAAATTTGACATCACCCTAAACCCTGCATAACAATGCCAACCACTTCCAACAAACTCCCGCAACAATCAACGCTCGTATATTTAGAATGTTCATCAACACAATTTTTTTTTATTTTCACGTCAATACATAATTTTAAATTGCGGAATCGCGAAACAAATATGTAAAAAAAAAACAGATGTAGAAAATGTGCATAAATTTATAAAAATGAAATGGTACTACTACAAGTCCAAGAGAAGGCAATGCAATATCAACAAAAAGTTTTAACCCACCCAGAGCAATATGTTTGAGAGTCGTTGGTTAATTGACCATTTTTTTTGTTTTTGACCATAAGTAAATCGACGATTTGACGAAAAAAAGAGTGGCAGGTGTAACTATTTGTTACTATTTAGATTAACTTTTTTGAGCCATCTATAATTTTAATATTCATTACTATATTGTAAATTGTCTGTACTATCACTTTTATATTATTTGTTCCATAATAAAATTGAAAACAAAATCTGATTTTTGGCGGTGGAGACCCTATTCTGGCGGGTAATGGGACGGGCCCCTATACCATATCAGACAGGGAAGGAGACGTGGAGGCTAATGATTGGGCCACGTACCCCATCTATGGTTTTTGGGGAAGTTGGATGCACATGGGTTTGTGACCATATTTGCCTTTTTGGATAAATAAAGCTCAGGCAAATGAGATTCTTGGATTGGATGTGACTTCACAAACAACAATATCCAAATATTATTTTCATTCACATTTCAGAAATGCAAGATAATGAATGTATATTTAGTTTTTTACATTATCAAAATATCACCAATATCACATGAATAATTCGAAATTCCTGGCAAGCCGATTCTGTGCAGGCATAAAAATAAAACTCAGATTAAGTAGATATTAAATACTAGTTATTGGGGGATTACATTACAAATTATAAAACAACTAATTTGTTTTGTAATGATATCTCGTCACTGTAAACCAAAGACAGTGGCGCCTCACACTCACACAATCCTCCCCTCACATGACAACTTCTCAATTGGTAATCATCATTTTTGGAAATGACAAAACCTAATTATGACAATTACACAAATTAGGTTTGGAGGTTGTTCCTCCAATTGTTTTTGTCCCCTTTTCAAATTCATAGTGATACGAACTCACATCTCAATTTCCAAATTCATAGTGACACGAACTCACATCTCAATGTGGCATGACTCACAAAGGCTCATATAGTATGAGTCCTTTTATGGAAGTTCAATCTTACAAAAGGGGTTACACTCACAATATAGTGAATTAAGGTCAAATCATGAAAGCAGACTTCACAAATAATACACCATCCGATCTTAATTATAAGATTACTTTAAAGTTTTTAAAGAAATTAATGATGCAAAATCTATCACTTTAAATTATCTATACTTATTTTTTTGTACTTAAAATCAATATATTCTACTTATAAATCAATCTATAATATAACTACATGTGACATGTGTTATAAAGTAATGGTGTGATTTGTTCATTAACTGAAATAAAAAATTAAAATGAGTCTTAAATTCAAGAAGACTGAGGAGTAGCATCTTAAACATAATATACTAGTGTTAATATAATATGACATGAAGAGAGTTCTGAATTTCCCTCCTTTTGATGAAATGTTTGACCAAATTGAGTTGAGAATGTTGTTCCTATATATTGGCTCCAAAAAGACAAATGCACTAATCATAATCTTCTGTTAGACATTTGGGGTATCCAATGTGGCTGGCTACCTTAATTACTTTTTGCAATGCTGTATTATGCTAAAGGATAACAATAGGAGAAGATGAAGGACAATTCAATCATGTGCTTAAGCCATGAAAGATGCAAGTCTGTGAGTGTAGGAGAGGTTTGTGTTTGAAGCATCAGAGAGGCGTGAAGGCCCACTCAAATTGAAAGCGGGCTCTAAGGAGCGATGATCACGGGGAACCATGTGGGACCCACCCATCCCTCTACCAAAGATTCAAAAAAGCCTTTGATTGGATCCTCCTCACACCCCATCAAATCTCCATGTGGGCCCTTCCCCCTCGGTCTCACCCCCAAGCCGCTCATCACGCCCTACCACTCTACGTACTCTCACTTTTACACCCTTCACACTTTCTTCTACTATTTTTTTCCAAACACTTTATTTATAATATGGGAAAAAGACAAATAAAGCCCTATGAATATGTATAAAGATAATCAAAGTCGCTAAATTTTCAAAAGAACAACCAAGGTCACATGCACTAAATTAACCACCGCAGCATCTCATTAACAATATGCATATTTAACCATTGAATCATCCACATTAACAAATAGAGCGTAGCAACTAATCTTAGTAACATTATCATTCCCACAAACCACTAGATTATTGTTAATTTAATGTATGTAATCTTGGTTGTCCTCTTGAAAATTTAGCAACTTAATTGTCTTTTTACATATTCAGATGACTTTATTTGTCTTTTTCTCATGTATTACCAATACTTTACAATTTAATTTCACCTTCTACCACTCTCCTTTCCATTAGTATCTATGCATGTATCTTTCCACTTTTGACCCTCCCCTTTTCCCTATTTCCAAAAGCTCCCGGGTCTAGTTTTGTCCTTTCCATACATTTTGGTTACGTACACTTAGATTTGGTTGACTTATTTGTCCCTTCACTAGAAAAAATGAAGAGAATTTTCTTGACTAGCTGGCTCGTTACTCATTAGTCATTAGCGCGTACAAAGTTAGTAAGTAGTACAAGCAGTCTCCCACAAATCAAGTGTTAACAGTTCACATTTAATATGACATTGAATAATGATAACGAATAAAGTTTTGGAAAATTTCACATGTTGCCCCTCCCCTTCAATCCTCCATAAGTACCCCCACCCACTTCCACTTCCCTCCTCACCTCCACTCTTCTCTCTTCACTCATTATCACTACCATTCACCATGGCTCTCCCCATTTTCCTCTACATTGCCTCCCTCTTCTCATTCCTCCTCCAAATTCAAGCCAGACTCCCTGGTGTCTACACTGGTGGTGCTTGGGAATCTGCTCATGCTACTTTCTATGGAGGATCTGATGCTTCTGGCACTATGGGTTAGTACTCTTCTACTAGTAGCCCCATTCCACATAATGTCACTTAAAATTATGTCACATTATTTTCCTATGCCTTTACTCCCTTAACAACAGATCAACACTCTATTAACAAGATTCAAGCTTACAATGAGTTGATTTTCTTTCATTACTCATTATTATCATAATGTACCTCACAAACACATTCCCCCATGCAATTTTTACTACTTTGACTAGTCAAAGACTTAAAGTAAGGTCTTTTTTTTAACAGGTGGGGCTTGTGGGTATGGTAATCTATACAGCCAAGGGTACGGAGTGAACACTGCAGCATTAAGCACAGCATTGTTTAACAGTGGATTTAGCTGCGGTGCATGCTTTGAGATTAAGTGTGCAAATGACAAACAATGGTGTCATTCTGGGAGCCCATCTATCTTCATCACTGCCACTAACTTCTGCCCACCAAACTATGCTCTTCCAAATGACAATGGTGGTTGGTGTAACCCTCCTCGTCCACATTTTGATCTCGCCATGCCTATGTTCCTTAAAATCGCCGAATATCGCGCTGGCATTGTCCCTGTTGCCTACCGTCGGTACGTAATAACCCCACTTTCCAATAATCACTTTTACACCCAAAGTTTCAAACTTTAGGTAAAATGCATATCTTAGTACCTAAATGTGTATTTTTATCTTATCTTAGTACCTAGCTACACTTAGACTAACTATGCTAATAAATAGAACAAAGTTAGATAAGCTTACTCTAGTGATTGAGCAAAAATAATTATGGTTTGTTTGGGAGATTGAAAACCTTAAGTTTCTAGTATAGACAAAAGTATAGATACCTAGAAATAAATAAATGGTTTTACTAAAGTGTATACATAAATGTTGACTTTTGTGTGTGTATGTGTTTGCAGGGTGCCATGTAGGAAGAGAGGGGGAATAAGGTTCACTATTAATGGGTTTAGGTACTTTAATTTGGTTTTGATCAGCAACGTGGCGGGTGCAGGGGATGTGGTGAGGGCGTATGTGAAGGGGACTAAGACATCATGGATGCCTATGAGCAGAAACTGGGGGCAAAATTGGCAGTCAAACGCGGTTTTGGTGGGTCAAGCCTTGTCGTTTAGGGTGGCTGCTAGTGACAGGCGCAGTTCCACTTCATGGAACATTGCTCCTCCTAACTGGCAATTTGGTCAAACTTTCACTGGCAAGAATTTTAGGGTCTGATGAAGAGAACCTGAAAAAGTTGAAAACCCCATTTTAAAAAATTAAAAAATGTATTATTATTATTTTAAGGGGGAAGCCCGAATTTTAATGTGTCACTATTTTCTTCAGTTTGACTGCCAAAATTTCATAGGGAATGGTTCTTTTTTTTATTTTTGACTGGCTGTTTTGGAAGACCGTGGTGGGATTATTAAAAAAAGATGAAAAGAAATGAAAGGAGTGAGAAAGGAGTTCACGACTTGTTGACTTTTTGTTTTATGGTGGGTAGGTGTGTGGGGCTCTACTTTGTACTGTGAGAGTAACTATACATGAAAGGGGAAAAATTGTAGGGAATTGCTGAAGCGGCTAATTAAGCAAAGTGGTAGCCCGCAGCTAATTATATATATAGATTTATATTTGTAATGTAAGCTTGTGTCCTTTGGTTAGTTAACTTTCATTTCAATGGGAATGTTCATGTTCAGTCATATATGGGTTTGTTTGATTCAATGTTGTTATACTTATATACCAATGTTGATTTGATTTATTTCAACTACACGTACAAACTTCCATCAAGATCCCAACTACTACACTATAAATACAGATGGAATATTTAAAACTCGACAATGGATTAAATGCAATAGATTAGTAACATATTCACATCACATCGCCATCAAATTGGTTACTTGATATAAAGGGAACCTGGAGGGCAAAAAGGCCTCGAGGCCATTAATAAGAGACCCACAAAGAACAGTGGGGAGGAGAACAAGGCACGTTCTGGACATTATTAAAGAGGAAATTGCAGGATTATTTACTCTGCAAGATAGATTGACATGACTTTTTTAACTGTGAAAGCTGTGAGCATTTATTTGTCGTGTTGCCATCATTTTGCATTATTTGGAAGGGAAAAAAGAAACAACATTATGCTGTGCAATTATCATGGAGAGAGGCCAGGCAAGTGAAAAAGAATCAGGGAACAGTGAGGAAATGGAAGAAAGCATGTAGGAGACAAAAGCATATAAAAGATTATGGTGCTCCCGTGAGTGCAAATAAAAGTCACATCAAAGTGTGAAGAAAGGGGAATGCTATTTGTTGCTAATGAATTGCAAGCAGGACGACCATAGTTAAGGGGTGGGTATGTGCGTGCATGCTACCACTACCCTTTGCTTCAAATGTTGGTTATGGGCATCCAACTTAGGATACCTACTAACCTACCTACCCTACAAAAGTAAAAAAGCAAAAGTGAAGCATGGTTTTGGATAACTAACCTCCTTTTCCATTCTCAATAATCTAAAATACTTCGAGTCTTTGTTATAACCCATGTTAATTACGAGCATTTTTTGCTCCATGTAATGTAATTTGTTTTCTTTAATATACGATCCATTATCTGGGTCCCACATGAAACAAATAATGGATGTCTGAGACTATTTAATGGAATTACTAAAATTACACTGTAAAATATTATTGCTACTTTACATTCATCAAGATTATGGCGAAATACTGTTACTAAAATTACACAATAGCCCATTAGAATAAAGGAGTTTGCAGAGAGCTGGTTTAGCCCTCCAAACACTTAGCCACACACAACACTCTCAAAGGTGTGTTCCTTGGTTAGGTTGATTGTTTGGGCCAAAATCATATGAAAAACCATTTAAAGTCAGAAGACTTAGTTGTCTAAAAAGATGAAGCCATTAGCCTCAATCCTCAAACCAGTGTCAATTGTTGGAGGCATCCCAGTTGAATAAGTAATCAGTGAGTACCAGTGTTACTATTAGTGTATCACTATTCAATATCACTAAATGGACGCAATGCAACTGCTAGTCCGCTACTAAATAAAAATAACAGACTAGTTTTAAAACACATGTACGACAATGAAATTTTAGTGTATATACCAAAACCGATATCCTAGTCTGGCACAAGAGAATTAATGTTCAGCGTGTCATTTCTCTGAGTATTCCAAGCAGAGGCCTTGTGAAGTTACGAACTAACTCAAGGTCTGTAAAATTTGAATTGCAAATCTGCAAATCAATTCTAATTCTAAAATTTCATACTAAAAAAAACTGGTGGGCCCTCTTTCGCTTAATCTGTTTCTTATTCTTCCATTGAGTTAGTAGATACTTAATACCCTCCTTCAACGAGGCCTTCCTCCCTTCCTTTGCATTCCAGAGCTCGCGTATTGTGTACCTACCACTTGGATTGTACTCATTCAACTCCAACAGTGCATTAGTCACCGCTTTATATGCCTCGTCCCCGAGCTCATTCTTTAAAACGTTCAGTTTTTCATCTTCATCATCAATAATTGCCTGCATAATACATCCAATGTGAATTAAATAATGTTACATGCACATAAAGAATACACACAGTATTGCATTTAGTTTCTACACATTAAATATGATACCATTAAATACATAAGTTTAATTTTTTGGTCTGCAATATCTTCCTAAATTGGTAGAATAGATCTCTCATTATCTAAGTTCCATAGTCCAATATCTTAAAAATCTAGAAGAGCTCGAAGCACATTAAAAGCATGGAGCAAACTTATGGTGTTGGTGGCAAAGGTCCCATCCAAACCAAACAAGGGAAGGTTTAAGTGTGGGGATCAATTTTACCAAAACCCGTGCTACCAGCCTTCATATAGAAGAAAAGGAAGTCTGTGACTGACCATGAGTGGCTTCAAGCGCTCAACTTTCACTGTGGGCATTTTGAACATACTGGCAGTGTTCTAAAAGAATTAAGGGAGGAAATTCTATGGTTTAAGTATTTCTGAGTTCATTTCTAAGCTAAAATAGAAGGAATTTTCCTTTGCCGTCTGTTTTTCCCCCTAAATTGGGCTTAGTGCTTCTTTGTTTCAAGGGGGAAATCAAAGCTCAATAAGAATAATATAATGAAAAGAATCTTGGGTATGAACACAACAACAACAAAACCTTATCCAACTATGTGGGCATTTTTTATGTTTATCAGAACATGCTCACTAAATCCTAGGTATGAATATGGCCTAAAAATTTCTAGGTAACATTGTAACAATGTTTTCAGGACATCAAAATTCAGTGAGCAAGGTGTGATAAACATTAAAAAAAAATCCATCTCCACAAGATACACCCTCCGGTCCCTAATGTAAGAGCCTAAAATTTGAATGGTTTTGGTCCCTAATGTAAGAGCTCACCCCATATTCTCTCCTCATTTAATGCATTTTTTCCTACTTTACCCCTAACTATCTTTCATATTTATTAATGCTTATGTATTTCTCTCAAAAGTACCATAATAAATATGGACAATTTTAGAAAAAAAGCATTAACTCCAAACACCCAATTAACATTCACATGTTTTCTTAAGAAGCGTTTTTTTGACGGCTAGCTCTTACATTAGGGACCGGAGGGAGTACATTATTTTGACTGATGGGATCATATTACCTTCAGATTCCCATGCTGGTCCTCTACGTTTTTAAAGGGGTGCCAGTTAGCGTCTTTTAGGTATTCCTCCCACAGCGAACACTGCTGCATTGCTAACAAGTCATCATCTGGGCCTTTTCCCTTAGCTGAAGTTACAAATGGCTTATGGTCCAGCTCTCCCATTTTTTTCACAATAATACTACTTTTACAAGGGCGAGTACTCAAAACTTCTATCCCCTGTAGGCAAGGAAGTTAGACCACTTCAATCAAATTACTAAAGAAAAAGCCATGGCAACAACAACAGATAGTATTTAATGAAAGAAATTTCAAGACATCTTTTTCCAGAATTATAACCAGGACGAGCAGATTGAAATGCTCCACTTTGCAAAACCGCAGACGTAATACACACAGAAAGATATTAGGATAGTCCTTGTTAGCACCCTAACCTAGATATCTTTCTTCATTACAGATGAAATGATTTCAATATAACAAGATGCAAGTTGCAAATTCAAAAGTGTATTGTTCTGAAATTGTCCACATATTGCACACAAATTAATTATACATACATTTATTAACTCCTTGCGAGCATCCTGCAATTCGTCATTGGTTTTACGCTCCTTGACTATAAGAGCTTGTTGAAATTCTTCCACTGATTCTAACTCCTCTTCTTTATCCTTCAGCTCCTCTTTAATTTTTTCCATGTCTCTCTTCACCTTAATATCCTCATCCTCACCCATGTGATTCATTTCTTGCAGAACATCCAGAGCTCCTCTCATTTGCTGGATGTTTAATTCCAACTCTTGTTTGCCATCAAGTTTTCTTTGCAGATCAAGAATTCTTTTATGAAGTTCTTCCTTTTCTTTCTGCAATGCAAGATCACTGAATATAAAATTGATGGATTGGTGGAAACCATAAATAAACGGGGGGGACTGAATCATTTTTCTTTAATTGAACGAGAAAAAAGAGAATCCAATCACATTCAAAGCAATGGATAGTTGATAGAAGAAAATGGAATGCATACCTTTTGTTTGTCAGCCAAACGCATCACTTTCTGGTCAGCCAACTTTTGCTCCATTGTTGCCCTCTCATTCTGCAGAATGGAAGTAAAAAGAGAACATTATATCTTAAACATGTAATGTAAGGCAGTAGGTGGGATCTCGGCACCAATAAAATCCCAGTTTATCCACATATTTTCAAGGGATAAATATACCATTTTCTTCTGGTCCAGTAGTTTTTGTCTCTCAGTTTCATTTTGTGCTTGACGAAACTGCAAATTCTTCTCAATGTTCTCCAACTTTTTCTTCTGAGCTTCCAACCGCAGCCTATCTTCCTCATGATCCCTAAAGATCTTCTCAGCTTGATCACGGGCCCTCTTCTGCATGTTTGTTATCTCTGAATTCGCAAAGTAATATATAAGGCAAACAACCGTCAAAGAATAAATCATAATAGAAAAATAAACTTCAAAGATGCACATACCATTATTAAAATATTTAATCAGATCCTCCTTTTCACCCATCACCTTACTCAGGGAATCATTAGTCTCAAAGTATTTGCTTTCGACCTCCTTCAATTCCATAGTCTTCTTCTCCAAAGTTTGAGTCAAACCTTGGACAAGCTTGGACTCCTTCATCTTGTCCTCTGATTGTTTATCACTAACAGATATAAGATCCCCATTTTTACGAAGGTGGTCACCAATTATACTCTTCTCATTGTAGTCTTTATCACGAGCCACCCATCCATACAATTTGTCCCCTAGGTGTCTTGTGTTGAAATAATCCTTCCTACCATGATGATCCACTTCAAAGCTCTTCTCAAAATCCATAGCATGAGTGAAACCAACAAACTCTTTGCCAAACTCTACAACAGCAAAACCTGAGTGGCCCCAATAACTCCACAGTGGATGAACTTTCAATGGGTTGAACCCTTTACTAAAAAATTCTTCCTTCAATTTTGTACCACTTTCAGCAACACGCCGTCCTTCTTTCATTTGAGTCATAATATTGGCCACAATACCCATCCAAGGATATACAAATAATTGTTCATTGTCAGGCTTTGGACAAACAACTTTGGAAAGTGGTGATTGCTTGCTATCAGGCTTTGGGCAATCAATCTCAGGAGTGTATGAATGCGTGCTATAAGACTTTGGGCATTCACTCTCAGGAGTGGATGAATGCTTGCTATAAGACTTTGGACAATCAATCTCAGGAGTGGATGAATGCTTGCTATAAGGCTTTGGGCAATCAGTTTTGGGAGTGGATGATTGTTTGCTATAAGGCTTTGTATAATCAGTTTTGGTATCAGGTTTAAGATACCTTTCAATGTACATCTCAAGTGCAGAGTGTCGAGCTTTTCCTCTTGAACTGGAGCTCTTTGAATCGCAGACATTTGAAGCATGTTGCAGAAGCTCCTTCAGGTTGTCACTACTCAAATGACAGAAGGGACACCTATATCTTGAATCAGAGTATCTGAGCCGATAGTCACCAGCCTTCAATCTTTTATAGTATCTACGCTCATAATCTTTCAACTCAGACCTACTCATATGGTCTGACAATGCAACTGAAATGCATATAAAAACACCCCAAGTAAACCATATCAAATCGAAGAAAGAGGCAATACAATAGGAACACGAGGATAACATCTTCAACAACAACAACAAGGCCTTATCCCAACTAGATAAGGTCAGCTACATGGACCACACGACGCCATTATGTTCGATCAATTGTCATTCTTGGTGATAAATTATTGATCAGAAAATCTTCAATTAGTTAATTGCTAAACTAACAAAACCCCAATTTATGAAACACTACAAATGTGAGTTATAACAATAGCTTACTTTTTAGCTTAAGAATCACCCCTAACACCAGAGCACACTTCAACACACAAATGAACAGAAAATCTTGTACACAAAAAGAAAAGCCATAATAAGATTAAGAACTACTCATAATCCTATACAGTGTTCATACAAAAATCCTGCAACAAAAACCTACTGATATAATCAGATATACCAGAAATTCACAACAGAAATGCATAAAAACACAACAAGAAAACCACAAAAGAGCAAATACAACAGTAAAACAAGGGCAACATTGTCATTTCACTCAAATAATCAATCAAAAGAACCCCAATTTATTCATAAGTAACATTAGAAAACACTTAAACTCACAAAAAAAAAAAACTTGTACACTAAGAAAAGCCATAAGATTCAGACAAGGAAACTAAGCTAAGTGAAGAAATAGAGAAATGCGACATTATATACCTAACGGCGTGAAAATCAGAACTTTCTCGAAGCTGTTCAAAAATCAAAGTAAAAAACGATGATCAACACCAAAAACGCAAAAAGTCGCACAATGTATGATAATATTAGAGTAATAAAAAAAAACTTCACCTGAAATGAATTAGGGTTGAACAAAAGAGAGAGAGATTTATTTTTGGGAGAAACTTGGCGAGGAAGGAATACGAGTAGTTTGTTTTCTCTTCTTCATGTACGAATGAAGTGCGTTTAGCAATGCCTCTGTGAATATGACGTCAGATTTAAATTCCATTTTTGTTTTATTTTATTTTCTTCTGTGTTGTCTTTTAGTGTAGTTTTATTCATTTCCAGTTTTCCACTGCTTTATTTATTTTTGCTTTTCTTTTTTGTTAGTACTACTATTTAGTATTTACCAGTGAAAGATGATGACATTACGGCGTGACGAAGGAGAGAAAGGAGAGAAATTTGCATTTTTGAGTAAGGGGCGGGAATACGGAAAGAAAGCAATTAATAAATGGTGACAGAAAATAAAATTTGAAATTACTCTTTTATCTGTTTATTTATTTTTTTTTATTTTGCCAAAAGTTACCGTTCTATCTAATTATTAAGTAGTGGTGGTTATAAAATAAATTATTGGCATGACCAGGTATCTAGGAAAGTCGGGTATTGACCCATTTATCTTTATTTATATTCGAAATTTTCACTTCATAAAGTAACTTTTTTTTATCAAAACTTCATGAAATAACTTATGGATTGTCACATAGCAATTCAAAGCCCCGCCTAAAACCCCAAAATTAAAATCCTTTCTTCTACTATAACAAAAAAATCTTTTCTTCATCTTTCCTCTCTATAAAGTTTCTCACTCTATTTCGTTCATTTTCATTCTCTCTTCTATATCTCTCTAATCATTCCTTCCTTCCTTCACGATGTCAACGGCCACCAATGTAGTCACCGTTGACATCGACACCACAGTCAACGTCAGTGAACTCACCACAAACTCCTCCAAGAGTTTCAATAATTTACAATCTGATCTCACCCACAAGAAAAATTCTAACCTTAGAAACAAGAAAAGTTCTCCTCCTTCTCCTCCTGAGAATGTGAAAATTCTGAAGCGAAATTCAGGCCTTGATTTCGTCGAATCCCAGAGTTCAATTGTGGATCGTAGCAGTAATTTGCAGATTAAGAAGGATAGACTTTTGATGAATAAAGAAATTGAAATTCCTATTAGGAATAAGAACGGTGATGATGATGTTGGTGGTGGTGGCGGATTCAGCGGCGGCGGCGGCGACAACAGCGTGAACGACGACGACGGCAAATTCGTGTGTGAGGCGTGTGCTTCAGCTGGGAGGATTCTTTCATATTATTTTGATTCAAATTTCCATCCTTGTGTTCTTGATCCTGTCATAGAAAATTTTAGGACTAAAGCAAGCCCAATTGCCCGACCTGTTAAGAACTTCGATCAAAGTAAATAAGCATGATGTTATAGAATAGTTTTAGGGAGTAATTAATTCATTGATTAATTAATTACTTAGGATTAGGTTATTATTTGGCTGTGACTATTGTTTGATAAGTTTATTTTTTGATCAAAATGTTTGGTGAGTTTATGAGCAGATGACTTTGTGAATTTGCCCTTTCTTTTTTTTTCCTTTTTAATTACGTAGGAAGTAATTGGTTATTGGTTATATAAATAACAGTAAAGTGTTATTATGTTGGGTAGAGGAAGCAAACGGTAATATTCATGTCATTTTATCAATTATGTACAATACTAAATCAAAGTTTTGGAGGAAAAAAGTGCCTACAAAACTTTGAAAATGAAGTGAAAATATACATGTTGGGTTTTTTTTGTTACCCTTAGGGGTGCTTGCCCAGACACTATATTTTATACTTTTATGAATGACGTCTTCGCTATAGGATTTGATGACAAAAAATTTTGCATAAGAATAATTCTCAGATAAATCCTCCCCATTATTCTGCTCCTTCTCAATAACCTGAGACACTTCTTTGTTACCGCCATCACTTTTATCAGGGAAAGTCCCAAATAAGTCCCTCTGAATACCCAAAAGGACAAATAAGGAATCTAAACTTCCAAAAGGACCATGAAGGAACCAGTACCTATCTGTCATTTTAAAATTTTGCGAAATGACGAAATTGCCCTCATCCTAAAACACAAATTCCTACCCCACCCTAACACTCACTCTCTTCTTGCAATATGTGTTTTAGGACGGGGACAATTTTGTCTTTTTGCAAAATTTTAAAATGACAGATAAGTACTTATTCCTTCATGGTCCTTTTGGAAGTTTAGGTTCTTTACTTGTCCTTTTGGGTATTCGGAGGACTTATTTGAGATTTTCCCCTTTTATTATCAGGATTCGTAGCTATAGGTCCCTCATCCAAATTGTCATCATTCTTTTTCCAATTGCCACTTCCACCACGATTGTTATTTGAGGATTTAAGCTTGCCAAGAGTATATGTCCAAAAAAAAAAAAAAAAAAAAAAAAAAAAAAAAAAAAAGCTTGCCAAGAGTATGCCCTTCTCTAGATTTATAAGCAACAGATCCATACCAAACAAACCAAACAAGTTGGTTTTTTTGATAACCCATTGAAAATTCCCACCATAAAAAAGATCACCCATTGAAAATAATCAAATATACTTTTATTCAATAAAAAAACCCTTAGCTTCTCTCTCGCTCAACATTTTTTTGAACTGAAGTCGCTTAACATTTTCAATCCTTTATTTTTTTTATTTTTTTTTATTACATATTTTTCTGATTTCTTCTTCAACTAGTAATTCCCCAATGCATGGAAAGTAATTATAGAAAAAATAGGCTAAAGTATGTTTTTGGTCCCTTAACTTTGGAGAAAGTCATGTTTTAGTCCCTTAACTTTGAAAAATGTGTTTTTGGTCCCTTAAATTTGGACAAAGTCATGTTTTAGTCCCTTAACTTTGAAAAAGAGTGTTTTTAGTCCTTAACTTTTAACAAAAGGATGTTTTTAGTCTTTCTAAAAAAGTCTAAAGTATGTTTTCGATCCTTTCACTTTTAAAAGTTAAGGGACTAAAACATGACTTTCTCCAAATTTAAGGACCAAAAACATACTTTGACCCAAATTTGAAAGGACTAAAAAACACACTTTTCAAAGTAAAGGGACCAAAACATGACTTTCTCCAAAGTTAAGGGACAAAAAACATACTTTAGCAAAAAAAAATATTATTTGAAATTATGCAATAAATTTTTACTAATTAAATAGTCAATTATAGCAAATTATTGCATTAATAATAATCAGATTCTGTTTATTTTAGAACGTATTAAAAATATTGATATAAAAATTTCAGAATTTTAATCCAGAAGAAATAAAAATTAATAATAAAAGGAAAATGAAAATTGATTCTATTTGAATTATTTTTAAAAATTATTCAATAAAATTATTCAATAAAGTTTTACTAATTAAATAGTCAATTATAGCAAATTATTGCATTAATAAGGCTAAAGTATGCTTTTGGTCCCTTAACTTTGAAGAAAGTCATGTTTTGGTCCCTTAACTTTGAAAAGTGTGTTTTTGATCCCTAAATTTTGGATAAAATCATCTTTTAGTCCTTTAACTTTAAATGTGTGTTTTTAGTCCTTTTAAATTCAGTTTAAGTATGTTTTTGGTCTCTTAAAATTGCACAAAGTCGTATTTTAGTCCATTAACTTTGAAAATGATGTGGTTGAAACATACTTTATCCTTTTTTGAAAGGACTAAAAACATCATTTTGTCTAAAGTTAAGGGACAAAAAACACACTTTTCAAAGTTAAGGGACCAAAAACACACTTTCTCCAAAATCAAGGGACTAAAAACACACTTTTCAAAGTTAAGGGACCAAAAACACATTTTCTCCAAAATCAAGGGACTAAAAACACACTTTTCAAAGTTAAGGGACCAAAGCATGACTTTCTCTTAAGTTAAGGGACCAAAAACATACTTTAGCCCATTAATAATAATCGGCTTCTATTTATTTTAGAACGTATTAAAAATATTGATATAAAAATTTCAGAATTTTAATCCAGAATAAAAATAAAAATTAATAATAAAAGGAAAATGGAAATTGATTCTATATTGATATAACCTAAGTTTTTTTTAATCGAAACATGATAACATAATTAGTTGAATCTTTAAAAATAATAAAATATCACTTGCGTATGATAAGTTTGCCTAGAATAGTATTCCGGCATAGTTTGATACTAACTATAGGATCAGTCACTTTGACTTTTCTTGTGGAATTAAAGCCAATTATTTTTTCTTTAATTATTTAAATTTTGTCTATATTTATTTTTTCTCAAAACTAATTTATTTTACTTAAAACTAATTATCTTATATTTATATTTAGGAGAGGGAAATGGAGAGAGTAACACCTACTGGAAGCATTTAACTTCTTATGTAGCTATAACTAAGTAGAGGTTCACTAGTCATCACTTCGCCATTACTTACCGATATCAAGCTCAAAAAATGCATCCTAAATGCAATAGTAAAAGTCTGTGATGACATTTGAAATGTTCACAAAAATTTTAAAAATATAAAAAAGCTTAAGAAATAGGGAATATAAGTGGAGTAGCCATTACATGATAGTCAAAAAGAAATTGAAGAGAGAAGGAAAGAAAAAATCATAGAGAAGATGGAAGAACATCAAGAGAGAAGACACTGAGATAGAGGAGAGATTGGCCAGAGCAAAATAGACTTGAACCAGAACTCGTCAACAGTTCAATAAGGTGAGTATCTAGCCCATTACTCTCATTACGATCACAGTCCATATTAATAATATTGGGTCCATTCAGGACAACATCATGCTTCATAAATGCCCAAGTAATGGCTTTCTGACATGAATGCTACAATATATAGTTAAATCTTTTTACACACAAAACATGATACATTTAATAGGGGAATTGAGAATTCTTTATAATCATATATGCTAAACGATCACATTTTCAACAAGGAGGGGGCGACATTAGATGCTTGAAAGTAACAGTAGAATCATATGAAAACCAATGATGGCAGGACGAACATATTGTAGTACATGTTTCAATTATTAGGCTTCTTCATAAGGATGTTGATTGTGTAGCATGTAAAAGCTCAGGCCTATACCAAACATAAGCATAAGCTCATCACGGTAACTGATTTAAGAATAAGTCATGAATGAGCCAAGAGTGACAACGAAGGCCTAGTGGCTTGGGTTTGGATAGGAATAATAATGAACATTGGACAACAATGCCCCATTCTTGACTTTTATGTTATTCGCCTACTTGTCCAATCTGGTCCCTCCACCACCAATGTTATCCTATTCATTACTCGTTTTTGGACTTTGGCTTCCTCCAATTATTTATTTCGTCTCTTTTACTTTTAAAAAATAACATTACTAAGATCTCATGTTTCTTTAAAAACAAATTATAATTGTCCAAGCCCTGTCTATTTCTCTCTTTTTTTTAAAAAAAAAATCAAAACTTCTACAAGAAAATCACTCAATTGCAGCACATCTTTCACATTAGTGCATTAAAAAAGCCAACTTTAGTCCATGGTCATGCAAGGCCATTTAATTTGCATTCAACTATCATACCCTGCTTTCACAGCTCCTTCTATGTCTAATTATACCACCCAGAAATACTAGACAGATGCCTTTTGATCTTTTGAGTATAATAACTACTGAAATGAGATATTAAATATGTACAATCAGTATAACTAAAAATATAGCTAGGCATTTAGTTTTACTAAGTTTCAAGCATAGATAGAGGAAGCAGATGGACGAGGATAAGCTGTGGCGGTGGTCTTCCAATTCTTAGCATCACCTTCACTTTTTCTACGACTTGGTCTATCCAAAGATGACTTATTTTTTCCTTCATTGACAACATTTGGAACTTGAAGCTTTTGCAATGTAGAAACAACCTCCTCCATGGTTGGCCTCAACTTGGACTCAATTGAAATGCATCTTAATGCTAATATAGCCACGTTGTATGCATCATCTATTGTATACTGACCTTCAAGACGAGTGTCCATCACACGAAGAAGCTTACGTTTGTTAGCTAGATATGGTTTTGCCCATTCCACCAAGTTGCGTTGTCTAGATGGTCTACTTTTGTCCATTGCTCTCCTCCCTGATAACATTTCTACTAGGACCACTCCGAAGCTATATACATCACTCTTTGCTGTTAGGTGACCTGCCATAAAAATTAACCAACATTTAGTACCAAATGAGACAAACAAAAAATGTAACATGACCTGATTATTAAATGAACTAATAGTACCAGTGGCTACATATTCTGGAGCTGCATATCCATAGGTTCCTAATACTCTAGTGGAGACATGACTTTTGTCCTCTGCTGGTCCATCTTTGGCCAAACCAAAATCAGATAGTTTTGGATTGTAATTCTGTGACAAATGCAAAACAGATTTTGTTTTCAGATATGTTTTTCATGTCTTACTTTAAAAAATGGTCAACTCAATTCGAATCCCCACTTGGTGAGGGTGCTGGGGAAGAGAATATACTAGGCAGCCAAACCCTGCTTTTTGCAGAGTAACTGATTCAAACTCATAACCTCAGACCCCCGGCAAGCGAGCTTACCGTTGACCTAAGCCGGTTCTTTCTTATCTTTCTTTAACATAGAGAGAAATTGGGGGTGGGGGGGGGGGTTATCCAAGTAAATGCCACTTACTGTGTCGAGCAAGATATTTGAAGTCTTCAAGTCTCTATATATCACTTTTGTTTCAGCGCTGTGAAGAAATGCAAGTCCTCTGGCAGCACCAAGAGCAACCTTCAAACGTAGACTCCAAGAGAGAGGTTGGAAATAAGAGCCTCCTGATATGATAAGATTATGAATATGTCAAACACAATTCTCTAGTTAACAAACCAATTGAAAATTTGGTCAAGCCATGAAGAAATAACTCACTCCTGAATAAATGATTCTCTAGGCTGCCTCGAGGCATAAATTCATACACCAGAAGACGGTGTTCATCTTCAAGGCAATATCCAATCAACTTCACAAGATGTGGATGAGAAAATTGTCCCAGAAAATTCACTTCAGCCTAAAAGGAACGAAGTTAAAATTGAGATTATGGAATTATTAATTATGTTTTCCATTAACTTTACTTACCAACCACTCACTGTGACCTTGCATACTATCTTGCTTAAGTCTTTTGACAGCAATGGTAATTCCAGTGCCAGGTTTGGCAGCAGTAAGGGACTGCTCATCAATCCATCCTTTGAAAACTGAGCCAAAGCCACCTTCTCCTAAAACACTATCATGTCTAAAATTTCGTGTAGCTTCCTTCAGTTCTGCATATGAAAACCTCTTCAAATTGTTTAACTCTAAGATCTCACCCTCACTTCTACGTGTATGATTGGCTGAGATTTTTGACACCTCACTTCCCCTGCTGCTCACATCACTCCCATCTATGATCACTTGCTTTGAATTCAACCCTATAGAAATTAAATCAAATCAGCACAATCAAACACACCCTATGCACAAAATTCCATTTTTTTTGTTCCTGTACCTATAAACAATATAAGTTAGCATAAAAAAAGGTAAAATTACTCAACTTCATCTCATGAGTAGATAGATACATGGGAAAGTGAAAAACATAAATTTGAGATTGATCACAAAATGAACCGATCAACATACATACAAAGAAAATAATAGAAAAAATCAAAAGTATAAACAGTGTACAATCCTATGCCAATTAAGAGAAAGAAAAACCTGCGTTATATTGGCTCTCAGCTTTGATTTGTGTACCAAGACAACTTCCCATGTCAAAATATTCCAAAACTTTAGAACACATTCACCTATAACAAGTTCCAGAAAAAAAAGATAAGTAGAGAAATATAATAAGCGGACAACAAAGCAACAGTGTAATAAGAATCCAGGGAACTTACAAGCTTGGAGTGAAGTTGAAGGAAGAGGGTGGAGTAATAAGAAAGATAAAGGAGAGAGAAGAAACTAGAAAGATGGATTATAAGAGTACTTGTCGTGAAGCCTAAGAGGAGACTATTCAAAGTTTATAACAAGTTGAACAGAAAAGTTTGGGATTGAAAGGTAAATACAAAGAGAAGTTGAAAGGAGACGAAATAAGGAAAGTGAGGGTGGTGTGGTTGTAGGAGTCGTCTTCTTCTTCAAAGGGACCTTCTTGGTTGGATTTGAAGGACCCCACAATCTCTCTATAGTACAATGTATGAAGTTAAAACTTTATGTTTAGCAATGATAGCCGTTGGATTACATGTATTTCTTTGTCTGTAATGCACGACACTGAACTTTCTTGCTTCAGCCACTTGTAAAGGACTTTGCAAAAATATCGACCATTATTATTATTATTATCATCATTAGTTTCATCGGCCACCGATATTTTCTTCTTTTACACATGGATGGATGAAACGACATGCCTTTTGATGCCATTGAATGAGTCAATTAACATCACAGCAAAATGAGTATGTGTTAATTGGAATAAAATTTTCACCTTTGTTAATAATTAATCGTAATTAGACATTTCACGATTATTTAATATAATATTGACTATACAATATTAATTTTTAATAATACAGGTGCTTTGTATTGAATCAAAATAACAGTGATATATTTGTTTGTAATTGGTCAAATTATAAGTGAGATTAGAGGTCATACATGTTGAACATTTTTATTGATATATATCTGTGACGTGTCGTTGTGTACCTGTGCATTTGCAGATTATTAATATAGTTGGTATTTAGATTTATATATGTAAACTAATAAGTGCACCAATAATATGCATGTGAGGAAATGGACTAGTGGGAGAGTTGGAACAAGATGACAAGGCAGTTAAGTGTTGCCAAATAAGTTTTGCCAAACAAGGCAACCCATAATTGGACCTTCTTTCATTTCTTGGATCGGATGCCACCTCATACATACTAAATAAACTTGTTTCTTTAAAAAATCAGAATGCGTCCACGTATGACCACGGCAGAAGAAATATATTACTTTTAATAGTCATGCATTTGTGCCAATCATCAATGTTTTAACACATGAATCAAGATTCGCATGATTATTATTGGTATATAATCTTATCCTATTTTTATAGTAAAACCGTACAAACATAAGTGATTAGCTCAATTATTGAAGTTTATCCACAACTCGATGCTTAGATGAAATGGAATCCCAGGGCGTACGGTCTGCGTACTTCTCTATGATATTTTATTCTTCTTTCTCGTATGACATTTAGACTATTATGTTGTACTACTATTGTACCAGTGCTATTAATTTTTTGATCAAATACCAGTGCTATTAATAAATATACATATACATACAATTTTTATGACCAACATATACAATATACTTTTTTTCTCGATAAATAAAAAATCCACATACTATTTAATTAATCATCAATCACTTTTTATAGGTTTTTTCTTTTGAATAATAAATCCATTTGCCGCAGCACTAGCATACTGTTTCAGTCAAAGAATTTAAATCCCTCTTCATTTTTTTGAATTAGTTCACTTAAGAAATGTTGTCAATTGGATATTTATTTCGTGTTGTTGAAGTCACTATTTATTCTGAAAACAAGCTACCCATACCAATAATAATAAATACCACTAGGTATTTAAAAATAGACCAATTTATGACTCACTTTAACATTATTAAGTCATAATTCAACGATTGACGTTCCTAAGTTGAACACAAATTGAGAGGGACTTAATTCCGGAATCCAAACCTAGCATATATGCATGAAACAACTACAGTTTTTTGCCCTGATTTTAGGGGGAAAAATGCCAATTGGATTATTATTACGAAAAAAATCTAAAGCTCAATGTCTCATTCAAAAAATAGTATTCACAATTGTTGTCAATCTTGGGAGTTGATTTTCCGATTTTATTGTTTCTACGTTGTTTTTTAGCGAAAATGTGTTGTAAGTCAGTTAAATTTATGCTAATTAGTGTAAATTTGCTAAAATCACTCCAAATTCATCATTTTCAATTTTTTACTTCTTGATTATCATGTTAAATTGCCCTGACTCTCATGGTAATTATTTTTATTTTATCATAGTCAATGAGCTTGTATATAAAACTTACATATATTTCTTTATTGAGTTTGATAAACTATGAATGCACGTGTATTTGTTATCAACTATTCATATTTTAAATATATTTAGGTCAAATTATTTTTTTATTTCTATATTAACTATATACTTTAAACACATATTTATTAATAGAAGAATATTCTAATAAATTTACTAACCAAGTTTATTGTCAGATTATATTATCACGAGTTAAGCACATTAGCTTAATGAATGATAAAAGCCTTTTATGGCAGTATACATGAACCTATTGACTCCACATATGCACTATCATATAATAATTTATAGACATATAAATTGCTTTTAGTTCAATATTTCTTTTTCAATCATTTATAACCCAAAGAAATGTATACGTACACTCAAGTTGGTTTATGGTCCACAAAGGTGTAGAAAAGCGAAGACAAATACGAGCACAAATTAAAAAGAAAAAAAAAAGCCAACGTGAAGGTTCTTTGTATTGCACCCAACGTGAAGGTTGCCCTGTGGGAAATGGGGCAGAGGACTATCCATCCTAAAGAAACTCACCGTCTTAGTTTGTTGTTTTTAAGTCTTATTCATCGAACTTTTGCTTCTTCTCCCCTTTCTTTCTTTGATCTTATTGTATTCAATTTTTCTTTTATGTATTTCGCATTGTTAGAAAATAATAAGTATTAAACATTATTAAGAATTTTCTCTGTTCCTTAATATGATTTCTGGTGGATTTTAGAGAGATTTAAAACGTTAAATAGATCATATATTAGTTTATAAGTCAAATAAATTAATTTGAAGAAATGCAATTAGATCAATTTCTTTTTTTTTCAAAATTAAATCAATTTCTAAACAGCTTATTAAGATTTATTTGTATTTTCTCAAAAAGTTAAGTTGATTTTATATTTATAAATGAATAAAATAATTAAGTGAAGAAAGAAATAATGAATTAAATATTAAATTAAAGAATCAATGTTCATATAAAATATATTTATTTAAAATTAATATATAAACACACACTCCTTCTAATCCCAAATATATGATCAAGTTAACTTTTTAGAGAGACTTCATATGCAAAATTAATTACTTATAAGTATATATATTTACAATTTTTTCCCAGAATAAATTTATATTACTTATAAACTAATATTGTATAATTTAATTTTATGTAAGATATAACAAATTAAGTGGTATATTTGGTTCCATTAATATTGAAAAAAGGTTTCTTATAGTAAGGGTTAGAGCAAGTACATATCATCATACATATGGGACATAAGAGTTATGTTATCAAGTTCCATGCACCCACAATAGTTTTTGATTGCGTTAAGCACAGTTAATTTTTTTTTAATTAATCTCTTATGATTGTTCCTTCCTACCTACTACCCCCATCTCGCTTTATTTTTTCCATCATCTTATATACTTTTAACAATTACTTTCCTTTAATATGGGCGCTCCTCTACCCACTTCCCGCATGGCCACAAGATTCAAACATTGAATAAGCCGGGGGTTACCTACTACAAAACCATTTCAAACTACATATTATGCCCAAATCTAATTGAAAACTCGACTTTGCCTATATCTTCAAATGATGGGAGTCATAAAACTGAACCTCCACACTGCTTAGGAAAAACCAATACCAAAGTTTTTTCATTACAAAGAGATTTGAATTTCAGTCTCAACGTGTCACCATATTTGAAGAACAAAAGCTTATAATGGAGCAAGTTCAAACCGGACTTGATCAAATTACAGTTCTCAATCTGGCCTGTTACATTCCTAATTACTTATGAATTTGACCTGTTACATTTCTTATAGATATTGATCTAATCAAACTACATAGAAATGAACAAAGGAAAAAAGTGTGACGAATAGAAGTATATGTGGGTTTAAATTTGAACCAAAACCCTGCATTGACTGCGAGAAAGAGAAGCTGATAAACAAAGTTTAAATAACCAACATTGTTTGTTTGATCAGAGGTGGTGTAAAAGACCTGTAACAGATGAAATGGCAATTAAAAGACAAGGTTTTAATTGGATCTATGTAGTGGTAGCTAATGGGCCGAAGGATGTGAAGACTGGGTTTGGGAAGATGGACTGACATGGAAAGAAGTATTAGGCTGCTATATAGACGAGGTCCATGAGAAGTAGAGGAAAAAAGGTGGGAAGAAGTAATTTGGCTACTTGTTAAGGAATTGATTTATGGAGTATATTTGTAAGATAAATCCATAAATGTAATTAAATTAAACCCATGGTTAATAAGTTTATAAATGTGATTATAAGCCTATTCCTCTTAATGGGTTTTATTTTGTATATCTTTTATACTCTAGCACTTGAACAATCTCATAATTAATTATGAAATCATGGCAAAAAAATATCTTTTAAGATAAATTTTGATTCAAATTATAAATTGGGTTTGAAATTAAATTTAGATTCTAACTCTATTTAATAGAATGTTATTGAATTGTTTTTAAAACAATACATTAATTGTTATAAAAAAAAAACAATACATTAATGAATCTGCATGAATAATACACTTGAATAATTATGATTTATTGTAAGTACTTTTTCTGAGACTAAATAAAGTAACAGTTGCATTAAGGTCCCAAACAAAAGGAATTAATACTAGATAAGTCCCAATGAATTGTAATATTTTCAATTCAATTATAATATCAAGTCTCAAAAATGTTAAAATTTAACATTTAATAATTATACCTATCAACATCTTAAACTTATTTAGTTAACATTTTATGTTAGAGAAATTAACATAATGGCTAAAAATGCACTTTCAAAAGTTAAACAGTGACACATGAGATTACTTAAATTTAATTGTTCAAAGACAATTTCTTTTTCGACACCGTAGGACTTAATAGTATCTCCACCACAGTGTGGATGAAAACAACTCCAATCAAGAAAGCAATAGAAATCTTCAAGTTCAGCCTTTCCATATCCCGAGATTTCGGTAAGAGAGAGGTTGGTGAACAGAAATAGGATATTTTCGTTTTCACTAGTTGAACCAAACAGATCACTTACATTTTAGATTTCAGAGAGAAAACCTGAGTTACAAACCAACAGAAATCCCGATGATATGTACTTGGTTGGTAAAAATGAAAGAACAAATATTACTATTACTCTTAAAGATAGGAAAGAACAAATATTACTTTACTCTAAACTAGTAATTAAAGAGATATAAAAAGTCATAATATCCTCTAAGAAGTTATTTACACATCCTTTCCTCTGGATATCTATTTGAGCTATTTGTTTTATTGAAACTAAAATCTGAAGTAATTAGACCTTAAAAAAAGAATAAAAAGGATAAGAAAAAGATGACCAAAGAAATGTGGAATTGAATGGCAATCTTTTACCTTGATTGCCTTTGTTGATTTTATGTTCATCTTCAAATCAATATTCATAAAATTATTCAAAAGATAACATAGCAAGTCAATTCAAAGATTATATTCAAAATTGACAGAATGGAAGGGAATTGGATAATAACCTCCAAGTGTCTCTCAATGCTATAGTTGAGCAAGTCATAATTTAATTAGGCGGAGTTCCCAATCCATGTGATTAAATTGATTGTTTTTGAGTTAAGACCATGACCTCAATCCTAGTAGTTACTCCCTCCGATCCCTAATATAAGAGCCCAAAATTTGAATGGTTTTGGTCCCTAATATAAGAGTTTATCTCACATTCTCTTCTCATTTAATGCGTTTTTTCCTACTTTGCCCTCTTTCATATTTATTCATGCTTATGTGTTTCTCTTTCTTAAAATTATCATAATAAATATGGGCAATATTGGCAAATAAAAGCATTAACTTCAGACACTCAACTAACATTCAGATGTTTTCTTAATAGGCGTTTTTTGACGGCTAACTCTTATATTAGGGACCGGAGGGAGTATTAAATTAATATGGGACAATTGCAGTTAGGTCCCAAATAAGAGACTTAATTTCAAGGAAGTATCAATGAGTTGTTAATCACTACCATTAACAAGTGCAATGGTCTTTATTAACAAGTGTTAACAACTATTTGAGACCTCTTCGAAATTAAATCTCTTATTTAATTAGAACCTAGTGCAATTGTCCCAATTAATATTCTAACCTCACGTTCATCCCACGTCGCTTTGGCTGTGTGTCTCAACTTCTACGTGCATTTGGAGCTTTGCTTATAACTACGATCCTCAAAACTTCGTACTTTTCGTCAATTGCCTGTTAGGCCTCCCTCTTAATATTCTAAACACTAGAAACTCCTTTTGGAAAACGGCAATTAAACCTCTTACACAATTTCAAACTCCTTTGTCCCCACTAATAATTCTTTAGTTAGATACGTTGACTTTATACATGCAAGACCTTTTATGGATTTACAGTTTTGACCTCTACAGGGAATAATACTTATTGTGTTCTTAAATATAATAGCTAATTAACTTTTTTAAAACCATAAGAAAGTTAAATATATTACTTAAAAATTGATTTTCTAGAATTTTTCATTAAACTAGTTTATTTGACTTATAAGCTCACATACGATCTACTATTATATAAAATACATTATGATTAAGTGGTTCACTTCACTTTATTAATTCCTAAATAAAGTCAACCAGCTCTTATATTTAGGAACTGCACTAAAAAAGAATTACATTTGGACCAAACATTGTTTGAAAATATCAAACTTCTACTCTACAAAAATTTCCCTTGACTTCTTCTCCTCCCAATACATCATCACCTCTCATTTTTCTAGTCTTTCCTCCATTTTTATAATGGATGAAGCCCCACCTCATTTGATTTATAAAAGTCAGTTGGTGGATCAAGTTTAGAAATGCTCATCACTATTGAGAAATTAACAGCAATAGCTCAATGGGCACGCCCATATTTCATGAATTCAAGAAGCAAGCTTCCTTCTTCCTCAAGGAGAAAATCAAGACTGCTAGATTAGCTCTCACTGATGTTACTCCTGCTCAACTGTATGAATTATTATTCTATTATTGATCACTTGCTCTAGTTCTGGTTATAGTCTTAGTGATATCTTGTTTTATTTATATGTCATGTTTTTTTCACAATCTCAGGATGACAGAAGAGGCTACAAATGGGAATCCATGGCCTCCAGATTCACCAACACTCAGGTCAATTTCAAAGGCTGCTTTTGAAGTTGATGATTATTGGAGGATTGTGGAAATTCTACATAGAAGGTTTCTCTCCTTTTCTTCCTCTCTTTTTCCTCAGTCTTTTATCATATGTGAATTATTTACATTGAAATATGATGATGCATGATTGAGCGGGATAACGTTTGAAGCAGACTTGTTAAATTTGAAAAGAAGAATTGGAGGGTATCTTATAACTCTCTGATCGTGATTGAGCACCTGTTGACTCATGGACCAGAAAGTGTTGCACATGAATTCCAGGATGACAAAGATGTCATTAGTCAGATGATCAGCTTTCAGTATATTGATGAAACTGGGTAAGTTCTTTGTAATCTCTCATCCAGTCAACTCAAACAATATTCTACCAAAACTCTAAGATTCACTTGAGAGTATTGAGCAGGTTCAATTGGGGTCTAAACTTGAGAAAGAAAGCAGATAGAATATTGAAACTACTAGAAGAAGGACAAGTTCTTAAAGAAGAGAGAGATAGAGCTCGCAGGCTATCCAGAGGAATACAAGGTTTTGGAAGTTTCTGTCAACGCTCATCTGCACAAACCAGTCCAAGACAGACATCATCATCATCAGAACATTTTGTCAGATGTAACTCAGATTTCAGCAGCCATGAAGACTTTCAAAACTCTAACTCAAAAGGAGGCCAAAATGATGTGGCTAAAGAAAATATGCTTCAGAAGTCTGAAACAAGTGTTGAAGAAAATGTGGCTCCTATCAGGGAAGAGTTGCATCTATGGAACTTGAAGGGGGAATCAAATTCACTTCTTGATCATAGCAACAATGAAGATTCTAGGCTTGGTATATTCAATGATGAAGATGATGATCACCCTTTCCATTCAACAGAGAAGCCTACTTCTGTTTCTCTACTTTCTACCAGAGATGGAATACTGCAAGGATGTTGAAGCAACATTAACATTTGTATGGTACTACAAGACGTTTTATAATTTTGCTCGTTCCCAATAGTAAACCTCGATGACGCTATTAGTGTATGTTTTGGATATGTTGTTTGCTTATTGACTTCGTTTGTGTTTGAACTTAATCAACATTTACTGAAAGATCAGTATAGCCTTTTTTGAGCTGATTTTTTTTTGGAACTGAACGATCAGTATAGCCTTGAATCTACTTTTAATTGAAGTAGAGATTAAATTTTCACTTCACTGGCCAATGGAAGAAATTAATAAACATGTTCAAGGCAATTAAAGTGACATGTGTTCACAGTCATGTCCAGTTCCGTTAGTGAAGCACAGTAAACGATACTAGTATTTTAGCGTGGGCTGTTCATTTTTTTGCTTCAGACATGTCAGTTAATTTACTGCAATATGGAGTATGTCCTCAAGGTTAAGAGACTTTATTAAAAACCAATACCGTGGAAATCTTTAAAGGGTCGTACAATATGTCAGATTAGTCGTATGACTGTTTCTGTAAAACAGAAAGACCAGTGAAAAACTAACTATACCATTAAATGAGCTCCTATGACAAAGCTGTGGTCTTAATAAGGCAAAGGAATGCAAAACTAACATTTACAGATATTTGCAACGTGTAGAAATGAATTAACTTGGAACTTTAGGATTTGCAAAGCCAGTCTTGGATTGCAAGACGAAGTGCATGATTGGGTGTCAGATACAGGTGACTCAATTTCAAATTAGTCATGGGAGAAGTCTCGTGATCATTTTCCAACCATTCACGTATGGCTTCTCCTTCATAAGTGAATCCGTCTGCTGCAACCTGAGGATCATGCATTATTTCCTGAAAAAGGAACCAAAAGAATTTGAGCCATGATAAAAACTACAAATAAATGCATCTCTTTCAACAAACTAAATGGGCTCTATGATTTGGCTTACTTTAGGAATACCCCAGCAACTCAAATCATATTTATTTTGGATCAATGACATTTAAGCGCCTTGTAAGAAATTTAATTTATAGACACTTTGGTAGCTTGAACACATTTGTTTACAACTACCCTTTTTGAGACTTGCAACAAAACTATACCATATGCACAATTATCCTTTTGAAATTGCGATCTTATTATTAATAGTTTCCTTATCAGGTATCCAAATGTCAAGCCCCCACCCACCCACCTCCAAAAAAAAAAAACTTGCCCATGCAAATAAAAGCTCAATCACCTGAAGGATGGGACACAGGAAAAATGATGGCACCGGTCGGTCTTCTGAAACATGCAATTGCTCCAATTCCCTCACCAAAGTAGGTGTTAGATCCGGTCTTTCTCTGCCTTGTTGCTGACAACATTGCAGTCCCAGTTCAACCAGTCGTGTAGATATGGCTGGAGGCCATTCTCCAGCTGAAGAATCCAAAATTGACGACAATTTTCCATACGATACTGCCTTGCGAACTTCACCTGCTAACCCAACTGGAAGAGTCCTGCCAGTGAGGAGTTGCAAAATGATGAGTCCAAACGAATAAATATCAGACTTTGGTGTTAGTATTCCAGTCCTCTCAAACTCTGGATCTGTATATGTAGAAGTACTTTTTAACTCAGCACTGAATCTGAAATTAGGACGATAGAATGACTCCTCTGTCAACAATCTGCAGAAACCGAATTCGCAGATCTTGCAGCTAAGTGCAGAGTCAAGGAGTATTCTTTCAG
Source organism: Mimosa pudica (assembly GCA_029929735.1). Classification (NCBI taxonomy): domain Eukaryota; kingdom Viridiplantae; phylum Streptophyta; class Magnoliopsida; order Fabales; family Fabaceae; genus Mimosa; species Mimosa pudica. Next base: position 18,108,565 of record JAKELP010000012.1, on the reverse strand, counting down.
GAGTTAGATCACCATGAACAATAGTTTTTGGTTTGGAAGTGTGTAAAAAGCAAAGAGCACTAGCAATTTCAGCAATCATACGTGCTCGGCTATTCCATGTCAGAGGGGAATTGTTGTTTCTCCGAAATAGGAGGTCTTGAAGACTCCCATTAGGTAAGTACTCATACACCAGTGACCAGGCTTCAGGGCAAACACCAAGCAAAGTTAACAGGTGAGGATGCTGGAGGCTACCAAGAACTCGGACCTGGAACACAAGGATGGATGTTAGTTGGACCAAAGAAACAAAACTATGCTAAGAATCGCAGGAAAAGCAAAGAAGAAGACCAACATCTCAAAGACCTATTATCTAATATTTTAGTGAGAAATACATGGTGAGAACTTGGAAGAGTCTTGTGGCCCAAAAAAACATTTGGGAGTACGTAGACATTTGTTATAATTGTGGAGATTCTCCCTTCCACTTTCTTCTCATGTTCCTACCTCTATCAAAAAGTAAGCAATCAACACCAGTTCAGTTATTTGCAGTGGACATTTAAAGGACTCATTCTTCTGAAGTGTTTCTAAACATTTTAAAAATCAGATCAAGGAATTTAAGGATTTCAGGTCAACAAGCATCCAAAGTTACTCTATGAACATACATTTGTAAATTGCATCTAACAGTGCTTTAAGCACTCTTAAGACAAGCTAAAGTTCCATCTAGCAGGATTGGCTTCAAAAGGTCTCATAGGTGCTGTGTAGCAGCTGCCCCAGTTATGTAAGTCCTTTACGGACTACCTTAAGATCTCTACATTTCTGCCTTTAGTCCTCTCCAGGACTCAAGCATTCAACATAGATAATTTCAAAACCAGAAAAAAGGTTATCGGCAACTGACCTCTTGATGAAACTCAGACGATCCTTGCATGTTATGAGGATGGAATTTCCTTATAGCAACTGTTCTGCCCAGCATTTCACCCTTATAAATACAACCATATCCTCCCTGTGCAATTTTGAAGCTCTCAGAAAAATTGCAAGTAGCATTTTCAAGATCTGAAGGTGAAAATTCTGCAAGATCCGGTAATTCAGCAAATCCAATGACCCCATGGCATTTATGTCCCCTGCTTTTCCATCGCTCAAGCCAGCGGTGGGCTTCCATTTTTTGTCTCCTGATCTGCTGCTTTTCATGCCACAGGGTTGCGATAGATGCTTGAATTAATACTAACTCATCTGCAGCTTCATCATGCCTACGGTTTGCTTCCTGTGCACGACTGTCCAGAAGGGCAATATGTCTCCTAGTCCTCTGAAGCACAGAAGCAACTTCTTCAATCTCATTGAATAGCTTTTGTTGCTCCTGCACTGCGGCTTGCAGTACATTCTCTGCTTCTTTTCTTAGCTTTACTTCACTTGTATAAGCAGATTCAAGCATATTGACCTAGATGAGAGAGACAGCAAAAGACAAATTTAACTTTTAAGTTTAAACTGTGGTGAAGACTCAGATAACTTTATCCTATTCTCCAATAGGAAAGATACACAAGGTTGGAACAAAAACCATGAGGCTCAGAATATAATTTTGCTGAACAATGAATATTATCATTTATTACTAATTACACTCTATGTTCCAGGTCTGTTCTTTTATTTCCACCAAAATTACCAAACAGTTTCTTTAAAACATATTAAAAAAAGGTCACACTTGATGCTTCCAGATAAGACATGATTCAGCTGTCCATTTTCCCTTTAGTAGTCAGAACGATGAAGGGCTTCTGTACTAATGGTAATGCTTACCTTCTTTATGGCCTCCATAGCTTCAGCTTCGATTCTTTTGCATTTCAAAAGCTCCACTAAACCCTTCTCTTTCGCAGCCTCAGCTTCTATTTTTGCTTCAACAAGTAGAGCATGAAGTCTATCTTCCTCAACATCAGAAGAAGTATATAAATAATCCCCAGTAGAATTTTGGGGAGAACAATGACTGGTACAGATAGATGATTTGGATGAGGAAGTGGCATCTGTTTCTAAGATTTCACCAGGAGACCAACTACCAGTTCCAGTACATATTGCAACTCTTGCAGAATTTGATCCATGGACTAATTCACTCTCACCATCTTGAAATGATCTAGTCATCAATCTATCTGAGGTATCAATCTCAGGTTGAGATTGTGAAGACAAGGAACAAGGATTTTCAGAAGCTTCTCTTGTCCATAAGAGATTACCTTTGTGGATGAACCATATCTCACAAAACGGGGGAGCATTCTTGGCAGCATAATTCGCTTTCCTGGAATTTCTTTTCACCTTCATGCGACTACATTTCATCCGATCATTTTATGATAATCAGAAGTCTTGTTTGATTTTTGCATACTCAAACTAGAAATGTAACTTTCAATGAAGAATCAGAATACAACCAAAGAATCACTTACTTCTCAGGCACTGCTCCTATAACAAGCTTCCTGACATCATGACTGATAATTAAATTGACAATTCCTTTGTGCACTTGCTCAGCTTCACCTATCACACTGGTTGCCTTAACCTGAAAGAAGTTACTTTTAAAGAAATTCATTAATAGCCAATTTAATATACATATTTCATATTCTTTAAAAGGGAAATATAAACAAATTGCAACTATACTGTTGCAAATATTTTGAAAGCACGCGGCATCACAAGTTAAAAACAAAGTGACTAGCTAATAAAGAACTGGATCTTATAGTGAATTAAAAAATGCAAAGTTGGATTATTTTTCCTGACGAAACAGACGTTCAAGCGTGGGTTGTGCGCACATTTTATTCTTTTTCCCAGAATTAAACTTGTTGCCTCCATGCTGCCTTCAGCAACCTCAGAAATATATTTTATTGAAATATAACGAATTATGAATTCGATTGCATGCAATTCCCTAACACACAATAAGTATACAAGATTATATCTGAATGTATCCGCTGAAAGGTACATGTAACCATTTACTCTTAGATTTACTAGCTAATTTTTCTCTATAATAAAAGGGGCACAAAGTCTTGGTACAAAACCAGAACCATAAATGAATTTTCAGGATATATGAGCAGCTGAGGTACCACTCACTTGTACACATTAACAAGAACAGATTATCACAGGGTTTACTCATTAAAGGAGAAATGATCAAGAAAAATAAAACCCCACAATTCCACCCCAATATGGTAACAATTTATAAACCAACCGAAAACAATCTTACATGCCAATTCCTTGAATAAAGCAATGAGCAAAAAAGCATAAACTTTCTATTTTAGTTACTATTAAAGGCAAAGATTTACATACCTTAGCTGCATGGCAAATGCTTAGGTAATTATCCAAAAGCCTCTTGGTCTGTTCTCTTTCCTCTCTCCTAAAAGCAGAAACCACTTCAGGATTTGCTTGAGTCGCAGGCAATTTTCCCACTACTCAACAAAATCAAAAGTTAATTTCACAGTGCACAATCGAAATCCACCTATAACACACACAAAAAAAAAAGAACTAAACCTACAATTCCAGAAACACAATTAAGCAAAAATTAATACAGATGACACTTAACAAGTCCCAAATTATAGCTCATAAGTCCATAAAGAAACAAAAAGAAAAAGAAACTAAACCTAGAATTCCAAAAACATGATTAAGCAGAGATAAGCTAAATTAACACAGATAACACATAAGAAGTCCCAAATTATAGTTGATAAGCCCATAATAAAGGCTTGAAGAAGGTGTTAGACTTACAGAGAGTAGGGATCATAGAGGAAGGCTGATGAACATGAAGAATGAAAATATGTGAGCTGCTAAATCGGCTAAAAGTCCAATTGAGTAGATGGAGAGCTTTGTCCACTGATTTTCCGACAGCAACATACACAGATTGAGGTAGAGATTGAGATTGAGATGGAGATTGCGTACATTGTGCCACGGGAAGAGGAAGCTGAGAAGCGAAGGAAGAAGGAGAAGTTAGAGAGAGAGGCGGAGAGAAGGCGTGGAAGGAATCTCCGGTGATCGGAAGAGAAAGCATTGTTGAAGAAGGAAGAAGAAGAATATGAAGATGAAGATGAAAATGATGATGAAGATGAAGATTGTTTGTTTGTTTTTTTTTTTTTTTTTGAAAGTGGAAGGGTTGACTTTTGGGTTGACTGTAAAACGCGGGTCTGTGTGTATGGTGTTTCCTTGTGATGTGGCGGGATTTGGAGATGGAAATTAATTATTTTTTTGCCGCCAATTTACTTCCTTCTTTCTTAATCACTTCATTTTCTTAAAAAAAAAATTTGAATTATAGCATGTCATTGGTAATAAGATTATGAGTTAATTTGTGGGAAAAATAAATTGATTTTGAAGAAAAAAATGACAATTTATAATGATTAAATTTATATCTTTAGTTTTCTTATAAAAATAATCAAAGTGATGGTTAGGATGGTCGGGAATAGTTCTTGTTTTTTTTATGGTTAAAGTATATTTTTGGTCCATTTTGTTTGCATCAAGTTTCAATTTAGTCTTTTATGTTTTGAAAGTATATTTTTAGTCCTTTTTTTGTTAACACCGTTAGTTTAGCTTAACGGAAAATGTTAACTTAACAATTTTAAATGTTTATTAAATACTGAAAAATGTTTAGATTAAAACATTTGAGTGTAATTATTCTTATATTTTCAAAATTTACTATTTTTGGTCCCAATTTAATTATTAAATAATCATTTAAAATTGTTAAATTAGCATTTTCCGTTAAGTTAAACTAACGGTGTTAACAAAAAAGGACTAAAAGTATATTTTCCAAACATAAATGACTAAATTGAAACTTGATGCAAATATAAGGAATTAAAAGTATACTTTAGCCTTTTTTTATAATTTTTTTTTATTTTGCCATTGACAACTTATACTTTGTTATCCTTTGAAAATGTTGTGAAAACATGTCATCTATTAGTTTAATTAAATAGAAAATCGTACTATGTATATATTTAAACATGTATAGTTTTTTTTTCTTTTGCTTAATCAGTATACACATTGTGATAGCACTTGTAGAGATTTTATTTTTTCAAAAAAAAAATACATGTATACGAGGTAAAATTAAATAACCATTATGTATGCATGTGATGTTTGTACATAGTGCACTAAGTTGAAGTGATTGGTTGATTAATAGTTGATAGAAATTACACCAAAAATTGATATGACACACAATAACTGATCATGATGAAACTAAACTGTTATTAAAAAATCATTATTTAAAAAGATTTTTATAAAATAATTATTTTATTCTAAGGGATTAAGCTTGATAGTATTTTAACTTTCATGGTGATGAGTACATTGTATGGCAAAACTAACTGACATTTACACGGAGTGACAATTTGTTTTGGTAAATACAAGTGCCAATATAATAGATTGTTTAGGTTGTTTTTCCTTGCTAAGGTCTTCTCTAATGTTTCATCCGCTAACTTGCTTAGGGGAAAAATTTATATCAAATTCTTTTCTCCAAGTTCTCAAGTTCTTTTAATATAAGAGTAACACGTGTCCTTCTATAACAATCATCCATTCAATCCTATATTAAAAGAACTTGTGATATAGTAGTGATATTCTCCTGAGGCATTTTTGAAAAACCGTTTTTCCATAATGACTACTACATTTGGGAGTACTATAGTAGTGATATTCTCCTGAGGCATTTTTGACCTCAATCGAGGTAACTAATTTTGACCAGTTATCACCTTATCACCTTATACTCATCTTATACCACCTATAAATGGTTTTTCATATTTAACAAGAAAAATATTGCACTCTATAAACTTTGCTTTAAAATTAGACTATTATTCAAGTTTACCTCTATTTAATGTTTACTGTACCATATGTGAATGAAAACCAACATACAATTGTACACTCACATTGAATATAAATTAACAGGATTTTAAAGAAGATCAAATTTTTTGCCAACTAAATAAGATAAGAATAAATAAAATACTACATGCAGTCCAAATTATTATATGATTAAATTGACTATTTTTGAGAAATTAAAGATGCAAGTCACTTTAAATTGTTCACGTTTTTCTTTTTTACCCAAAATTATTTATTTTGCTAAAACAAACTTATAAAATAGTAGATACAAGAAACATATGTTATACTTGAGTGATATGATTTACTTAGTTCAGGGCGTATAAAAAAGTTAACTTAATTTTTATAGTTAGAGGTGAGAGAGTGCTATCTTTCTATCTATAAATGAGATCATATAATTGCCATTCTAAATTTTAGGCAAACCGCAAACACTATGTAGTGCCTTGGATCATGTGTAAAGGGGAGCAGATCGTCTCATAATATCAAGATGATGTGTTGTACGCGGAGGAAGATGAAGTCAATATAACCCCTCTTTCGTTTTTTTTTTCAAATGTCAATGTAACCCTTCATAACAACGAAATTGAAATGTTGTACATCGTCTTCTCCAATCCAATGAAAAGTTACCAGTTTTCTTTTTAATCGTGGTTTCGGATTTCGGAATTTTTCTAAATGAGCAAGGGCACTACTCCTCCATTTCAAACATCTAGATCTAATTTTGATAGCGCACTTCTAAAATTTTCAAGTTCATGATATTTAAATGAAAATTAATTTAAATGACAATTATTTTAGTTAGTAGAAAGAATAAAATAAAGATAATTTCTTAAGTATTACTCCCTCTGTTCCTAAATATAAGATCACTTTATCGAATTTGGAGAGATTAAGGAAGACATTCCAATGAGTTAGGATTACATGAAATTTTCAAAATACCCCTCACTTAAGTTTTAAAAATATCTTCTCACCTTTAAACCACTATTTTTTGGGTGAAGGGAGTATAGGGGTAATTTGGGGAAAACCTGAGTAAAATTAGAAAGTGATCTTATATTTAGGAACGGGGGGAGTACTTTCTTTCAACCTAAATATAAGATCTAGTTGACTTTTTTTGAAAAAATTCTAAGAAAACAAAATAAGTTACTGTATTTATTAATTGATTTACCTCGTTCCCTTTAAAGTAGTTTATTTGAGTTATAAACTAATAGTTAATCTTGATATAAAAAACTAATAGTTAATTAAAAAATATGTCAAATATATCAAAATTATCTAACCTATTTGTTTAATAACATATTAAAAAAAAGTCAAATGAGTCTTATATTAAGGACCAGAGGGAGTATTTTGTAGAAAACTATAGCTTTTTTATATACATAACTTCTAAAGTATTAAGTCAAGATTTATATTAATATAAATGGTTCTAAGTGGACAAACACTCCTAATAATGTACTAAAATTGCTTTCATATTCGATACTTTGGGTGGGCATGTTCATGCATGAGCATGCACGTGCCCTCCCAGCATGTCTGATATTGTTGGAAAATCTTCCTTTTTCATTGATCATTAATGGAAATTCTAGAGAGTATTCTACTCAATAGTTGTCATTTGGATGTTAATAATCGTCACTCGTGATAAAAAAAGGAGAACATCTCTTTCGTGCATATCTGTTTCTATTAGCTTACTAATTGGATGCTCATTTATCTTTGGTTAAGAAGAATGGTGATCTATACACATTTTAAGTCTATAAGTAATACTCTTATTTTAATAAAAATATCACTTTAATTCTTTTATAAAAAATTTTAAAAAATGAATATCATTTTTTAATTATCAATAGAGATTTTTATAGGTTAATAATTATTTTGGTCAATAAACAATTATACAAGTATCAACTTAGCCAACAAACAATAAATGTTATCAGATTGGCTAACAAACAGTTCATTTTACCCTAAATAGAATAAAAAAGGCTTGCTATTGGTATCAGTTCTGAATCCGCCATGTTCCAAAAAACAAATACATTGGATTGTTAGGACACTTATCTGGGTGTGTGTGGAAGGCTTGATTTGTATTCTTTCTTCAACCGCCACTTTTTGGACCTTTCTTGCTGTCATTTTTGGTTCCTTCGTTGCTTGGGGAATGGGGAAATGCTGTGGAAAAAGGAATGAAGCCCTTGATAGATCCAACTAGATGGATGGACTATGGATTATATATATAAGTAACTTTGGCTGTTAAGAACTTTAATTTTCATATCATTATTTTTAGACTCTTCACGAACATTTCTTTTCTTGCACCTTCAATTTATTATTGTTCATTGCGAATTGCATTGCATGCTTTTCCCATTGATTGAGGTTGAGGGTGGTCGGATTTCTTTTTCTTTTTTGGGTATTTGGGTAAAGATTGCATCTTTTTGTAGCCTACATACATTTTATTCAAAATAACTGTCTATTTATCCCAATCATTCTTGTGTCAAACAACTACATTTTTCTTTAACTCTTATTATGGTGACCGCTAGAATACAATTTCTTTGAAAAACCTATATCACATGCAGAAATATGTTCAGGAGTGTAATTTCTGAAAACTCTAGCCAATGAAGTTGTAATGGTATAAGTTATTAGTTATGATTCTTAACTTAGTGTTCTAAATTGCATTTGTCTTGCATGGGTGACTTATGTTTATACCATTCATTGCATATCGTGTAAAGATTGAAACGAAGTTATTTGACAATCAGTGCATATGTCTTTTCCATACATGGTTATATTGTTTGTGGCTTGAAGTCATCTTTACAGTGAGTTGGTTCTTCATAAATATGTTTCTAGTGTCTGAGGATGATAATAATATTGTGTCTGAAACCACTGGTCCTGTGTTATAGCTATGGAACGAACTTTCACTCTCATTTGCTTACATTCTGGGGGTACATATCTTTGCAGAAAGCATTTACTTTTTAAATGCCTCTTTGTTATGGTGATTTCATTTGAAAGCTTGTATGTAACTTTGGGGATAACATAGTCCCATAATTCATATACTGAACCCATTGAGTCCTGCAATTTTAAAAATCTTTTATTTATCATATGGAAATGTATGTAAAGATTGTAACCTTTTGTAGCCAATTTTTTATTGAAAATGAGTAATACAATTCTTTTCATATTGAGAGTTCGATTTTATGCTCTTTTCCTTTGAAGAATCTTAATTTGTTTTTGGATTATTAGTGTTTTTTTTTTATTAAGATGATATATGATAGTATAAAATTAGTGATTGAGTTGGGGAAAATGACAGAAAAATGTCACTTGAATTTCATTTGGACAAATAGGGGTCTTCAATTGCAACTTGGACAAATATGGGTCAGTCCCCTATTTGTCCAAACTGAAGTTTGTGTCAAAAGACCCAAATGCCCTTATCTTATATTATCACATTATCCCTTTCTCTCCTTCATCATCTACAGATCGTGGGATCAAAACCAAATCATAGAACCATCATAGAACCCAACTACCTTCTTCTACGCAGAACCTCTTCCTTCATCTCCTTAATCGAACCTAAACCTCATTCTTCTTCACCGAATCCAACTCCCTGCAACACTTCCTCTCCATCACTCTCTCCCTCGTCAAACTTCTCTCTCTTCCCCAAGGTCTCATCTTTTTCTCCTTCTTATCTTCCCATTTCTCTTTTCATGCTCATGGGAATAATGGGTATGTCATTTTTTTTTGTTTTAACCATCTCATTCACCTGATACTGTCTTGGGGAACTCCATTTATATGGAAGTTTTTTTCTATTTCACTACAGTAGTGTAATGGAGTTATTAAGGAATAGAAATCCTCGTCTTATTTTAGGTATGACTCTATTTTTAATTATGATTGGCAAAGAGGAACGATGAATGTTGGTTGGTTGCAAGTTTAATTGGGGATTTTTGCTGTTGCATTGGCCGGACTGAAAATATAGAGGGTTTCATTTCTCTGGTTTTAGGAATATGCTGAAAGTATTCTTAAGTATAATTAGAGTGAAGTTAGAAGTGCTGGGGTTAAATAATCAGGAAGCACATGATTTCCATGGAGCTATAAATGTTCTGTCATGATTGAATACTTGTTTGCTGTTGAAGGTGTATAATGGTATATGACATAACCAAAAATAATAATCATTTTGGATATGTATGAAACATTCTGCAGAAAAACCATGGTTTTGGCTGAATTATAGTTTACTCCTGCTTTATGGTTCAATTTATCCAAATAAATGCCTTGGTGAATTATAGTTTACTCTTGCTTTACAAAACATTCTACCTCTATTTCCTTCTTCTCTGCTCTTTTGATTGAGCATAATGATTTGTCTGTTATGTAAACCATGTAGGTTAGCATATAAATGTTGTTATGCATATTGAAAACATTGATTTTCCTGCAATGGCGGAACTGATGTGAGTTACAAATACCTTAATTTCTCATTGGAGAATTGGATGAGTGACTTCATGTTAGTCATAAAATTTGTTGCTCTTTCTCTTTTACTGGCTGCTTGTTTTCATTGACTTCAGAAAAATTGTCACATCAAGTATTTTTGGTAGTAAATATTAATATTTTGATCACTACTTTTTTTCAACAATAAGCCAACGAGTTTCCACTTTGTCAATCAGGAACCATGGAAGCCTCATCTTATGGAGCCTAAAATGCCACTGCACCAAACATCACTAAGGACCTGCCTACCTAGAGTGAAAAGTCTTGGGAATCAGAGCAGAAGAAGCCCGGAAAACTTCATAAATTTAAAACTAGGCCTTCAATGATGGACAATAGTTATTTTTAGGTTGATTAAGTAGTTTTATATATAGTTAGGCTGAACAATATACCACGGTGTGAATGTTGTATATATAAGCTTGTTACTAGGTTCAATTTCTGGGAAGATTTGTATTGTCGTGAATATTGTATTTGTTGATATGGTTTACAAGTTTAAGAAATGTTAGTTATGAAGCTAACTGTAATTTATAACATAGTATTACACATAACTACTTTAGAAACGCAGTTAGGTATATACATGTAAAGCAAACAAGTAGATTAGAAATGCAAGTTATAAAGCTAGTTGTAATTTATAACATACATTTGACCATTTAGCACCTTTGACTAACTACTTGCCTGAAAAAAAAAGGGTTATTCACTGCCCAAGAATCGTCATTCACTACCATGCATAACGCTATTTACTACCAAAGTATCGCAATTAACTGCCACGTTTTACCAAGGGTGCCCCTTTCATTAACTACTTGCCTGAAAAACAAAAGGGTTATTCACTGCCCAAGAATCGCACTTCACTACCCGTGTGTCGCTATTTACTACCAAAGTATCGCAATTAACTGCCACATTTCCCGAAGCTGGCAACTTTGATTAACTACTTGCTTAAAAAACAAAAGGGTTATTCACTGCCCAAGAATCGCAATTCACTACCCGAGTATCACTATTTACTACCAAAGTATCGCAATTAACTGCCACGTCTTCCCTTAGTTAGCACCTATGATTAACTACTTGCCTGAAAAACAAAAGTGTTATTCACTGCCCAAGAATCGCAATTCACTACCCGTGTATCGCTATTTACTACCAAAGTATCGCAATTAACTTCCGCATTTCTCGAAGCTGGCATCTTTGATTAACTACTTGCCTGAAAAACAAAAAGGTTATTCACTGCCCAAGAATCACAATTCACTACCTGAGTATCGCTATTTACTACCAAGTATCGCAATTAACTGTCACGTCTTCCCTTAATTATCACATTTGATTAACTACTTATACACACACACACACACATGTCACCAACATAATAGCATTTTTCTTGACAAGTGAACATTAGGATTCTGCATCACAGATAAGTTTTTTGCATCATGTAGTATTTTCATCAAGTGAACAAGTGAACATTAGGAATAAGCAGCATGTAGTATTTTCTGCATCACAGATAAGCTTTTGTTCATCACATATCAGTGTATGTCCATCATAGATCAGTTTTTTTGCACTACAGATCAGCTATTGTGCATTACAGATCAGATCAGTTTTTGAAATCATGTCTTTTCATATTAATGATGTGTAAATTTTGCCTTTGTGATATATAGGCTCAAACTCCCTCAAACTACCTGCCACAATCATTGGAAACACATGCAGGACAACAATTTCTATTTTAAGGTAAAAAAATATAGGAAGGGAAAATGTGACTTTATTATAATCAATGTGTGCATTACATCAAGATGCCAAACACAACTGTAATTAGGTGCACCTATACATTGCGTTACAACTTTTTTTTATCTATCAGCACAATTGTAATTAGGTGCAGCTATACATTGCCTTACATAAGGGAAAATGTAACACAATATTCAGCACAAATATATTGTGTTACAACTTTTTTTTATCTATCAGTAACCTATACATTGCTCTACTTTCTTCCTTATTAGGTGCAGCTCCAACTTCCATAATAGCTTCAGCAAGCTCTAGTCAGTTTATGTTAGATGCATCTCCATTTTCTTTGGCTTCAACGATGTCCAATCAATTTTCAGCATACCAAGGGCCATCCTCTTTAGCTTCAACAATGCCCCATCAATTCCTTGCATTTGGAGGGCCATCTATAGCTTCAACATTGTTCAATCATCATCAAGGAAATGACAACAACCACCTACAATAACAATTCAGATTGCAAGGCTTTAATGATTCAATGAATCATGTTCTTTATTTTATACCATTAATACAGATTTACAATATTGCATAAACTCAGTACAATAGTTTCATAATGTTGTAACAGTCAGTAAACATTTAGATTCCTTTTTCTTCTTCCACAGAATATTTGATAGTGAATATTAGTTCTCACATCTCACTTGAATTGCATGTGGTATACTCAGCTATACTAGCAGAGAAGATGCAATCATTAAAGCACTTGTTTGTTATATGAAAATAAGAAATTGCAGCAGGCAGCAGATATCAAATTAGTAATGAATTGCATCTCAGAATTACAGAGCAGATATCACATCACACTTCAGGAAAAATGAGACCATTTGGAAGCTCTGACTAAATGTCAATATAACAACGAGTAATCTAAGAGGCTGAGGCTTCAGATGATAGTGTGCAGCTTTTCAACTTTATATTACATGAATTGCATCAGATGATAGTGTGCATCATGATCAATTTTATAGTAATTTGGTCATGCATTCAGCATTTTAATTAACAATACAGTAAAAGTACTAAGGAATTCAATCTAAAAGAAGAATAATTTTGCAACTACAACATGCACAAATTGTTTGGCAGAGCATAAAAGAATAAAAGCCAGAAGAACATGCTTGAATTCCTCATCTACTTCCTTTAAAGCAGACAACCGTCAAAATCCACATTCAAAAAAAAAGGGGAAATAAGGAAAATCAGAATCAATTACATCTCATAAGGGAAATAAGGAAAAAGAAAAGAAAGCTTCATACTTGACAAAGAAAAATCATGAACTTGCCAAAGACTTAGCTTCTGTGACACCCTGCCTCATCTTCTTCTTGAGCTAGGTTGATTGAGGATTGAATCGACCCCGCTCACAACCTTGGCGACGCCTTCCACCAAAGCTTCACCAAACCCCCACCTCGAAGGAGAAAGACGTACTCTTCGTGCTCAAGTTCCTCGAAGAAGATAGGGTAGGGCAAATGAAGGTGAAGAAGTTGATGAAGAAGGGGAAGAGTAGGGTTTCTTTTGTTTGATGAAGTGGGGCTTGGACAAAGAGGGGTCAAAGTAGGTTGCAATTTGATTTCTAAAAGAAAAAAAAAAAGAAGGGCATAAAAGACATTTCCTTTACATTTCATTTAGGACAGAAAGGGGAGTGACCCTTATTTATCCCTTTCACAATTGGAGTGACCCTTATTTGTCCCTTTCCCAATTGGAGACCCCTATTTGTCCAAATGAATTTCAAGTGGCGTTTTTCTGTCTTTTTCCCATTGAGTTGGGATAATCGGAGTTGAAAAAATGAAGAGAAAAAATTTTAGAGAGGGGAATGATTTGAGTGTTTATGTAGTCAAATTGATGTGAGTTAGATTAGTTTAATGTGGAGGAATTAAAATTGTTGCTATGTTTCAGTTCATAATCTTACTGCTATTGGGTTCTTTGATATGTAAGCCTGCAAGAAATTAAAGTTTCTAAACAATTGAATTTGGAAGAATCTGAAATATTAGAATCTTAAAAAATTGCTACATGCAAATTTATTTTGGTTCAATGGCTTTTTCAAACAGATACTTGTTGTCCATATATTTGGTTTATTTTAGGCATTATGGGTGTCAGTAAAGTTGCTGCATGTTGAAATATTGAATAATGCTTTTAGTTTTATGAAAATGTAATTAGACTACAATATGGTTGCTAATGAAATCCCTCCCCAATAGCACGTCTTTTCATTCTCTCTCAGATTGTGGTCCTTTTCACCGTTTCCACAAAACTCCATTTGGCGGTGATCATTGTTTCTTCACCATTTTCTTTTAATCCCCAACATTTTTCTGGTTTTATTTCCCCTCTCATCACACCAATTTTGCTTTGTGTATCCATCAATTCCATTAGATTCATTTAAAACTCTGACTTTTGTTTGTTACTCTATTTTGTGCGAAGATCATTTACACTTGCTGCATTTGCAACTTCGCCTATCAAATTACTTTTACATATTTTGGATTTCATTTTCCTTCATTTATTCCCCTTTTACTTTTTCCAATCACATTCTACCCTTCTTTTTTGTCAAACGTTTTTCACACTTGTACATCATTTCGATTTTGCACACTGGTAACGTCCTTCTCTGTTCTCCAGTGTCGGTTTCCTTTTCATAATCCTCCCCAAACTTTGTAACTGGTGGAAATTTCTTCTTTATAGGCACTTCAATTACATTTGCACCGTTTTTCAATTAATTGAGTTCACAATTTTGCATTACAGGGGCAATTCTTGTTTCATTTCCTGTGCCCTTCCTTTCAAATTTTCTTTTAATTTTAACAGTTACGTGTCTAAATTAAGGGGCTTACAAGTTTCCATTCATTACATATTTTCTTTTTCCTCCCCTTATCATTTTCTTCCACAATTTTCTACACATCATTTTTCATATATCTATAATTGTTGGAACACTTGGGAAACTGATTATTGTTGGTGTACTTTTCATTTTCCTTGCTATGGATTGTTGTTTCCAGTGTTTCAGCTTCAGTTCCTTGTTTTGCTGTTATTTATTATGCACAAATTTTAATTCACAAGATGTGATTTCATTGTAGAGAGGTTGTTGTCTTGGCTGCAAATGCGGGATGGAAAGACTGTTTTTATGTTGAGAAACCACCAGAACAAGAGGAGGAAAACATAGACAACATTGTTTTTATGTTTGCTGTAAATAGCTGCTAATGGGGAAGGGGTCATATTTTGTATGAGTATTTTTCATAGGGAAAGACGGTTTTTTTCTGAAGTAGTTTCTTTTAATGATTGAAGTACCTAATGAAATCAATGCAAAAATTGAGGTGTTTTTGTGAATTTCTAATCTATGTATGCATCAGACATGAGTAAAATTCTTAAGTGGTATGCATTGATAAACTCTATAATTTCACATATTTCATCTCATTTTCCCTTGAATATACATGATTTTTGGTGGTAAGTAATGGGGATAGACATAATTATACATAGGAAAAAGGAAAGTTAGAAAGATAGGCATTTGAGTGAAATTTAGAGTTATATTTGTGCCCAAGTGATTTTTGTAGCTCATCAACCCTCCTTCTCTTTTGTAGAAAGAGGTGGACAAGTGAAGAAGGCTTAAGAAAACATGGAATTATGAAGAAAAGCATAGGACAAGTTAAGCAAGTGACAAAAGAGCAAAAAAAGGAAAATTTCTTAATGCTGTTTGTTGAGCATTCGTTGCCAAACAAAGGCACGACGAATGATGTTCTTCTCTGCCTCTGATCCGTTTGTTGAGCCTTCGTTGTGCAACTAACGGGCAACGAACAAAAACCAAAACTCTGCGTTTTAAGTGTGCTGAAAGTGAAAAATTGGAAGGCATAAAAGGGCAGCTCGCAACAGATACAAGGGGGCCGACTTCTTGGAGTTCTAGGGCAACAAAAACTCATTCTTCTTGGTCTTTTGGCTTGGATTATGCTTGGGGTTTGAAGATTTGAAGCTTGGGAGTTTGGTGGAGAGTTTAAAGCCTCTCCATTTTGGGTTTCCTCTTCATTTTCTTCTTCCTATTTTTGTGAGCACTTATGACTCTTTACTCATTTTGGTATTGTAGTTCATATTTGATTATGAGTAGCTAAATCCATTTATCTAGGATTATTTTGAACCCTTGTATGGAGTAACTCTTTAAACTCCAATCCTTTTGTGATTAATGTATATATATGTGTTTATTTTACTCTAGCCTTAATGTCTCTAAGTGATTGATCACCATTTAGTTGTTCATTTAGCTTATGACTTGAGAGAGCTAAGTTAAGTGTAGAACTTGAGTAAAATAGTGTGAGAACTTGAAGTTTGCATGACAAATGAATAGTTTTGTTAATAAGATAGACATATACTTATTAGCCTCACATAACCACATTAGGGTTGAAACTTAGAAATTGGGTTTTATTAATTATGACAAGAGATTGGATAATTAATGAAATTAAACACTTGTTCTTGACTCGACGGAGCGTTTACAAGTATTTTAGAACCCTAAGTTAACGCATATATAAACATTAAAGCAATTAGGAGAGGAGTTGATTAAAGGTTACAAGATACAAGGGGGATAAATAATCCTAGATACCAATTAATCCTTGAAGAAACCAAAAATATTTGATATCATTTTATCATTTTAGTTTTAGCAAAGAGCTTACTTGTTTGACCTTCAATCATGTTATGGTTAGCTCAACTTAATTTAATCACCAAACCTTTTGTTTGACCGGATTTGTATCCCAATCCTCGTGGGAACGATCTTTACTTTCACTTTATTACTTGGCGCGACCCGTATACTTGCGGAGCGAACATCCAAGCAAATAGCTTGGTGGCTGATTTAGAAGGAGCAACACTAGAATGAGAGACAAATATCTCAACTCCATCTTACAGCCTAATGAAGAAAAAAAGTTCAATTTCATGAATTTTATATCTCTCTTGCGCTTGTGGCCACTTTGTCCGGATGCCTTCTCCAAACTGGAATAGAGGGTCAGTAGTATCTACTGAGTCGTTTTCCCACTTCGGGAGCAGTAGGTTACAACACTATCAGAAGCCAGTTAACACTGTCCACAAATGTGGCTGCACGCGCCTTATGAACTCACTGGAAAAGAAAAACAAGCCTTCAGACATAAGAGAATCATTAAGCGAAGCATTATTTTGTCCATAAATAAGAGGGACGCACTTGTGTGGCATGTAAGAGTAAAAGTAAATAAGATAGCTTTTCCCAGTTAGTTAAAGATAAGCCCTCAACCTATAAGAACAGTTAAGAATATCAATAACCATAACAGCTCTTGAAGGCAAATATGCATTTGAAAATTTAAGAAGCAAAGCAGAGAAACAGTTTTGGAGCCACATTAAATTGTTAGAAATTTGATGTATTTTTTGCCCAAAAATATGAATGGTATGGTTTCCTTTTCTAAAACAGTCTATCACAATGTAGGAACCATACATCAAAAAAGTTAAGGCCCCTTGCGCTGGCAGATTAGCCGTATGGATCTTCTAGGTGCCTTCTGCTTCTTAATATCCCTGAACCTTTGAATCTTTCCGTTTTCTCTTTCTTTGAAGTTCCACTTTAGAATCCTGATCATCAGACACTGGACCAGACTTAAAGGGGATCACCAAACTGTGAGCATCTGAAAGAATTACCCAAGCATAAGCTTTAATGAATTAATTAAATGCCAAAATATATTATTACAAAATGTTGTTGAGAATGGGGATTACTCTGAACTCTCCCTTCCATTAACAGTCTTGCCCAACTCCTGTAAACGACAGTTGTTTAAAAAATTATACAAGGAAATTCATAAGAAAGAAGACAAATATAAGGCACTTTGTGAGAAACAAGCCAAGCTTGCTGGTGATCGCCAGACAAGAAATGTTTGGTTTGCATATTATAGACTTGTGTTATTTTCCTTTCCAAATCACGTCTGATTACCTCCAAAAGCACAAAACATACACAAGTAACATGCATTGTATGGCCAAAGCCTTCCTGCATATGAAGGACATATGATTACTGTGTTTAGTTACATCAGGATGATCAGCAGCACTTCTTCTCCAAGGCAACTTAGCTTTTCGCATCATTGTATGGCCAAAGCCTTCCTGCATATTAAGGACATGATTACTGGAGCAGATGCTATTGTAGAGAGATAACTAACATGCATTGATTAATAAAGCAGTTCTAAGTATGGAAGTATTTATTTCTTCATCAATTTTCGTGTAAAGTGCCTTAGGAAGTAGGAGCGTCATGCACTCCAAGGCATATTA
Organism: Mimosa pudica; assembly: GCA_029929735.1. NCBI lineage: Eukaryota > Viridiplantae > Streptophyta > Magnoliopsida > Fabales > Fabaceae > Mimosa > Mimosa pudica. The sequence continues at coordinate 18,090,445 of JAKELP010000012.1, read as the reverse complement.
TGCATAGTTCTTGTTGATTTTTGACATAAATTATATAAATTGAACACTTACATGACCGTTCAATTCAATATCATACTAATCCTTTTTGTTGCTTCTTCTCAAGAACAAAAGATGAAGCAATTGGCATTTGTGCTAAAGAAGCATTCTACAACTTTCACCATAATTTAAGAATACAAGAAAATAGTTTGATTAAAGAATTTATAAATTTATAGTTGATGGACATCTAAATATGGTAATATGATCAGTAAGCAGTGAGCAACATTAAGATCAGACTTTATAGTAATTATAAGAGGAGCGAAAATTAATAATGAAAAACAAATAAATCAAGTTAAGCATATCTACAGTCTACAGGGTAACTTTAATCTCTAATAAAACATCAACATTTCCAAGTGCCACAAAATAGAAGGGTTGACGCACTTTATAGTAAAAATCAAAGGAGTGAAAATTAATAATGATCGCCGCATAAACATTAATAGAATCAGTCTCAATACACCAGATATGACAGATTTGTTAAATCTTTGCTCCTAAATATAAGATTATTTTTATTTTTTTTCCCAACTTTTTCCTAAATTAACCCTAATAATAATCTCTATCTATAATAGCAAGTAAGAGAGAGAGAGTAGGGATAAAGGTAAATTAGTTAGGAATAAATTGGTAATATCATGTGATAATAAGTTAATAACTACCCGAACTAACACCCTTAATCTAATCAAATTAAGAAAAGTGACCATATATTTAGAAACCTAGATTCTCATGCCCCTCACGAGAGTCTTTTCATATCTACATTTTATTTTCATAGGGAAATAGTACTTTTAAGTTATATTACAAGATTCAATTAATTTGATTTGGATGATTAAATAAACTGGGCATAATTTATAAGTTATCAATTCTGATAAGATTACTTTCTAACTTTTTCCAAACTAACCCTACAATGCTCATATAAAATAACAAGCAAAAGAGGGAGGATAAAGATAAAGGTATATAGTTAGGATAAATCGGAAATATCATATATAAATAATTAATTTAATTAACTTCCTTAATTTACTTAAATTATGGAAAACAATCTTATATCTAGGAACGAAGGGAGTAATAGATTGTTTGGGTTGTATTTCCTTGCTAAGGTCCACTCTAATGTTTCATTTTTCTATCACATCAGCATCATTACCAAACTAACCAACGCAGCCGAGGGCATGACGCAGCCGAGGGCATGACAGTAATCTTGTGATAATATTTATGGTGGGCTTGGCCCACACACAAGCCACTAAAACCAAAAAACGCTGACAATGGCATTTTTGGTCATCCTCTCTCGCTTATCATACTGCTGGAAGTATTTTATTGGTGTGCCGCTAACTTGCTTACCACGTGACCACAGCGTGTTTTTTACTTTTTTGTATCACTAGTCGGCTTTTTTGTTTGGGTTGTAAGTTACTATACTTATCCGTTTGCTAAAAGAAGTTACTATATTTATTTTCAATATTATTTTTTTTTAAACACCGCCCGGTAATATGATGTCTATTAGCAACTGATTAATTCGAACTCAAGAGGTAGAAGTTTCTTTAATATTGTTTAAAATTATATTCTTAATTTTAATTAGATTTTTAATATTTAAATTTATATTTTATTTGTCTTCCATAGATCAAACAAAAAATTAAAAATATGGGGATGAAACTAAAGAACAAAATGTGCAAAGTAAGACAATAAGGACAAAAAGGACAATAAGGACAAAACATTTATATAAGATTAATATAACATGATACAAAAATGCGAGTTGCTGTTGACAAATGCACAAAGCGCATATTATTTATTAAGATTGGTATGGATAGAAACTGTTGTTGACATGTACTAAGCTTGGATTGGATATGGCTAAGAGTTCATTTAATTAGTACATAGGTCGGACAGGCAAAAAGGTGGTAATTGGAAAAATGGCATCATCTTGATGGCATTGAATATCAAGTGTGTAATGAACTTCAGTGGTAAGATAAAAGAAATGAATGATTTGATCTGAACCCAAACAAACCCCACTTTCCCTTGGAAAAACGCCGTCAAAAGAAGGAAATATAAGAGAAGGTGTTGATCATTGGGAGGCCATATATGTTTGCACCATTTAAAAGCATTTCCTGTGCACAATGGAAGGGCCAGACTCGTCGTACTCTGCCTTGGCAATCCACATCTGCATCAACCCCAAATACAAGTTAATATATCATCATGACCATGCATGAGGCTACCACACCGAATGGTGCTACTCTCCATCTTGAATACAAGACCAAATCAACTTGTTTTTTAACTTTTATCACAATGTTCAATTAATTTGATTTGGATTGTTAAATAAACTCGACATAAGTTACAAGTTATTATATTGATTCTGATCAATACACAACATATTCACCTAATTTTTTTAATGTTAAGGATATAATTATATTAATAAGTATGATATGTTTTTCAAAACTATTAGATTTATTTGTTTTCCTTAATTTTCTTGGCATCTTATTTACTTAAATACTGCTTATTAGGTTTGTTGTGAAAAGCTGAGCCATAATTATATAATTTATATCTTATATTTTGGATAAAAACCAAATACTCAAAGGTATACTAAAGAACATAGGGAGTATTAGATTTGCTTAAATAAAAATGATATTATGCATTATCATCATCTTCTTAATCTAATCAAATAACCTAACTTGGTTCTATATTTTATACTCCATCCGGTCCTAAATATAAGACCTAATTGACTTTTTTGAAAAATTCTAAAAAAAAAGCAAACTAAGTTAATTATAAATTGATTTACCTAATTTTTTCCCTTAAACTAGTTTATTTTACTTATAAACTAATGAATAATTTAAAAATATATCAAATATGTCATGATTTAATAGACTATTTTGCAACCTTAACTTCTCCAAAAAAAGTCATCTAGATCCTATATTTAGGACCGGAAGTAATATTATGAAACTAGAGTGTGCGTGTGTGTATTGAGAAGAGGAGTTGAACCTGTTGGAAGGTGCTGAGAGAAGCCAAGATGGAACCACCAATCCAGACACTGTACTTCCTCTCTGGAGGAGCAACCACCTTGATCTTCATGCTGCTGGGGGCCAAAGCAGTAATTTCCTTGCTCATCCTGTCAGCAATACCAGGGAACATAGTAGATCCACCACTGAGCACAATGTTACCATACAAGTCCTTCCTGATATCAACATCACACTTCATGATAGAATTGTATGTTGTCTCATGAATACCAGCAGCTTCCATTCCGATCATTGAAGGCTGGAACAACACTTCAGGGCACCTGAAACGTTCAGCACCAATGGTGATGACTTGTCCATCGGGCAACTCATAGCTCTTCTCAACAGCAGAACTTGTCTTTGCAGTTTCAAGCTCTTGTTCATAGTCAAGTGCTATGTATGCAAGCTTTTCCTTGACGTCCCTCACGATTTCACGCTCAGCAGATGTGGTGAATGAGTAACCACGCTCTGTGAGGATCTTCATGAGAGCATCGGTGAGGTCACGTCCTGCCAAATCAAGACGCAGAATGGCATGTGGCAGTGCATATCCTTCGTAGATGGGCACGGTATGGCTCACACCATCACCAGAGTCCAGAACAATACCTTCACAAGTTATATCACAAGCAAAAGCAATCAAGTAAGATATTATCTTCACTGAAATTAAAATTCAAATGTAGGATACATTTATTTTTATTAGTTTTGGTATGTAATTTAAGTTAGTTCATGTGACATGTATTTTTTTTTTTTCAAAAACACTTCCTCACTCTTTCTCCCCCTCCTTTTGATTATCTTAAACAAGCATTATAGGGGTAATTTAAGAAAAAAAGTTAACAAGAATAAGAAAAATAAGTCTTATATTTATCGATTGCACATTCTTTAATTTTTGGAGAAAGTCAATTGTACATTATTAACTGCACTTCTCCACCAAAGCTACTTATCAAATTGGACCTCATTCCAAAATATATTTTATGTATTGATTGTGAGATTCTAAACAAAATATGTAACGTTATGATATTTCCTAGACAAAAAATTGGTTCACTATGATTTCGCAAAGAGCTACAACTTTAATTCAAAATGGTCCACACAATTCATGTATGACTAATAATGAATAAAGGATGAAATGAAGCACTTTTTTATATGATGAGATGAAATCTTATATTTGAGCATTGTGAAGGAAAGAATGGCTAACCGGTGGTACGGCCACTGGCGTACAAGGAGAGGACGGCCTGAATGGCAACATACATGGCGGGGGTGTTGAAGGTTTCGAACATGATTTGGGTCATTTTTTCACGGTTAGCCTTTGGGTTAAGGGGTGCCTCTGTGAGCAAAACAGGGTGTTCCTCTGGTGCCACACGGAGTTCATTGTAGAAAGTGTGATGCCAAATCTTCTCCATGTCATCCCAGTTACTCACAATACCATGCTCAATTGGATATTTCAAAGTCAATATACCCCTCTTTGATTGGGCCTCATCCCCTACGTAGGCATCTTTCTGGCCCATCCCAACCATTACTCCAGTGTGACGTGGGCGCCCCACAATGCTGGGGAACACTGCCCTTGGAGCATCATCTCCGGCAAATCCAGCCTGACAAAATTCCAAATTATTAATGACATATGTGTTGGGAAGAGCCAATCTATCATATAAGTTTAATTCAATGTGATAGGGTTCAACCCATCACTATATATATACCATTATTGATCCACATCTAATTCTTTGGATGTTGAACCTTATCTATCTCTAATATTTAGCACTATAATTTTTTTTTCTCTCATTATTTTCTTTCTTTTCATGGGCTTATACTCTTTTTTAGAATCCTAGGGATCTTTAAGTCTGCCTAGGCTTGTACTCTTTCTTTTATGAGTCTTAGGGACCTTAGGTCTGCCTAGACTTATATACTATTTTTTGAGTTTTTTTAGCTTAAGAGGTCTCGGGTCTACAAATATTTCTCTCCTTTTTTTCCTTTTTTTTCATTTTTTCATTTTTTCTTTTCTCTTGGTCTCATTGATTAAATGACTTTGATATCATGTTGAAATTTAGATCAATAACATGATATCAGAAACAATTAATCAAATAGTTTTTTAAGACAATATTGAATATTGTAAGGGCTATTGTATAGTACCTTAACCATTCCCGTTCCATTGTCACAGACGAGTGGCTGAATATCCTCTGCGTCCGCCATTTAATATCTCCTGTTGAACCATTTGTGCGATTTAAATTTCTATTAGAAAATTTCATGATGACAATGACGAAATTTAAGCATTGAATAAAAAAACAAGTTCAAGTTAGACAATTGAATATACAAGACCATTCTGAAATATGAAACATATATCCTTATATACTACACATGATGTCTTGTTGTATGTTTTCAATTTCTATATATTAGAGTCTCATATTCCTTATAATATTGAGTTAGCATTCATTGTGTAATGCATGAAGTACATATCACCTTTCATCAAGTTTTTACACCACTAGTGAAATCAAATGCAATTAAGACACATACAACCATTTTAAAAGATATTATATTCTGATCACTATAACCTCTCAAAAGGTTATTAGCTAGTTAATACTGAAAATACATGTCCATATATATAGGTTTAGCTAGAATATAAGCCAACGACTGAATTGACATTTGATGTAACAAAAGGAGATGCAAGTATGAGAAGGGCAAACGAATTAACATGAATATTGTTGTAGGAAAGAAATTTGTCACCTGGATCTGGTAGGGAGAGAGGAATTGATCAGGTGGGTTGAAAAACTAGAAAACGAGGGGAAAAGATTACGTGAACAAATGAAAGCCAGCCTTAAACATGTTTGGATTTATAAGTAAAAGAGGCAGGGCCAACCATTGAAACGATTTCCATGTTCCTCCTTACGTGTGTAGTTTCAATTTGTGGTTCTTTTTCTTGTTTCGGTCAAATCTTCAACATTTCATTTCAACTCCACCTTTTATTTCTATTTAAGTCGTTTCTTCCACCCTTTCCTCCCCCCTCATTTATGCATCATTACTATAATTATTATAGTCACATTGTTTTAATCTAGCCCCGAGCTTTTATAATTTAAGGTATATAAACGAAATCGCGAAATTAAAAGAAAACAAAATGCTTGAATGAGTCACCGCTCGATCTGGTTCTGAAGATAATTTTCCTGGAATATATGATTAAACATATACTACCTCCGGTCCTAAATATAGGACCTAGATAACTTTTTTTTTTGAGAGGTTAAGATTGCAAAATAGTCTATTAAATCATGACATATTTGATATATTTTTAGATTATCTATTAGTTTATAAGTAAAATAAACTAGTTTAAGGGAAAAATTAGGTAAATCAATTTATAATTAACTTATTTTGTTTTTTTACGATTTTTCAAAAAAGTCAATTAGGTCTTATATTTAGGACCGGAGGGAGTATATTTTTAGAAAAACCGAATATCCATATAGAGACAAGGAAAAGGAGTGTTCACGCTCAAGGCTTGCGAATTATTTTTGGTAATATACACTATCAATGTCAATTTTGTATGCCTACATACAAGAAATCTTTGACCAATCGGATCTACACAACTTATTTTTAGAAAAACAAAATATCCATATAGAGAGAAGGAAAAGAATGTTCACGCTCAAGGCTTACGGGGTATTTTTGGCATCATACACCATAGCATTGTCATATTTATGCCTACATCCAAGAAATTGTTTGACCAATCGGATTTATACAACTTATTTGAAAGTTTCACACATGTGTATCTTATATTGGAATTAATTTTCTGAGTGGCTTGGGTGGTTTGACGGATCTAAAAACTGATCTTTTGAACTAAAAAACGTGTAAAGAACCTTTGGCCAATAAGTGGCTTACCCAGTTTGACCTATGTAGTGTCAAAGACCCTATGGCTGGGGAGTTCACAGGTTTGACCTATGTAGTGTACGTCCATGTGTACCTTCATTTGCCTCCTACTACAAAAAACTCAAAAATGTTTTGCCTTGCCAATGCCAAACACATCAATGATATGAAAAAGCACTCCAATGCTCATGACTACGTTTATGGGGACTAAGAGGAAGCATTTATGTATTTATAAGCTGTTTTAATAACTTCAATTTTACTTATAGTAGTCTTTGGTATCAGCACAGCAATCAAACAATTACGGAGTAATAGAAATTACTTGAGGTACAAACTTTATGGCCGCATAAGTCCGAAGACAACGTACTTGAGTTCATTAAACAATTTCTCGTGACTAGTGACATTGACCGAAATTAAGTTTAAGCTGTGAATTAATTTTTCATTATAAATAAATGAATCCTTTAGAAGCCAAGTTAACGTCATTTTACTAAAGCCACAAATATATCAAGTAAATTCCAAAAGAATTGAGGAGAAAACACGATACATCATGCATGAATTGTATCATTTGCATTGTATGGTTTGGTTAATTGGATCGGATGAGATAGATGGCCGAATAAGATGGGCCCAATATAAAGTATTATTGCATGGAACTCGATTTAAACTTGGGACCTTGGGTCATATGGTGGCCTGATTGTATTGTTCTTCATCTAATAAGAAAAGTGAAATCTGAGATGATGGATAGGGAAGAAGGGGGACAGGATGATGAGAGAGGAGAGGAAGCAGAATAATGATGAAGCATGAGCATGCATTGTGGGGGGCAATTATGTCCCATTACCCTTACTGTGTGTGTCCTTTATACATAATTAACATCATCTCTCCCTCCTTTTTTTGAGTTCTGATAAAAAAAATAATTAACGTGGTCCATAAAACAAAGTTTACTTTGAGTGGTGAAATCCAAGCAATCCATAGGGTACGTTTGGATGTCCAGAAAGTGTTGGAAGGAAAGGGAAAGTGAAAGTGAGTTAAGGTTATTTAGTAATTTACATATATCGCGGGACCCACAAGTTTTTTCTCTCTATCTCACACTTTTCCTGGGCCCCACAAACTTTTACATCTCATCATTACTTAATTTACCTCTACTTTACATCTTTACCCTCTTATACTCAATTCCATTTCCATTTCCATCAGACACTTTCCATCCAACCAAACGGGTAGTTCCACTTTCTGCAAAATCAACCTGTCACTTTCATGAATATTTCAAGATACCATCAAATTTAATCATTATTCCCGCAACTGCAAACCAAACTAATTATCATCCCATAGCCCCAATGGATATGGATCCTAAGTAACCAAACTTACCTAATATATTGACTTCCTCCTCCCCTCTATAATATTTTGTTCAACTCCAAAACTTCCCGAGTTTGTAAAGTCCAACTAAAAGAAATTTTAAAATCTCACGTAAGTAGTTTAATTAATCACTAAAAGCTCTTGAGAGGTTAATTAATAAATCATGGTGAGCTGTTGACATTTTTTAAGCTGGATCTTATATCTGCTTTTTATTAGTTTAGAGACTTTTTGTTGTTTAAGTACTTCGTCTGTGATTAGATTACATAATTATTCATTTAAAATTTACAAGGCCTGACATATCCGTCTCCACTAATTTTTATATGTAACACAGATTAAAGTACTTAATCATCCGAAGAGAATTGGCCAGCGCTTTGAGATGTAATTTTCCAGATTCAAATAAAAGTAGTCATAACCCAAATTAAAGCAGCTGTCAACTTCAATGCAGGGGATTTTAATTTCACTACATACACCTTACTATTTGGTTTTGTTATTAGTTTAAACGATAATAGGATAAAATATATAGTAAGGGATTAAGACCTGACACTGTTTTTATCATCACATGTAACGTGGATTTATATATATTATATGTTCCATATGTCAACAACTTGTTGAACACATCTTGGACGTTTCCATATGTCCAACTATACCACACACACGGGCATACATCTTCAAACAAAACCCAAATATATTATCATTATTCTGTCTTTGAATATGCCTGGACACGAGTTATTAAATCGCATCAACGACTCTGAATTTACGTACAGAGATGCATGATAATAAGAGGGAGAGCAATTAAATAATGATCATCCCCAAAACACCATCAAATCTCTCTGTGAATCGATGTGTAATTATGTTGTTCGGAAAAGGAACTCTATTTTCTATTGTGAGAGGGTTAAAGCAACCACAGCATGATAAATTGATTTAATTTTGGTTGAGGCACAAATTAAATGAAAATGCATGTTATTTTAAAGGGAAACATTTAGATTTGGATTTGAAGAACCTGTGAATGCGTTTTTAATTTATTTAAGGGTCAAGGGGAAATAAACAAAGTTTATTTTTCTCGCCGTTCGCGCGCGCTCTTACCCGTCCAAGTACAGGATTGGGTGATTAATTGATTATATACATTGGTAAAAAAAATTGATTGGGTTAAATTTTTTATAAATTATTATATTTGAGTTATAAGGTGACACATAATTTAATACTACTCCACATATTCTAAATATATCCTCATTATAAAATGTTAGAAAAATTTAACTATATCTGCTCTACTCGATGGATCGGATCGTCCAATTACTAAATTTGGCGGCCTTCATGAAAACAGAGTAGTTCCATTAAATAATTGGTCAATTAATCTTGAAAATAAATATGGGGTTTTCTTTATACTCCCTCCGTTCCTAAATATAAGACCTAGATAACTTTTTTTTGGAAAGATTAATGTTGCGAAATAGGTTATTAAATGATGACATATTTGATATCTTTTTAGATTATCCATTAGCTTATAGGTAAAATAAACTAGTTTAAGAGAAAAAATTAGGTTAATCAATTTATAATTAACTTATTTTTTGTTTTTTTTAGGATTTTTCAAAAAAGTCATCTAGGTCCTATATTTAGGAACGGAGGGAGTACAATAAAATGAATGCTTTGATTTGTTGGTTCTAGATTACATGGATTAAGAAATCCTTTGACAATCGGATATGAATGAAATCAATAAGTTTGATTTCAATGGTGAGATAACATTCACTATGAAATTCAGAATCACCCGATCAATTATTTTAAATATGAGATCACGTTCAGTTAAGAGAAATAATAATATAGTATTAAAGGAATTGCATTAGATCCTTTAAATAATATGAAAATTGTCATAAGGCATGAGGCCACACACATACACATATTCATCATGAATACGTTTCTTATCTGGAGTACTAGTTATCCTAGCTTCCTAATATATATATTATCTCTCTCATTTATTACATCCTCTTCATTCACATACATCATGCCTCTCTCTAGTAATCCCCAAGTTGTTCTCTCCGATCATGATGACCACCATCATCAACATGCCACTGGGCATAAACGACGCCGTCCTTCTCCGCCAACTTTGATCAACATCACAATTCCCACATCATCATCGTTCGAGAAGGAGGAGGAGGAAGGTTTGAAGACTCCAACCTCTGCAATTCACAGAATATCATTTGATGATATGCCTCAGTGTCCACCTGCTCCTAAAAAGCCCAAATCACTTCCCTCCAACAAGCGAAAAGCCCCTAGTAGTCGCCGTCCCGTTCTTCTTCTCGATCTCACCAAAGAGATCAATTCCTGGTTCCCCTCATCTATTGAAGTTCACGCTGGCAGTCCCTTCAAGAAATTCAAGAATAATAACTCAATTATGTAATCCTATTTTCCAGACTATATACAAATATATGTTATGTATGACACAGATGCAGGTGTTGCTAGTTGCTAGCTAGTTGCTAGATGGATTTGTACGTAGACAAGTCCGATTTCTATAATTTTTGTCATGTATATTGATCCATCATCTCACAAGTATGCATCTATCCAATTAGTTTTGCTTATGTATGATTATAAATTATTACAGTTTTTTTAATTTGCCTGGTTATATAAACTTTCTTACTTCCTTGCTCATATTTAATTTTTTATACGTATATGAGGGAATCTAAATCGAACGAATCAGTGTTGATATCTGAAATATAATTAGAAAGCATGGATCGATGTTTAATTTGTTGGAAGAAGAGAGGAGGGAAGTACAATGATGATGTGATGTAATGTTCATAGGTGGGGGTGAAGAAATTGGGAGTGCATAGGATTCTGGGGAGAGATGGTATATGGATTATTGGGCATTGACTTTAGGCAGACGAATGATGTGCATTTTGACTTTTGCAGCGACGTGCCTTGCCCTAGTTTAATTTTAATTTAATTTAATTCCTCTATAATTAATGGGCCCTCCTTGTTGGTAATTGAGAGAAGAGTGCGCAAATCCATGCTGGGAAAATATTCCCTTTGCATGATTGTCACTCACTACAAACACTCACATTTTAACATATTCCTTTACATACCATATTTGTACATGGAACATATTCATATGAGTATGACATATCATCCCTTTCACTAGCTTCTACCAAGCCTGTCCTTTCCATCTCCTATCTTGGTCTTTTCTTCCTTAGCTTCTTCGATATTATTGCCATCTATGCATATTATATTGTGCCCCCTATTTTGTCCATCTTCCAAACAATATTTCCTAAATAATCTGGACAATGCGTGCGTGATAAGATAAAGGATGCAATTATGTCCACAGATCTGGACAATGTGTGGTAAAGGATGCAATTATGTCTACTTCCTATATATATGGATCATATAATAAGTACCATAAATGCCTTAATTTAGATATCAATAATACTAGTATTAATAAATATTGTAACCTCATAAATCATATTAACTTGAGATCTTCGAAGGATTGGACATGCGCGTCTAAACTTTGAATACATGATCTGAAGATCATCAAAACAGAAATATATGCTTTATAAGTGATAAAACGTAATACAGATTCAATAGAACGAGACATCTCAAATAAATGTGTTCCCACTTCCCATATTCCTCTAGTTCTAATTATAAAATGAAATTAATTTTTAAGATCAAGGAAGAAAAATTTACAACTAAATTTTAGTATATACTCTGCATAATTAGATTATACGTTAACTCATGAGTAAAATAAATTAGTTTTATCAAAAAAAGAAAAAGAAATATAAGTTATACAAATTTGGTTTGTACACAAGCTTGACCTATATTGTTTTTTGCCAACTTTTTTTTTGCCAACCACAGGCTTGACCTATATAAACACAAATTTTGTTGGCACTCTCCATATTTAATTCTCACTACTACAAATTGTCCATCTACCAGCGCACCTTTACATGCGCTTAGAAGAAACGCATGTATAGAGGGTCCTTTACATGCGCTTTAAGCGCATGTACAGGTAAGAATCTATACATGCGCTTAAAGCGCATGTAGAGGCCTTATCTCTACATGCGCTTTAAGCGCATGTATAGAAATGTGCATCAATTAAAATTCACTAAATCAATGACTAGAAAAAGGATTTAAGTATTTAGAGATAAAATATAAAATGAACTTAGGTGAAGAGCTCAAAATTATATGGAAACACCCTTTACATGCGCTTTAAGCGCATGTAAAGGCACAAACACCCTTTACATGCGCTTTAAGCGCATGTAAAGGCACTACTGAAGTGCAAAGCATGGAATCATGCATAAGAGATCCTCCTCAGACCTCATAAGGTGTTCCTGCTTGTGGACTTAGTGTTTCAAGGCTCCATTACCACTTTTGGGTGCTATGAAAATGGTGAAACACCCTTTACATGCGCTTTAAGCGCATGTAAAGGCACTACTGAAGTGCAAAGCATGGAGTCATGCATAAGAGGTCCTCCTCAGACCTCATAGGGTGATCATGTTTGTGGACTTAGTGTTTCAAGGCTCCATTACCACTTTTGGGTGCTATGGAAATGGTGAAACACCCTTTACATGCGCTTTAAGCGCATGTAAAGGCACTACTGAAGTGCAAAGCATGGAGTCATGCATAAGAGGTCCTCCTCAGACCTCATAAGGTGTTCCTGCTTGTGGACTTAGTGTTTCAAGGCTCCATTACCACTTTTGGGTGCTATGGAAATGTTGAAACACCCTTTACATGCGCTTTAAGCGCATGTAAAGGCAATACTGAAGTGCAAACCATGGAGTCATGCATAAGAGGTCCTCCTCAGACCTCATAAGGTGTTCCTGCTTGTGGACTTAGTGTTTCAAGGCTCCAATACCACTTTTGGGTGCTATGGAAATGGTGAAACACCCTTTACATGCGCTTTAAGCGCATGTAAAGGCACTACTGAAGTGCAAAACATGGAGTCATGCATAAGAGGTCCTCCTCAGACCTCATAAGGTGTCCCTGCTTGTGGACTTAGTGTTTCAAGGCTCCATTACTACTTTTGGGTGCTATAGAATTGGTGAAACACCCTTTACATGCGCTTTAAGCGCATGTAAAGGCTTGTTCTTCAATGGAATTCACTATAACATTGTCAAGCACAAGATTTGAGCATTTTGAGATGAATTATTGAAACAATTTAGTTGAAAAGCACCAAATCATATGAATATCCATATAATTAAATGGACATTGGTCTTTACATGCGCTTTAAACGCATGTATAAGCCATAAAATATTAAAATAACAAAGGAAAGCCAATACATGCGCTTAAAGCGCATGTAAAGGCTCCAACTTAATATAAAAGCTGAACTTGCCCACACCCACTCACCTTACTCGTCCTTCTCTCCCTTCTCTCCTCCTCCGGCGACTTCGGCCTGGGTTAGTAGAGGGCGGCGACGCCGCCGTCACTCAGTGATGGAAGAGCTCCCTTTGCTTCCTCTTTCTCCTTTCACTTGCGGGTGTGTGTTTGTGGTGAGAAAGAGAGAGTGAAGTGATGGGTTCGTGGTGAGCCGTCTGTCTAGGTGTTGTCCGGGGAGTTCTCCGGTGAGTATGGAGACTACATATAGTTCTTTAACACTGGGTAATGACTCTTATTTCTCTTTCCCCTTTGTTCTTGATTTGGGAGATCCATTTCTAGGGTTTTTGTGCAAATTAAATTATGTACCTTCACGGATGAAATTGGTTGTTTGAGAATGAAATTAAGGTGATTTCTAAGTAGTCTTTGGGCTAGGATTGTTTAATTTTGGGTTAGATGAACTTTGGAATCGTGTATTGTAGGAAGATTGGAAGCTTTAATTTGAAGGTTGTTTTATTCTTTGCTTGCATCAGATTGAACGTATGTTTGCTCTGCTTGTGAGTTGTTTTAAAGATGGTTACTTTATGTGCTATTATATTTTTGATTGAGCGTATCCATGCAATTCTTGATCATTAGATTATGTTGTTGCTCTATAATTTCTTGGTTGTGCTGCAAAATTCTTCATCACTTTATGTTGAGATCAATGTTATGTGTTTATGCACATGTGCTATTACCTACCAAGTGTTTGATGAAATGATTGTGAGAGTGCTTTTTAATCATATATGCAGGTTTGGTTCCTGTTCTGATTGGGGGAAGTTTTTTTTAGTTGAAAAATGTGGTAATTTCAAACTTCCCTATTTATTTAACTTTCATACTTGAGGCTATTATTGTGAGATATAGAGGGATAAAGGGCACCAATTTTGGGTAGAAACTAGAGGCATTTTTCGGTGGTTTTAAGGGCCTATAAGAGCTATTTGATTGTGAGTAATTTCCCTTCATTCCTTGCCTTGTTTAATTTGCTCTTGACTTTGCAAATAATTCTTTGTCAAAGTTAGGGTTTTTGTGTAACCCGAATTCCATGCATCTTGGGTTAAATTTTTTGTTTTAAAACCATCTTGGGGTGAGTTATAAGTAGTCTATAGGTTGGGATTACTTAATTTTGAGTTTGGATGATGATTTGACAAAACTAAATGTTGAAAAGTTAGGGTTTTGGTGAGGATTTTGAAAATCCTCTGAAGGTTATAACTCTTGTTGCTTCCTTTTGGTGTGCGTGCTTTACATATTTAAGTTTCTGAGTCCCATAAATTGCTCTTCTTTGTCTCAGTAGTAGCACCACGTGCCATGCTTGAAAACCTCTTAAGGTGTTGGTGTGCGTGCTTGTGTCTAATTGTGTATATAAAGATAAAGAAGAGAAAAGGATGGTTGGTCCCTTTTGATTCATTGATGTGCAGAACTACATAGACATGGTAGTATCTATCAAGATTAGAATAACTAATCTGTGATTAAACTTTACCATGTGTAGTTAATATTCTGTTTGTAAGTTGTAGCCATAGTTAGTTAGTTTCACTACTGATGTATATGTCTGACTTTTTCCATTGAGATAATAAGATTGAGTATTATTTTTTCCTCCCAACTTGCTGAATTACAGTAGCACTAGATAATGTACAGAGATAATTAGGTCAATTATTGACCTGAAATATCCTTCTCAATGTGCCTTTGCTTTTCTTATTTGGTTGTTCAGGAAGTTGGTTGATTTTATTCATGTTTTTCGTGACGATTCATCTTTTGAGTGGCTGATTCAATATCTCTTTCTAATCATGATTCATGAATATTTTGCTCTATGGTTTCATTGCATGAACAAGTTGTTTGTCAACCATTTTCTCATGTCTTGTTATCACCTATACATTTGGATTTGCTTAAATGTTCATTTCTCATTCTGCTCCCAATCTGAAACTTCTGATTTATCTCCCCTCTCCAGCACTGGTATTGCTTACCTCCCTTGCTTTGTACTTTAGTAGTTTGAACTTTGAAACCCTTTTAGTGACTTTGAATTATTATTAGTCAATAGTCATTGTCAAGCCAAGAGATCAAAATAGTGAGAAACATAGTTGTACATTCACTTGTCGAGCCACTCCCTATCTTTATTGATATCAAGTGTGTGAACTGTTATACTGTAAAAACTTTGCTCTTTTATCATTTCAAAGTGCCTGTGCTCATCAATAGTCAAAGTTGAATTACAGGTCTCGTGATTGCATTGTATATGTGACTAATTATTGGGTGGGCTTCTAAGTTCTAACCAAGAAATGTTGTGTCTGTGGCAGCAACACAAATCACCCAAAACTCGTGGGATACTTTGATTTTGAGTGGATGCTCAAGCCTTAAACATGGTTCTGTGCTGATGGATTGCCTTAAACATTCTCAAGCCATATATTTTGAGTATATGGCCAGAAATGTGACACTATAATTGGCACCATGCCAAAGGAGTTTTATGTGGATGCCATTGAGTGGATGCTCAAGCCTTAAACATGGTTCTGTGCTGCTGATGGATTTCCTGCACTTGAATAAATAATTCTTGCCCTTGCCTCCATGCAGGTTTTTTTGGTTTGGCTTACGAATTACAAAATTTCACCATGTTGCATGTAGTTTGTACATGTAGTGCTTACTTGCCTCCGGAAAGGGATATGAAAGACCAGTTCATATCTCCTTCCAAGTATTGCATATATCTTTTTAGTTTTTGCAGTTGAGCTTGTGTGTTGTTATTACCTACATCATCCTCTTGTTTTAAATGACATTACTATAGCACATATCAACTCCTAGAAGACTTCTTTATAGTTATGGTATGTTCATTTAAAGCAACTCTTTTTTCTAGCTGGCATAACAGAGAGCTTGGTAAACTTTATTCAATTTTTGAAGATGTAATATAATTGACTTTTTCTGGTAAATTCTTTTGATATAATGCTAGTTGGTTCTATGAACTACAGCTAGTATTGGTGGTTATATTGGGAAATAATGTAAATTTATAATAATTTTTTTTAAAAAAAAACATTCTATACATGCGCTTAAAGCGTATGTAAAGGGGCCACCTGTACATGCGCTTAAAGCGCATGTAGAGGTATGTACCTCTACATGCGCTTTAAGCGCATGTAGAGGCACATCTACATGCGATTTAAGCGCATGTAGATGTACATGTGCTTAAAGCGCATGTAGAGGTACATACCTCTACATGCGCTTTAAGCGCATGTATAGCCCCCCTCTACATGCGCTTTTTAAAAGCGCATGTAGAGCCTTTACCAGCGCCCCCCTCTACATGCGCTTTATAAGCGTATGTAGAGGCCAAAATAAGCGCATGTAAATGGGGTAATCTGTGGTAGTGTCTCTTGCATGTAGAATATATGGGTAATTTTGCATGACATTTTTAGAGTCCACAAGAACAAGTATAGGGAATAATGAGTTTTGGGTTCTGCCCTTAGATCGGGGAAGAGTCAAACCCTTTACCTAACATTTATATGTATAATAAAAGAGAATATATGAACAATTTGTTCTATCTATTCCCATTGTTAAAATATTTAATTAAACAGCTTTCCTTTTAATACAATTTTTCACTACGTGAAATTAAAGACTAACACGTTAGGTGACAGCTAGTTTCTTGCGCACACACCAAAAGGAGTATTTCCTTCCCTTTTTTTCCTGCCTGCTGACCAAAACAGATTTCCCTGCGCCAAATTTACTAAATAAAAATGGATCGAAGCTTCAGAGTTCAGACAAGAAAAAATCCCCCCCCCAAAAAAAAAAACAAAAGAACTTTCTACGGGCCTTTTCCTTGATTTTGTGTTTAAATTCTGCCCAGTCATATTGAGCCCGACCCAGATACATATTTTTTCATCAAGCCCATCATGTCGGCAGATTTTTTGTTTTGTTAGTGGTTTTCTACGGGCATCTTCCTTGTCTCTGACTCTCTGTGGCTAAATGCTGTCCATGTGAGAAGAAAAGTGGGAATATCCCGAGGACATGGGAATGGGCTTAGGCACACTTTTTTCTTTGATATGGGCTTAGATCCAACCATTTGCTTTGCTCATTGGGCTGGGGCCCTCCACTCAGTAATTTTGGACTCTTATATTAGTGACTAGATAGAGTAATACACAATATATATTATGATTAATTTATTCATTTATTTTTCTTAATTTCTAAAAAAAAGTCAAATAGATCATTATTTATAAATAAATGAAGTAAATAGTTCACACTAATCCTTTTGTACTTAACCAAAACACTTAAAACAATTGTAAATCGGACAATCATTCACTCTGTAACTAAATAGACAACATACTTTAGCGAGCTGTGTTTATTTATTCCTAAATGTTGTAACGCCTCTTTTCATATCATTTTATCTCAAATTTTTTAATTATCATCATTATTATTTATGTTTCTCAATAATAAACAAGTAAAAAAGAAAAAAAAAGGGTAATGCATGAATAAATGAATGTAATTATTTGGTAATAATTATGTAAACAGTAATATTTCATATTTTATTTATATTGAACAATTGTTAAGAGTATACACCTAGTCATATTAATAATACAGCCCACCGATCCTTATTATCTGAGTACCAGTTATATTGGCTTCCACATATATTATCAACACATGCATTAATCAGTCTTAGTTTTTTTTATTTAGTCTTGTGTTGCTTTTTTTTTTATAAAAAAAAATCAACTCAAGGTATATCCTAATTATGTCAGGAGTATCGGTGATGTTAACTTTCTTAGATATTATTTCTCACATATGACATCCTCCTCACTCACATGCATCATGGCCCTCCCTAATAATCCCCAAGTTGTTCTCTCCGATAATGACCACCAACATGTCAACATCCTCTTCATCGGAAATAAACGAAGCCGTCCTTCTTCACTGCCTTTGATCAACATCACAATTCCCACATCATCATTCGAGGAAGACAAGAAGGATGATGAAGGTTTGAAGACTCCTACTTCTGCCATTCACAGAATATCATTTGATGATATGCCTCAGTGTCCACCTGCACCCAGGAAGCCCAAATCTCTTCCTTCCAGAAAGCGAAGAGCCCCTTTTGGTCGTCCTCGTTTTCTTCTCGATCTCACTGAAGACATCAATTCCTGGTTCCCCACAACGCCCATCATTCTTGATGTTGCTGGTCCCTTCAAGAAATTCAAGATTTCAACCTAGCTAATCCACTTTTCCAGACTATACATGTGTGTGTACGTTATTACTTGATGATACTATAGCCTCTAGTTAGATGGATTCATAGAAGGTCCAGTTTCTATATTGTCCACATTATAGGGCGTAGTAATCAGCCCCATGTATGAATTTTGTTGCATCATCTAATAGGAAAGATACATCCAGCTACTGATGCTTATATATATGGCTATAAATGATAGTATTGTTTTTTTTTTTTGCCTTGTTATTACTTTGTTTTCCTTGCTTAAGTAGGAGTTAGTTTTCCTTGCTCGTGTAGGAGTATTTGCGATACGTATGCATGAGGGAATTGAAAATTCTATTCAACGAATTGAATCAGTGAGATCTGAACTATAATGAGAAAGCATGGATGGATGTTTTCTTGGAAGAAGAGAGGGGAGAATTAAGTACAATGATGATGTGATATGATGTTCATAGGTGGGAGTGAGGAAATTGGGATGCATAGGATTCTGGGGAGATACCGTGTATGGGGCATTGACTTTGAACATATGAATGATGTGCGTTTTGACTTTTGAAGCGACGTGCCTTAGTTTAATTTTAATTTAATTTCTCTATCATTAATGGGGCCTACTCCCTGCTAGTAAATGAGAGAGGATCCTCAGCACAAACACTCTCGTTTTAAGTTTTAACATTCTTTTTTAACTTTTAGCATTTTTTTGTACCATGTGTGCGTATATATGTACATCGAGCACATATACTTCAAATTCCATTCACTAACTTCTAGCTAGCCTTCTGGCCAAATAAGAAAATTTCTAGCTAGCATGTCCTTACCTTATATGCATGTTGTATTGCCCCTCCTATTTTTTCCATCTTCCACACAACATTCCCTAAATAATCTGAACAATGTATGGTTAAGGATGCGGTAGTTATGTCTACTTCCTATATATATACATTTTTGGTTCATATAAAAACCATCAAAGAGCTAGATATCAACATCAACACTAGTGTTAATATCGTAACCTCGTAATAATAACTTCAGATCTCTAAGGATTGAGGAATCATGCTCATGTGAACTTTGAATACAATATCATTAAAACATACTATCTCCGGATATAGGACCTAGATGACTTTTTTTTGGAGAGGTTAAGGTTGCAAAATAGTCTATTAAATCATGACATATTTGATATATTTTTAGATTATCCATTAGTTTATAAGTAAAATAAACTAGTTCAAGGGAAAAAATTAGGTAAATCAATTTATAATTAACTTATTTTGCTTTTTTTAGGATTTTTCAAAAAAGTCAATTAGGTCTTATATTTAGGACCGGAGGGAGTATAAACATATCATTCATAAGTATAAGTGAGAAGACGTATTAACAATCACGGGACTTTTCGAATAAATTAATGCCTTTCCTTTATTAGATACTTCCTCTTGTACTAATTATATATAAAATCAAATTAACTTTTTTTTAGTATTAAAGAATCAAAATAGTCAGCGGAATTTTAACACACACTTCACGTAATTTGATGGTACGTAATAAATAAAAAAATTTAAATTGATGTATATTGCATAATAAATTTCTCTAAAAAGTTGATTCGATCTTATAATTAGGATTAGTGAAAGAACTATTTGTTTGGAATGATATTTACTTGGAATTAAATGCAGAAATGTCTCAATAAACTCACTTTTACATAAGATTTACAAGTTTGATTTGTATATACAAATACAGGCTTCACCTATGAACATGAATTTTGCAGGAACTCTCCATATTTAATTTACTTGCATGCAGAATATATGACGCTTTTTTCAGTTAATTCCATTTTAAAATAATTAATTAGATAGCTTTTCTTTTAATACACGGATTTGGCACGTAACCGCGTCAAATTTAAGACAAACTCATTAGGTGAGTGACAGCTAGTTTCTTGCATATTCATCCTAATAGAGATTTTTTTATTTCTTTTTTTTTATTGCCAGACCAAAAGAGAATCCACCGGTTCCATATATTTTAGATAAAAATGGATCAATGCTTCAGATTAGGAAACCCCGCCAAAAAAAAACACCCGCACCCGCACTTTTTCTTCGGGCTTCTTCCTTGTCGTTGTGTCTAAATGCTGCCCAATCACATTGGGCCAGGCCCAAATACATATTATTTTATCAAGCCCATCATATTGACCAATTTCTTTTATGTAAGTATTTTTCTACGGGCTTCCTCCTTTTCTCTGGCTATGTGAAAAAAAATTATAATACCCCATGGCCCATGTGCAAGGGCATGGGCTTTGGCACACGTATTTCCTTCATTGGCAGGCTCCCTTTGATATGGGCTTAGATCCAACTATTTGCTTTACTCATTGGGCCTAGACTGGGGTCTTCTACTCTGTAAACATTTCTGTTTAGCAGTGGATTATACTACCTCTATTCCTAAATATAAGATCACTTTGGCTAATTTGGAGAGATTAAAGAAGGCTTTCCAATGAATTAGGATTACATGATCTTCCCAAAATACCCCTCACTTAAATTTAAAAGACAAATAGGGATTTGAGAGAGAAGTGAGGGAGCTAAGAAGAATGAGGGTAATTTGGACCAAAATTGAGACAAAATAGAAAGTGATATTATATTTAGGAATTTATCCACTTTCCCAAAGTGATATTATATTTAGGAAATGAGGGAGTAATTTATAAGCACTCTTCAATTGTAACTAAACAACCAAAAAAAAAAGAGGAACCCAAACGCATTAATTCTAAATGCTAAACATAAAGCTACTTTGGTTGGGAAGCTAAACAGACTTAGGATCTCTAGAATACATGTGCTTTGTTGTAAGCCCAGATCAATTTCCCTTTTTGGAAGTCGTCATAGGATTCTCCTCGACTCTTAATTTCTCACGCACAGTTGCCTATAGATACCATTAAATAATAGCTGTAGAACATGTCTGACATGTCTCTCCATACATTCACTTCTCATATATATGTTGTTGCATAAAATAATTCATGACTACTGTCTTTTTATTGAATAATATAATCGCAAGTTTGATCTCACTTTTTAATCTTGAATTGTTAGTGCACGATCCTTTTGTTTGAAAAGAAAAGGTATTTATGATATATTTTATAGAATTTTAAGAAATTTAATGAGAAAACAGTAAAATGATGGAAACTTTCACTGATATCACCGTCCAATATGACAATGATACATCAATCTAGCTAAGAGTTTACGTCGAAGAAATGACCCTTCCTTCAGTGATCTCTGACATCTCCTCAACAATCATTGTCCTCCCTTCACAGTTTTTGTTATTCTTTTGACTTTACCCTTTCCTTCATCTCTTCCATTTTTATTCCCTTGGGTCTATATTTGATCCCTTCTTTAATTATTTTTCAATTATTTCCCCTCATATATTTGTCATCTACCACCTTGGATCGTATTCATCCATTTTTCTCTGCCATTGATTTGACCAAATATAGGCTCATCAACACTAGCCTCTGATTTTTTATTACTGTTTTACAGTCACCCACTGAATTCTAGGATTATCATTCAGTTTTCAAAAAGACCCCAATAATTGGAGGGTCAACATCAAACACTTCACTCACACTTGTGCTTCTTCACCGTCTTCTCCGACATCATCATCGTCCTCAGACATAGACTCAGAAGTCCGTAAATATACATAGTAGTGACAATTGATGAACAGGCATTTCAGGGTGAAAAAATTTTCCCCGTCCTCTGTTTCTGAAAATTATATTCCTGTACGTACCTCCATCAAAGGACTCAATTATTTGCCTGTTATTGTTGGCCTGTGAAGCAATTTGTGAAATTACTACTACGTATACTGAGAAATAATGTCATGTGATGTTCTGACTCGAGTGCAGAATATACCTCCATTTTCGTCAGTTGGAGCTTGTCTTTATTGCAGCTAATGCATATGGTTATGTTAGACCCGCGCATTAAATAATATCAGTATGTATCAGTTCTAATAAATCATTTCATTTTGCTTCAAAAAAAAATATTTGATTTTCCGACATGGTTCGATGTCGAAGGCAGGGCAGCGAGCAGAAATAGTATATTATAGAGAAACATATATATAAATGGTGCATGCATGGAGCTCGAGACTGGACTCATGAGTCATGAACCATCATGTGGTAACTTTTGGTGTGATAGTTGAAATAAAATATGCGACCAATTTATCACTCTCTTGGATTTGGTTCCTAACATATACGACTCAACTCAGGAGTAGTGATCGTGACCTTAATGTATGACATATTTATTTTTTGCCATTTTTTTATTGAATTATTGCCGTCAATGATAATCAATAAACGTGAATCTTTATACTTTCTTTTATCCGGATGTTGTAAGAAAATGGGCTAAGCCCAATCATACCACCCTTAATGGTTAGGCCCAAATTAATGTTTAGAGCCTAAATATAATTATTTATAGAAATATTAGGTTGTTAAATGTAATATATCCATTTATTTAATTTAGATTTAAATGAAATAAAATGTGCCATTTGATCTAAATGTATGTGTGGTTTGGTTCAAAGCTTTATAAAAAGGGGTTTGACTGATACGTTAAAATAAGAATAATAACAATGTTATAAAACGTATATGCATTCTCTCTAAATTTCTATGTATCTGTTGTATTATAAAGTCAAAGTTCAATCACATGATTCTAACCCTCAAATGCATTAAGTTACTCTCAAAGTCATAAAGTTGTAGAGTTTTACAACCAAGTATATCTAAAAAACTACAGAAAAATAATCAATCTCAAGAGATAGTGGAGAAATTAATTATGGCACACAGCAAGCTATTTTAGAAAAAATTAATAATTTTTTAAATAAACTGATACTTCTAATCTAATTAAAATACATAAATATGTCATACTCCCTCCGGTCCTAAATATAGGACCTAATTGACTTTTTTTGGAAAATTCTAAAAAAGCAAAATAAGTTAATTATAAATTGATGATTTACCTAATTTTTCCCTTAGACTAGTATATTTTACCTATAAGCTAATGGATAATCTAAAAATATATCAAATATGTCATAATTTAATAACCTATTTCGCAACCTTAATCTCTCCAAAAAAAAGTCATCTAAGTCTTATATTTAGGGCCGGAGGTAGTATATGTTTGATATGAGAAGAGCATTAAGGATTAAGGTTATTGGTGCAGTGTTGATGATAGGGCTTGGCGAATGAGTGAGGCTCAATATATCAGTGAAGGGCTCCATCAGTACATTATATTATCAGAGAAAGAGAGGAGAGAGGACTTGAAGTTGCAGAGGCTATGTGCATGCATGTGTCATGTTTTTGTATGCAAATATTCGTATCTAACTGTTATTGGAATCTCGCTTTCATACTGTAGATGCCATATCACTTGTCACTCTCACTTCTTCCTTTTCCTCTTCTCATCATCCATCGATACCTAAACACTCTTTCCTGCAGGCATCTGTATAATGATTAAATCGATAAAGTTTATCAAAGGCTCATCCAATATTTTCTAATATAATCCATATTTTTTTTTATTTTAAAAGATTCAAGACTTTACGGTTCTTTATAAATATATAGTAGGTTCTTTATAAGAAAATTGTATTGGTTCTGTCATCCAATACGATTATTTTGAACGAAAATGTCATGTGATGCAAATTAAAACTATACAATTGATCAGAAATATGTTGATCTATTATTGATTCAAGAAAGAGAAAATAGTTGAAACTTTTACATTATTAGAAAACATATTACATTGATTTAGAAGAAACCAAATCATGAGAAGGAAGTCCATTTTAAGTGGGGAGGGCGGGCCAATTTTTCTTCCCCTGAAGAAAATGATAGACAGATGGGTGGGTCTTTTCAGAATCTCATGTTTTTTTCGAAATTGATGTCCGATCACAATACTTTCGAAACATACGTCTCTTTTTTAAAAAAAATAATGGGGACACAATCGGGAAGGGAGAAATAGAAAATAAAAAGAGGAAAAGTGGGTTTTGCTTTAAGCTATATATATTGAATGGGGGGATGTAATTAAGTTGATTGTTCCCCGAATCAGAGGTGACATGATTCCTTGTTTTGTCCTCAAAGGAACTGACATATTTCCTAAACTGACACTGACCTGATCGATTAGTTTATATATACTGTCCGCTTGCATGCGAGCCTGGATCATGATATTAGGAAATTTGTCAATTGCATTGCATGATCGTTAATTAAATATATGTATGTGTAACACATTAACTTCTAAAGATAATTTAATTTTGATTCCAGCTTGTTACATACATTTAAAACAGAGGTCATCATTTCATGCCTACTTTGCATGCATTTCCTTATCTACGAGTATCATTAAACCACAAAACATATAATTAAGTGCCTACTTTGCTTTAATTTTAAAACCTAAATTCGTACTCAAACTTAAATTTTGAAAGTAGAGTAGTCAAAACTTTAAAAAAGTTCGAAGAACTCTTTTCAACTGGAAATCTGGGCTTTGATCCTTCAAATCTAGGTTTTGGACAAGCTAAGTCCATTTGACAATAAAAATAAAATACTTTTATGGGTCAAACCTACATTTAGAAGAAAAATAAGCCGAACATTAGGGAATGATATCAAATTCCCATAGTAATCATCCAAAATTCCAAACTCTTTTATCTTCACCAGTCTTGTAGTGCGATTATATCAAATTTACATATTTAATTCGATTACTTGCCAGTGTGAAAGAGGTAAAAGCATGGCCAATTTGTTTTCTTCCCCGTTTTGAATCAATAGATAAGTCCATTCAGCATGATACACAAACAGTTGCAAAAATTTTATTAGCATAATATCGTTGAGTCATCATATACATCGTATTATAACAGCAAGTGTGAGTATGATTATAAGCTGAAAATGACAGTCATATCTAAATTTAATGTAACCAAAACATATCAGTGCATCGATACTTTGCGTTTGGATTGACTTATACATAAAAGTTAACAATGAACTTATGTTGTACGAAGTTTGAAATAAGTTATACTCCTCACCCTCATAATTATACGATTAAATTATATATGAGGTTGGTTTTAGTCCTAGTACAAAATCTCAATATAGTAGGAATAGCTAGATAAATATTGCCATATTTATAATGACCAAATTCCATTTAACTAGCTTCAATCAGAGGGGGTGTATGTATAGTTAAATGCAAAAAAATGTGCTTGTTTTTCGTGAAAGTTTAAGTGAGTTAGATTCGGGAGTTTATTTAGATCAAAGTAGAGACATCCAAGATTAAAGAACGCTTACAAATATATTTTTATATTAGAAAAAAAAAATGATAATTGAGCTTGAAAGGGAAGAACATTGAAAGGGAAGGGTACAAGAATAAAACCAATAATGTTGGACTTGCGTATTATACACAGCAAGCAGCCTTCCCATTCCTCTGACTCACTCTCGTCCCTCGGTTCCCTTTCATATTTTCCACCCCAACTTGTCGGCAGGCGCCTTCGTGTTAATTCACTCATCCATTTCTCATCAACCTAGATTTCTAATTTTTTTTACTCTTACCTACAAATATTCATTCATCCTTTCTCCTTTCAAATTTTCCCATTAAATCATGTTTAATCTAAACAACCTAATTAATAATTTCTTTGTTGTTAAAAATTGTTTTTAGTTTGTACTGTGCAGAGTTTTTTTTTATTTCTCTTCAACATCCTAAGGCAAGTCATCATCTTTTAAATATATCAACGACCCTAGACTATCCATATTGCTGACTGTGGGTACCTTAATGGATGAGTCAATTGACTTTAACTCGTTTCATGCTTAAGCATGGATCCAACCCATGACCCTGCTTAAAGTTGGATGAGTCCCTTAGCATTAAACTAAACGTTCCAAGTATATGCAGGGTTAGTTATAAAGAATAATTGGAAAGAAAATGGAAGCTAACTGATCCAAGATTGTTGATTGAGGTGTTGAGTGATCTAGATAGATTTGAGTGATGATAAGATAATGAAGAGATGAAGACACCCGTGAGTGAGCAAAAACGGGAAACTTTTGAACTGATCCCCAAATGTAATTGAATATATGGTTGAGACGTAGCCTTCAATCAACAAGTCAAACGCTAACTCATCAACTCCTAGAGGACCCCATCTTCCACTTGTCCGTCCCATTTACAATATGCTCACATATAACCTTATCATTCTCATCATCATATGCGTACAAATATATATTTCACACCTTTCCTTTTATCTTTCCTTTTTTTCATATTAACAATATCTCCAAATATAATATTTTTTCAGGTCCCCTCCTTCGCTTACCTGTCCCTTTCAAGCTATTTCTATTTCACCTATTATAAAAACCCTCCCACCCAACCCTGGTTGGTACAGATTGGTACATCAAACACGAGAGTTGAGTTCAAACATTAAAAGGTTACATATATACATGATACATGCATCCATTGGATCTATGATATTTCAAAGTGTCAACATTAATCAGATCGTTTGACTTTGTCTGGATCCCTGTGAGTCTGATTTTTGTGTTGTAAAAAAATCTTATGGGAAACAACAAAAAACTTATTCAACCAAGGGGAACATGATCACATGCCGAGCAACATTAAGCCAGACCTTTCTCTACCGTATTTTATTCCTCATTGGTAGTACAACAGATAAATAAAAAAAAAACAAACTTAATTATACATTTCAGAAGGGTAATTATTCTATCCTTCTAGAACATTATAAAAATATTCCGTGGGGGAAAAAGGATCAAACTATGCCCTATTTACCCAAGTGACCCTGACTCTTCTCTGAGAAGACTGTCCTAACATCCCTCCAAATGAAGCTGACACCAAAATAATCTTAATTTCTACTTCCGAGAAAAAGAATTTCTCACTCTACACAATTTATGTATATTATAGACGCCCTGATTGAATCATCTGGGGCAGACTATGCTTCTTCATTCTCAAGTAAATAATATTACATGACATGCCCCCACAACCACACTTAGTACCTAACATGCTGATGAAACTTTAACTCACTTTGCTTATTTCCCAAAACTACTTAGTAGATGGATTTTAGATATGCCCTTTGCTTTTTCATTAATTATCCTCCAACCTTTTTTAGGCTTGCCTCTTAATCAAGTCACTTTTTACCTTGTGTGACACATGAAATTACTAACCACCATAATAAGCACAAGGAGGCATATGGCTCACTCTTTATCAACCCACTCATTTTCAGCAGCAATCCTTCCTGAGCTTCGTCCGCTCATCTTTCCGAATGATAGTCCCTTGAAGCTGTTGCTGCTGCCTTCGTTCAAGTTTCGAGCTTTCTTCAACTTGCTCAACATTGAAGAACTGACATCTCCTGCTTCTATATCTGTGTCCTCATTACTCTCTATCTTCACAACCACCAGCTTCGCTATGGTGCTTCGACAAAATGGACAAACCGGAGGAGTGAGGCAAGCGGTAGTAGGATTAGGCTTGTTGTGGCAACACAAGGCTAAAGTGCATTGTGCACACATCTGGTGGCCACAGTCCTGAACTTCAATTGTGCAAACCTGCTCAAAACAGATGCAGCACAGTTCTGTCTCACTCGCCTGCATTAACAAAACGAACAAGTCAATACCGATTCAAGCCAAAATCCTTATTTGAGTATTATTCAATCAATAAACTATGGACATTCCCCTTTTTCTATAAACATCCTATGTAATATGAACATGAAAAACACAGGCCAAGATATCAAGCACTTATGGCCAAATTAAGAATTGAGAAATGTTAAGGTGGTCTAAATGGGGAGGTTGTTAAATTACCTCAGAGATACTGTCATCCACCCCATTATCAGAATGTGATGGAGATGGTAGAGAGTAAGCGCTTCCTTTCAATATATTTTTCTCCCTTTCCTTGTTTGCATCCATTAAAGCCCGTTCTAATAAAGCTTTAGCATCTGGATTAAGTTCACTGATAAACTTCAAAGGTGAAGGCCAAACAAGAGGTTCAGCAGATGTAGGATTTAACAATGCTGCACATGCCCCATGCTTGTGCTTCAGAGCAACTACATATGGTATCCGCCTGCATAAACACACCTTACGTCATGATGGCAAGTCCATTTATCCAAGAACCGAAGTTGGGAAGTAGATGATATGCGGAATGTCATAAATCTATTCCAGTTATGGATGGTAGTTTGTTAAATAATCAAAGTTACACCTGAACCAGTAAAGCGGGAAAACGTGAAATGAAACCATCAGAGGATCCAATGGGTCCATCCAGAATAAGTAACATTACCTCACTAGAGTTTCCTAAAAAGACTTGCAAATCTACTACTATTGTCATCATGACAGACAATATCCAAACAGGCCTCATAAAATCAGTCCCACAGAATTGTGGAGTCTGAACATGCTAATAAGTCTCAGGCACTACGAGATCTACTTCTAAAAACAATGACAATTTAAATTAAGAAACTAAACTATACCCTGAGGCATCCCTTTGAATACGATCTGCACCCCACGCCAACAGTTCACGGATGCAATCCAGAGATCCACCTCTAGCAGCTAAATGAAGAGGAGTGCTCCCAGGACAGCTGAAAATACTCAAATAGTGTAACTCATCAATTCACAAACCTTATCACATCAAAATTCAAATTCAAATTCAAATTCATCATTAAAAATATGTGGATCACTATTAATTACCCATATCCGCCTGTTGAAGCACATACAAGAGCTCCATTGTCCAATAAAATATGCACACATCGAGGTCGTCTCTGACGAGCAGCCAAGTGCAAAGGTGTAGCTCCTCTACCATCTCTAATATTCACAAACCGAGCAAATCCCCTGCAATCAATCGGTCCAATATAAGATACAATCATAAACTAACAACCTGAATGAATGCATTGACATCACAATCATAATGATGATAATCCTTAAACCAAAAGCACATACCAAGAAGCAGCCACTGGACTTGATTGAGCTGCAGAAAGAATTGCCTCAAGACAAGAAGAATGACCATAATAGGCTGCATAGTGCAAGCAGGTTCTACCATGAAGTGAATCAAACATCAACACCTGAGAAAATGCATACAAACATGACTTAATCAAATAATCTTAATTAAAGAATATTGGGGGGTAATAAATCATGGGCAAATTCACCTACATTAGCTCCAACTTCTAGGAGTTTCTTCACACATTCAATCTTTCCATTCATTGCAGCTAACATGAGTGGGGTCTGAAGAGTTCAAAAATTGAAATCAACAATAAGCGCGGCAAAATTTAAAGGAAACAGAATCACATTCTTTTCTTTTTTCGCCACCAACAGAATCACATTCATTTCCAAAAGAAGATGCAAACCTGAAGCAGAAGTAAATAGACAAAAAAAATTACCTGCTTTTGACGATTCAACACATCAGGATTAACAGATCCATCTAAAAGCAAAGAAAGAATCTGCCAAAAAACACAAACCCATCAAAACAAACATCAAAGATCAAAACTTTAAACCCAAAATGCCTCAAAAAATGTAACAAACCTCGATCTGGCCATTGGCAGCAGCAATATGAAGAGGGGAATGGCGATCATAAACAGTGGTGTGATGAAGAAGAGAAGGGTGTGTGATTAAAAGATTTCTGACAGTGGACAAATCTCCATGCTGTACAGCAGTAAATAGACCATGTTCATTACTCCCTGAGCAACTCAGACCCTGACCCATATCACCTTCTCTCTTATTTTCCTATCTATCTATCTATCTATGAATATATATATCTTCTTCTTCTTCTTGTTTAGAGAGGTGAGTACTTGTGCTAGTGCTAGTGCCACCTCCCTTAGAGAAGGTGGCTTCTTCAATATTTGTTCAATGTTAATGTTGTTATACTTATGAATAAAGTTCACACATTTAAGCTAAAGGGTGTGTGTGAGAGAGAAGTACAATGGGAAGTGGAGAGAGAAAGGACAAGGAACTGAAGGCGACCGTGTCAGTGATGAGATGAGAGACTAGGAAGAGTGAGAGCGGGCAGCGGTCAGATTCCTGACCGGGCTGACCGAAATTGGACCAATCTTTTTTTTTTATTTCTCAATGGTATCCCACCCACGTGTCAAGTGGAACTAATAGTCTCATGGCTGTGGATTGAACCCCCAATCACTTGTTTAAGGGACGAGAATACGCCTGTGAAATTGGACCAATCTAATCTAATGTAGTTTACCTTAGGTTGGGATTCAACGGTTGAGATTGTGTTGTCTTGTTTTTTTTTATAAGAATATTTGTGTTTTTGTATGGTTCCATATTATTGTCTTTGATTTGAGTTTTCATTTATCCTTTTTTGTTCATGTTTGCATTAATGAATGATATGAATTAAATACTTGTGGGATTGCCTAGAAATTAGAAAGTTCTGAACCGAACAAAACTGAGAAAAGTTGATTTGGGAACCAGCTCATCATGAAAATAGTAAAAAAAAGAGGTAAAATATATTTAGAAAATGTAACTTAATTTGGAAGATCCAAATTTAGTGTGTTAAATATTATTCTTTAAGGAACATTTTTCATGAATCATATTTTAGGTTTTGAACTGTTTCTTAAAATAATTTTTTTTAAAAAAAAAAACTGATATTATTGGTGGTAAATATCAAAAGATAATAATGTTGGTGGTAAAAATAATAGTGTTGTTTTTTATTATTCATCTTTTTATTAAGTTAAGAAACTGATTCTGTTGATTGTGGAGTGTTTTTTCAAATTTCGTTTTGTAATTAAAATCAAATAAGTAGATCATCACCTGTGCAGTAGATTTAAATGATTGATTTCGGAATAATTGAGAAAAGAATAAATAATTGTTGAATTGCTTAATTAATGAATAAATAAAACAAAAGTCGCGTGCAGCGATGCACATCTGCTAATAACATCTAAGATTCCCAGACAAACTTGCATAAACTCAGTTTATAGAGTTGGAAGAGAAAATTAATTATAATTAATGGACACAGGCACGAGATGTGAAGATGGTTTGCGTGTTAATAAAAATAAAATGAGGCGTGATCTGAAGAGAAAATAATAACAATAATGACTATAGTGAAGCACTAGAATGAGATATTTTGTTGGGACATGTATTATATATACATAGTTTATGTTTGATGAGACTTTGAGATGTGAAAACTGAGTGTCACTTATCTATTTATCGCAGAAAAACAAATGTACACGCCAAATTCGATCATGTGTCAATCACTTAATTAGTTGAAAAGTCCATGTTAAATAATGAGACGGAATCGGATTATTATACGACGTATGTAGTATATATGTGTGAATACTGAATAGGCTGATGATTGTTTTTTATTGAAGCGTATATAATAATATAGAAGAGTAAGCAAGTCAAAAAGGATCAAATCCACCTAAAGTTTGGATTTCAAAGTAGCCTTACGCGTTCCCCCAGAATTTAAAATGAATGGAGCCCATTGGCTCTTGATATTTTTAATTTTGTTCTTTTTCGTTAAAAAAAGTTGTTTTTGTTCATTAAATATATTCAGTCTTACATGCAGATCGACGAAATATTCATATTCCAGTCAAAGACCTATCTTTACAAGACTTTTCTTTAATCCCATCTCATATATCCTAGAAATCTGCTCGTACTATTGAAACATGCATTTTTAGAAATGCTCCCTCCAATCTTAATTGTACATGGCAAACTCAAAGGCTTGCTTAATCCTCAATATAATATACCATAAAAATATGCGATATTCTAATTTTTCAATTCTCCTACCATTAATTAATTGCAACCAGTTTACTTGTTCTGCTCAGTAATCTGGAGTCAATTGACAACCGGTTAATCCGGACTTGAGGGTAGGTGTGTTACCTACATAAGCAAAGTTGTCTTTTCTCCTAATGAGGGGCGTTTCTCGAGATTGGAATATACGTTCTCATCCTTATAGGAGTTAAATTTCACTTATCAACTCAATCAATTACTCATTAATAGGTTTGCATGTTTTTTTTATCAAAATAGGTTTGCATGCTTTTTTATCTAGAGTTAATGATATTAATTAAGTATTCCCTCTCATTCTTATTATCGGCCAAGAACCCCTCAATAAATCACCAACTATCAATTCTTACAAATTAATAAATGACAGTAATCACTTCTTTGAACACCACCCTCATTATTATAAACTTATCACTTCTTTATAATAGAGATTGGAGACTACGCGAGTATGAATTTTTTTTTTTGCCAAAATATATCCTTTTTATTGAAAGAGTAATTTTCATTAATATAAAACTTGATTACATATACTAAGTCGAAACTAGACATACTAAGACTAAGACATTGCAGCAGAGCATGCCGTTACAGAGGAAGAGAAATATAACAATAAAAACAATTGATAATATCCCAAGATTAACACAACAAAACAAAAGTCAAATGAATTAATATTTTCTATAATGTCGATCGATGCGTTAAAGTTTTACTTTAACATAATTAATAGCATCCCTTATAATTTTCCGAAGCAATTTTCTTTGCTTTAGTCTCCCCGGCCCAGTGGAGAAGTGTCTCAATATTTCTTCAAAATTTTCAAAAGTTTACAGAAATTATTCGAGTGTTTAGCCGCCTGTAAGTAAATAGGAGTAGTTGGTTTTCTTTATGCATGAAAAAAGACTAGGTAAGACTTTGTACGTATGACTTGCTCCTCAGCCTAAGCCGCCATAATTTCTTTGGGTAGCTGGAAATTTTTACAATTTATAACATGACAGGTCGTTACAAGTTACAACATTTGAAAGTATGTTTGGATTATTTTCAATGAATAATTCGTAACATTTACGCCTCCATAAGTTGTAACCTAAACACACACACACACATCCAATTATAAAGCACACGTAAAATGTAGTTAGTTGTTTAAATTTGAACACACACACACACATATGACACGTTAATTTAGTCAGGCATGGTGGGGTGGTGTGGGTCCTTGGAACAAAATTCCACCATTATCTTATTCCTGCTTGGAATGAATTCGCATATAATTCACTTTTAATTTGCGTGCTTTTGTCTTCATGAATTAATATATATAATATATGCTCATAAAAAGTTGCATTACTCGTATCTTTTTGTTGATCTTCCTTGCCTGATTCCACACATACCAAAATAGCTTTCCCCCTGACGCACCATTCCTTGCTTGTTATACATCACAATTTGATGTTTTGGTGGGGAAAGCGTAAAGAAGATAAAAAAATCTCACTCATTTGTAACGTGTAGTTCATATATATTACATACAATAATAATACTAATGAATTACACATGAAAGAAGTCCACAGAGTGAGAGAGAGAGAGAGAGAGAGAGCTCCAACTTTATTCGTTGAGTGTTTTGTTCTAAAAAGAGAAAGCCATTGCTTCAAGGAATTACAATATGTTCCTCTCCTCCCCCTTCATCCATTCTCCTCTCTCCATTTGTGGAAAAAGTAGGCAATAAACATTGCCAAGTCATCCAACCCCTACTGCCTCCCTCCAAAAGCACGTCGTCGTTTTACATAAATGCTTGAGACCTTTCAGTTATTGGTGGCAGATGGATCAAATGAGGCGGGCGTATATGTCGTTTTATTGATTCCTTACCGTCGTTTTCACGCCTATTTTAATTAATATTACTTCTCACTCTTCAATGAAGCATCAGGTGGTGCTGTTTTTTATTACGTAGACACAACTTAATTATGAATTGCAATGTGTCTCAGCCCATCATATCACCTATTATTCTAATTTCTTTATCATCATGCTCCCATCCCTATCTTCAATAATAATACAAAACGTAATGTTATCTCCTCTTCATTATTTCTATGTTCTCCGTATATATAGCATGGTAGTGCCGTATCAAATTTTACGACACCATGCATCGATCATTTGCATTCATATGTATGCGTTACAAGTACATAACAGTACTCATAACTACTTTCTCTTGTTTCCAATATGCTTCACCGTTCAATTTGTTTTTTGAAACAGCCCACCCTCACGTGTATTATTCATGCACATAGAAGTTCAAAGTTGAATTGTTTTTAATTTTAAAAGTCAAAATTCAAAAGCTAGGGGAAAATATCCCATAGGAATAATGCTTCATAATGCATAGCTTTCAAGTGTGATGTTGAAAAATTATTGTACTATAAGAAAACAATATCTTAGCCGTAGAATTTATCTTGAGACATATTGCTAAAAATCAACAACAAAGTCTTATCTCATTACGTGTCGCTGAGTACATAGATCATATGACGTCATTGTGCTCTATCATTCACCAATTCTTTAGGTATGTTATTCACCAATAGGTCATGTTATATAAGTTCCTTGAGAGTTCGTCTTGGTTTCATTCTTCCTCTTTTAATTAGACTCCAAGTCATAAAATTCAATGACTTTATATGAAACAAATATATATTATTCACCAATAATATCATTGCTAAACAATCACTACTAAAAAAAGGGGTAATGTAGACGCTTGCACTTCAGCGGTTGGGCAAAAACCGCTGAAGTGGGCTCTCATCTCCGCGGTTCCTTGGTTGGCCGCTGAAATGAAAATGGCAGTCAACAACTTTTTTTTTTCAGACAAAATAGGGCATATGCGCGGTTTTAACCGCTGAAGTGCACGTGTAACT
Organism: Mimosa pudica; assembly: GCA_029929735.1. Lineage (NCBI taxonomy): Eukaryota > Viridiplantae > Streptophyta > Magnoliopsida > Fabales > Fabaceae > Mimosa > Mimosa pudica. The sequence goes on along the minus strand of JAKELP010000012.1, from coordinate 18,055,321 downwards.
TCAATATTTTCAGAAAAAAAAAGCTAAATAATTGTTTTTAAAAACAAAAAGTAAAAGCACGTTTCAACTCCGCGGTTCAAACCGCTGATGTGCTGGGACTTGTCAGAGCAGTAAATGCATCTGACCATGACATTATTTTAATATTAAAATAAATGACACATCCGCGGTTCCCACGCGCTGAATTGCAGGAAGCAATCGCTGATATGCATGTGACCGTTAGAATCAGACCGTTGGGTCCCCAGCCTGCCTTGAAACTTAAAAGGCCATAAATGGCATTAAATGTGCATATCAGCGGTTAGAACCGCTGATATGGCTTTCAGGTGTTTATAAATAGAGCGACCTTTTCAACGTGTTTTCAGGGTGGATTTCTCTTCTTTCCAGCGCGTTTTCTTTCCTCTGAGTGTTTCTTCCACTATATATAGCGTTTTCAGCGTGTTTCAAGCGTGCTTTTCTCTTCTTTTCAGCGTGTTTTCTTTCCTTCGAGTTTTTCAAACGTGTTTCTTCCACTATATATATGTCTGGCAGTAGTAGTGAGGATAGCGAGTTTAATTACGAGGTGCCTGTTGTTCCAGGATTATTTTCACCTCCGATCAACCGCACAAATGATGATGTTCCAATAGATTCTGTGTTTGCTGATGCTGAAAGGAATATGGCGGGGCATGATAATGAAGAAGAATATGATGAGTATATGGAGGGACATGGGAGTAGAAATGATGCTGATGATAGGGAGAACATTGAAAATAATGAGGAGAGGAACAATGAGGATGATGAGGAGGATGATAATGGCGAGGAGAGAAGCAGTAGGGTGCCCCCTGCTCAAACCACATTTACTCGGGGCAGACAGTCTAGAGGAGCACCTGGCTCCGATGTTATAGTGAAAAGTGAGTAATTTTAATATTATTAATGTTTTTTATTATATTTATTTTTTGTTATATTTATTTTTTGTATCACATACAATTTAATAATGAATTTATTTCAATCTTTACTTTTCACATGATGTAGATTTTTGAGGTGGCACGACCTCAAGAAGGCGGTTGACTGTCGCACAGACTCATCACCTTCGTCTGCATGAGCGGGTGTTGCTTGACCAACATTTCGAAGTCACAGGGCAGCCCAGCGGTTCAGCTGGCACTCTATTCAACCGCTTTTGTCGTGATGTTGGTGCTGATTTTAAGATGTTTCCTATTGATTTGCTTGATTGGAAGAAGGCGTCGGACCACAAGCGTGATCACACGTGGAACAATATTGTCAAAGTAAGAATCGATTACTCAATTTCAGTTGTTTAATTACTATTATTTAATTTGTATACTGACATTATGTTTAATTTCTTTTGTTAGAGAAAATTTGAGATTAAAGATAAATATGGTCACGTGAAAAATTACACTCTCAAGAAGATAGGGGATGGGTGGAAGTCAAAAAGAAACACCTTATTCAACAATAGGAATAAGTTGGGAGATAGAACTGAAGAGGAGGTTGCTGCACAAATACCGCCTGGGGTTGATCCTGAGCAGTGGAAGAAATTTGTGAAATTCCGTTTCAGCCCGGAAGGCCGCCAGAGGTCTGAGATTGGCAAAAATTCGCGCAGTCAGCAAGATGTTCGTCACACCACTGGCTCCCGTCCTTTTTCGGTGGTAATGGGCGAGATGGTACGAGATGAGTTATTATGAAAATTTCAATTGTATTTTTAATTTGTTGTTTAATATGATAATAATATAATTGCAATTCTTAATTCCAGCTGCAGAGGGGCCAGGAGCAAGGAAGAACCTGTGAGGAAATCGTCAGAGATTTCTTGTTGGAAATACGCAGACACGCTGATGGGTCATTTGTTCCATATGCCGAGGATGAGATGGTAATAATATTAGATGTCTAAGTTATAGAAATGAATTGTGTAGTTTTAATTAAATGATAATAATAAGTTTTATTTGCAGGAGGTGATTGATCGAGCCTGTAAGGAATTTGCAGACTCAATTGGGATGGACGACGACGAGTTTGATAGAGAAGCTAGATATAGCAACCCATTTCAGATCATAGCCAGACTACGGCAGGCCCTCGGTGCCCGTGAACATTCCGGGCGCGTGCCCACTGCGGGATTTGGTGCGACACCTTCACAAGTGTATGGTACTCGCTATCGGAATATGGAGGTTGGCGAGAGCAGTGGCAGCCAATCATATGAAGACCGACAGCGGGACGAGAGGCTGCAAAAGGAGTTAGAGGAGAGAGATCGAAGGCTTAGGGAGGAGTTTTATAAGCAGAACAGGGAGGAAAGGGAGCGGCTTCAGCGTGAAAGGGAGGATTTGGAGCGTCGGATGTCTGAATTTGAGCAATTCAGACAACAGTGGGAGGAAAGAGAACGCAGACGCCAGGAAAGACATCGGAGGAGGCGGGGGGGTTGGACGTGAGAGGCTGGTTGATTGGGTTTTTATGTAGTTAGCTACTTATTTTACTTATGTTTTTTTAGTTACCTTTATTTATGTTTTTTAATGATGTAAAACATATTATCCTCCTTTTTTTAAAAGGAATGAATATTACATGTTTGTGTTCAATTATTATAACTCTATCCGTTCTTATTATATATTATATATATATTATATATTATATATATATAATATATATTATATATATATTATATTATATATATATAATATATATATATATCGATTAACAACAAACTTAAATAACAAAAAATTAAAATAGTAGAAATTTAAAAATCCCTATTACAAAGTGATATTGCGTAACAAAATCATTCGTTGTCTTCTTCCTCCCTAACAGCAGGTATGTGTACATCATCTGCAGTAATGAGATTCTCCAGATTCTGTGGGGCTTCGAGTTGAGTAGTTTCGGTTGTTGCGTCATATTCCTCGCCCATGTCGTACAGGTCTCGGGGCTTCACATGAATAACCATGTGCCAGTCCCTGTGTTTAGGATCAGCAACGTAAAAAACCTGTTGTGCTTCGTCAGCAAGAATATACGGCTCATCATCTGGTGATGCCCCTGTGTGGATGAGTCTTGAAAAGTTGACCGATGTGATGCCAAGATCGTCAACTTTTTTCCCTCTCTGTCCCCTAGTGTCTGCCCAATCACACTTGAAAAGAGGCACGGAGCGATGACCATTATATGCAAGCACAAAGATGTCAACGAGCTTTCCGTAATATGCAATATCTCCCTCATGCATCTCAGTGTCCTGTGTACTAGCATAACTTCTTGTTCCAAATGTACCAAAGACTCCAGAGTTTTGGGTCGTCACCGAACCGCCGTCTCTAGCAACGGTTTTGAAGCGGAAACCTTTGACGTTATAAGCTGTATATCTTAAAGCATGATCGAGAGGACCGAGAGCTAAATTTATCAGTTCTGGAGTTGCATTAGGATTGTTCAGCGTCGTTTTTCTAAACCAATTTGCATATTCACGGTGGATCATCTTGTCCACAACAGCTGCTGATGCTCCTTGACGTCTACCTCTAAGTGATCGTCTGATGAGTCTCTGGTACTCACTATATCAAATTATCAAATAATAATTATTGAAGGTCAAAATTTCCAAAAAAAATCAAATAATAATTGAAAATATAGAATACTTACTCGCGATATGTATCTAAACAAGAATAACTTGTCAATACATGCCTATGCGCTTGCATCTTTTGGATCGGGTCTAGATAAAAAATCTGACCTGCTCCGACTGGTTTACCATCAACTTCAGGGAACAATGTGTGGGACGGTGATGACACATTATTGGTTGTATTATCATCATTGTTGTTGGACATCTCTATATCATTGAAATAACGTGTGACATATTCCATGACCTCGTCGCCGATGTAACACTCTGCTATACATCCCTCCGGTGAGGCAGTGTTCCTCACATAAGACTTAAATTTCCCCAGGCATCTCTCAATTGGATACATCCAACGATAGTGCACTGGTCCTCCCATTTGCGCTTCATGGATAAGGTGGACAATGAGGTGAACCTGTGAAGTGAAAAAGGAAGGAGGAAATATCATCTCCATGTGACAGAGCATGATCACAACTTTCTCCTGTAAAGTATCCAGTTCGGCCCTATCCAACACTTTCCGACACAACTGTCTAAATATATAGCTAAGATCAGTCAAAACTGTAGTCACCTCGATCGGGAGCGTGTGTTTAGCTGCCAACGGAAGGAATTGTTGGAGGAAGACGTGATAATCATGACTTTTGAAACCAGAAATCTTCATATTAGGCATGTCCACACATCTAGAGATATTACTCGCATAACCATCTGGAACTTTAATATCCTTAAGTGTGGAGAGAAACATTTGCTTTTTCGATCTCGTTAGCGTAAATATGGCTGGAGCAATTCTATCGAATTCGTCCGGCCATGCGTCCGACCGTATATTCATTTCTCGAAGATCTTTTCTCGCTGCAAGATGATCTTTTGACTTTCCAGGTTCATTCAAAATTGTGTACAACACATTCTCTCCCACATTCTTCTCAATGTGCATGACATCCAAACAGTGTCGCAACTCATTATGTTTCCAGTAAGGTAAATCGAAGAATATGCTTCTCTTCTTCCACTGCTGCGCTGGTCCAGTAGTTTTGCGTGGCTTTCTGAGACCAACATTGTTGCGATCTCCATCTTCTTCATCTGAAGACGGTTCCTTTCCAAACTCAACCTCCAAATTGCACACTTGTTCATAGATGTCAACACCATTCAACAAAAGGGGCAGGTTTCTGCGCTCCTGCTTTCCGTTGAATTTATTTCGCTCACGCCTGAACCTATGACCTGGAGGGAGAAACCGTCGATGACCCATGAAACACGACTTCTTGCTATGTATCAGACGAAGAGGTTCTTGATCAAAATTACAGTATGGGCACGCCTTTCCTGTGTGCGTATTCCAACCCGATAACATACCAAGCCCGGGGAAATCACTGATTGTCCACATCAATGCTGCACGCAGTGTGAATAGCGAATTGGTCTGAGCATCAAACGTCTCTACACCGTGAGTCCAAAGTTCTCTCAGCTCCTCTATCAAAGGTTGAAGATAAACGTCTATGTCATTTCCAGGAGACTTTGGACCGGGAATAATTGTTGAAAGAATGAATGAACTTTGTTTCATGCACATCCACGGAGGCAAGTTGTAAGGTATTAAAACAACAGGTCATATGCTGTGCTTTTGGTTGCACGCGCCAAATGGATTGAAACCATCAGAAGCGAGACCTAATCTCACATTTCTAGGTTCGCCCGCAAAATCGGGAAATTCATTATTGAATGCTTTCCACGCATCACCATCCCTAGGATGTCTCATCTTCCCATCATTATTGCGTTCTCTATGATGCCAACACATGTGCTCAGTTGTTTGTCGCGACAAAAATAACCGTTGCAATCGCCCTCGAAGTGGGAAATATCGCATACTTTTCCTTGACAATTTCTTGCTGCGACTGCTACCCTCTTTTTGCTTCTTGTACCGACGGGTGTTGCATCTTTTACATCTGTCCAGCTCCGCATCTTGCCCCCAATACAACATACAATCATATTTGCACACATCAATTTTAATGTAATTCGACCCCAATTTGGTAATAGTTTTCTTTGCCTCATAAAATGTAGGCGGGATCTGAACTTGCATTTTTGAAAATGCATCTGACAACAGTTCAAAAACATCTGACATCCCAACATCACTAAAACCACGTTTACACTTGATTCTATATAGTTTGGTCAGAAATGATAATTTAGTGTAATCAGTGCAACCTGTTTTCAAGATAGAAAAACATATTTCAAATTAAAGAAAATAAAAAAACCAACATTATATATATATCTACACACACACACATATATATATATAAAACCTAAAAAAAATGATTATATATATATATACCAAAACCTAAAAAAATTTTAAATTAACCTGGATATAATGGCACATCATCCTTCATTAGATCGAAAAAGTTTTTGGCAATATCATTTTGCAGAATAGACGACTCTGGCCCGATCACATCTTCTTCTTCAACATTCTCATTTGCCTCAATAGCCAACATCTCGTCATCTTGAACATTCTCATTTGTCTGGTATTCTAAAACATTGTTGTCAGTGCCACCAATGTCTCTTCCCACGTGAGAACTTGAACCAATTTCAAAATTATTCGCAACATAATCATATTCACCGTGTTGCGCCCAAAAGAGGTATTTGCGTGGGAATTGCCTTATTATACAGTGTTCATACACAACACTTCTAACTTGCCACCTTTTAAATTTACATTTGGGACATGGACAAGCTATTTCTCCATTCACACTCGACCTCGCAAATGCAAAATCTAAAAATTGATGGAGACCGATCTTGTATTCGGTGGTTGAACGTGGCAATGATATCCATGATTTATCCATATATATGATATATTTGAGTGAGAATTGAGACAGAGATGAATTTATCCTCATTGAAGGTATATGTATGCATATATATAGGCCAAGAGGAGCGTGGGAGTTTTCTGACCGTTTTAACCCTCACTCCAGCGGTTCATTTCAGCGGTTCCAACCGCTGCACTGCACCGTCATACACACATCAGCGCTGGGAACCGCTGGTGTGTACGGTCTGCCTATAAATAGAGCACCACCCGCCCTCCCATTCATTTGCAATCTTCCTCATTTTCTTCCCTCCTCTCTCTGATTCGCTCCAATTCCCTCATATGCCCTCCTCTCATATCTACATCCAGGTGTTTTCTTCCAAATTTCCAGTCAAGCTCAAAGCTCTTCTTCAAGCAATATGTACATAAATCTAATAGTTGTTGTTATTATTGTTTCATTGTTTTTATAATTTGAAGTTTTTTTTTCATTCTTCAAGTATTATGTAAACTATTATTGTTTCATCAACTCAAACTCATAGTTCTTCTTGAAATATTACACTACTTGTTCTCACTTCAAGCATTATATTGTCAAACTCAGTCTAGCTTTCTCCTTAGGCAACTGGGTTTGAATTATTTTTTTTTTGTTTTTTTTTTACCACATCAGCGGTTAAAACCGCTGATGTGGTTTAGGGTTTCAGAATACAATACTACACCTCTGCGGTCGATGTGACCGCTAAAGTGGGGGAATTTGTTAAAATGTTTGAAAAGCGCGCCAGGAAAAAATGTTTGAAATGTTTGAATTTTGAATCATCCCGCCAGGAAAATGTTGAGAATATTCATGTACCACATCAGCGGTTGGTGTGAGCGCTGATACGCCCCGTGCTTCCCCAAATCAGCGGTTTGACCAACGCTACAGCGGTCGCGTTCGCCCGCTAATGTGGTGTTTTCAACGCACTGAATTTTAGCGGTTGTTGGGCGCGCTGTAGCGCCATTTCAGCGGTTGAAACCGCGGGGGTGCTCGGTGTTACACACGCTGAAATGGTCCCTTTTTTTTTGTAGTGAATTAGCCATAAAATTCTTCACTTAACTATATATGAAATTTTGTCTTTACCAATGGAAATTTGTGGCTTATTTAATTTTTACCCCAATACATGCACGACCTTTTTTTTTATTAAATTACTATCCATTTGAGAAAAATGATAGTAGTAGATTATACAACCTGCACATGCAAGACTTTTTTTCTTGGCACATTTACAAATGACATACAGGAAAACAACAACCAAAATAGGCCTTATATCGTTAGATGGGAAGAACCTGGATTGCAAAAAATCATCACAAAATTCTTTATTTGGGATAATTAGTTAATTTAGGTATGCTAGGTGCAGCTACCTATATTTCTTCTAATCGCGTGATAATTCATCATACCATACAATCAAATAATTAACAATCCCGCAACTCTCCATTTATGTTGGGTTCTCTCCCTTTCTTTAGTTGTTGGACCGAAAAACAACTAAAATCAACCTATTAGAATGAACTTGTATTACTAGTAAGTCCACAACTAAAAATGCAAAAAGATGGCTTAGTTATACAAGTAGAAACTTAATTAACGCCATTCATATGAATTGGGAAGACAAACCCCTTTCCTAAAATTATAAGAATAATTAAAAGGCAAAGCAAGTTAAGTCAGCAAGCCCAAATTAAGACCATAGATCCATTACCTTTAGATGAAGGCCCCATAATGAACTTTTAACGTTGGATCAATTATTAGGGTGAAGAATATCCATTTTAATAAAAAAGGCTCCCATGAAGCTATGCTATTTAGAATGTTTTAAAGGCCTATGTTATAAATTTTAGTGCAGCCCATGGGCCAGGCCTAGCCATCAGACCAGGTTCTCGTCATACACCCATAAGGCCGCAACCAAACAAGATAACGGAAACTGGGAGAAAAGAAAGGGACGGAGTTGCCTAAAATGTTGGGCCCTGGCTTATACTTGTCAATCATCAGCAATCTCCATGAATGTCACAACTAAAGCTGTATTCTAAAGACTGATAATTTCTTCCTGTCCTTGTCGCCCCTCCTTCTCCACAAATATTTGCATGTAAACATCGAACAGTTTTTTCCGAGATATTTTCCCTTCATTTCTATAACATGTGTGCATGAGTAAATGATTTAGGATATTTATAACAAATGAAAGCCCCCCAATTGATGAAGTGGGAAAGAAGTCTAAGGACATCCAGTTTTAACAAACAAATACGCTTAAGAAAATGTTTTGTTTCGCTTATTGTCATAGCTAGATAATGGCACAATCTAAGCTACACTAAAAGAAGAAACTGAGCTGAGAAAAAAGGCTTGTTGTCGTTTTTATGATTATGATTTATGAGGTATCCCTCGAGGGGAATGATTCATGAGGTATCCCTCGAGGGGAATGAGGATCACATGCATGCTACACCTGAGCTGCTTCACCGAAGAGCTCCAATGGCGTTGGCCCACGTGGAGGCTGAGCATCAGATCCTAAATGGACGACTTCGATGAGAGGGCCTCGAGATCTCCTGATTGCCCTCATCATTGCCTCCACCCTTTGCCATGTGCTCCAGATTTTGTCGGGTCCCTTTAATTCTCGGGAAAATGTCATTTAAATCCCTCCGAATATACAAAAGGACAATTCAGGAACTCAAACTTCCAAAAGGACCATGAAGGAACTAGGACCTAGTTGACATTTTAAAATTGCGTGAAAAGACAAAATTGCCTTAATCATAAAACAGAAATTACTAACCACCCTATTGAAAATGGTGGGCGTAAGGGTGGTTAGTAATTTCTGTTTTATGATTAGGGCAATTTTGTCTTTTCACGCAATTTTAAAATGTCAACTAGGTCCTAGTTCCTTCATGGTTCTTTTGGAAGTTTGAGTTCCTGAATTGTCCTTTTGTATATTCGGAGAGATTTAAATGACATTTTCCCATAATTCTCTCTATTTTTACTTTTATTTCCTCCTTAATTATCCTCACTCTTTATCACCTCTCCTGTTCTTGTCTCATTTAGTCGTTTTTGTTGCTCCCTCCAAATCAGTGCTACATGCCTATATCAACCTTGCATGAGCCCCTGTCCTTCTAGTCAGTTGTTAATATGGACTATAGCCAGACCATACAAAACTGATAACCCAACCAAATGACTAAATATAAAGGCCTTACGTATCCTATTTGTCCGAATCATTGGGCTTTTGATTACTCCTTTTGTTGTAAGACCCATTTAACCTTCTTTAAAAAAAACAATAAATCTAAATAAATTATTTAATTTTATATGTAGTTGTTATTGGATTGTCCTAAATATAAGATCCCGACTTTTTGTGGAGATTAGTGAAGTTAATTAGAATACTAAATCTATAACATATGTCACTTAAGTAGTTTATGAATAGACTTAATTAGATTTTAGAGAAAAAATAACTATAGACAATTGATTAATTTTGCTTCTTTAATTTGAACAAAAAAGTTTAAGTTATCTTATACTCCCTCCGTTCCTAAATATAAGATCACTTTGGTTAATTTGGGGAGATTAAGGAAGACAATAAAATTACATGATCTTCCCAAAATCCCCTCAATTACTTAACTTTAAAAGGAGGAGGGGTTTTCAATGAAAAGAGGGAGTATAAGGGTAGTTTGGGCAAAACTTGAGATAAAATAGGAAGTGATCTTATATTTAGGAACTTATCCACTTCCCCAAAGTGATCTTATATTTAGGAACAGAGGGAGTAATTAAGAACAAAAACGGTGTCTATGTGTGGATGTATATAAGTTTATGATCAATTTATCTCTCTAGAAAAAGGACTTATTTTCATTGATCAAGCTCCCTGAAATATTAGTTTATTCTTATCATATAAAGGGCAATGAGAGTACATTCTAGACCCATAGCATCAAAGGAGTGTTGATGAACATCGTGGCTATATGTAAGTACACATGTTTCGTAGTAGTGATGTATCACTTCTGTGCATACTGTTGATGGACAGTGGGTTTTAATAATAGATATTGGGAGGGTGATGATAATCAAATAGTACATTGCAAATATATATAACATGTTTATATAGCTGCCAATGTAGAAGTTTGAGTTGTCAGCTCAAAAGTTGTATATACACGACTGCTCATTTTATATTAACTTCCTTAAATGATCAATTAATCATCAATTTTCATAAGTTTAAAACGTTACTTAGACTCTGCGCGCGCGCGTGTTTATCTTGTTTCATAGCTGCATAGAAGAAGCACCTTTTTCTTGAAGATAATGTTATCAATTAGGAGGAGTATTAAATATATGCACCTCTGATCTGTTAATAATTGAAACTTTAAAATTTGTTTCGCTGTACTTATTTAACAAACTCATTCCCATATTTGTATCACCCAACTCATCCAAAAAATCCTGCTAATTAAAGATATCTCGACGTTTTATTAGGATCGTTCCATCGGGGATATATAATTTATTACCATTCTAAACTTTTCATGGCCTTCTGAGTTTTAGTTAAACAAAATCATGTTCATATGTGGGAGCACTTTCCGGGTTATTTTTAGTACTGACAATATATATTCCCTTGAATATGCAGTCAAAAACTTATTTGAATGTCGTCAAGGAAGAACAAAATACAATATAATTATCAAATAGTCAAAGTTACGGCTTGCCCTTTTAATTAATCCAACCAAAAATAAAGACGTAAATATGACATTAAGATTTTTTTTTCTAAGAAACAAAACAATAGAGCAAGTTTAATAATGACTAGAACGGGAACAAGTTTAATAATGACTGGAACGGGAACAAGAATGAACAATTAAAAAAAATGGAAAAGGCATCTCTTTTTTTTAAAGCTAATTAAAAAGGAATCTTTATGTCTCAGAATGTTTTATAAATTAACAGTACATGCAACCTTAACCTGCATGATTCAAGCCTTGAAGCCGAGCGAGGTAGACCACTTTTGGCTATAATAATATTAGTAGCTTAGCTGCCTTTAGGTGGGGCCACCATATCAGATCTCAGGTTCTTAACCAGGCTGGTTTTTAATCTGACGGTGGTAAAAGCGCGTGATTTGATTACGTGCGGTGAGGATTCCACTGTATCTTGGAAAAGGTCTTCTCATTCCCTTTGACTTTTTATATTTCAGGACACGCCGAATCTGGCCCCACAAACGTTGGCCTTTCGACAATTACGTGTCACAGCCCAACCATCTATCGACATGTGGAACAACTTGCTTGCCCATAATCACATCCCTTGGACTCTTCCTTTAGCTTCGCTTGCCGTACGGTTTAGCTCACACCTTTTTTGAGTTGTTCACCGCTTTCAATCGGAACCATTCATCTCTTTAATTTTTTTTTTCAAATTTATGAGCATGAACTAGTCAGGCCACATTTTGTCTCAATATATGCAAGTTTAAAAGTTTGAACTGAATTATTAAGTGAGTGTCTTGGGTGATTTGGACTTTGGATGTGCCTTTGACAATGATTTTAATTACAGCGGAAGTACTAATCAATAAAAATCTCTCATGCGAGAGAGTATTGAAGAAACTTAAGAAATGAGATCATGTAAGAGAGTATTGTAGAAGAAGAAAGTAAGGCATGAAAGCTTCTTCTTCAGGCTAGGCTTCGAAAGAATTCGTCGCTGGTTTGGAGATCTAGAGAGAAAAATAAGTTAGTAGTTGTCAAAATCAATTACCAATTCGTCATCATCGATAATTGATCAAAATATCAGTTCAAAAAAAGATAATTGATCAAAATAAATGAATAGTTGCCGGTTAATCAAAAGCACTCGTCTTTATCTCTGTCGGTCCCAGCAATGACACAAGACTTATACGCGTTACACACACACACACACTTATATCTCAATATATATCTGACCAAACAAAAAAATACCCTACCAATCATGAAACTAGCTACTATTTTATTTAAAGGCAGAACTCTCCCTAAAATTAAACCAAAAAATGGTGGTCCACTTAGATATTTTTCTTCTACATGCAATGTCAAGACTACATATATATCAATATCATGAAAATTACGGGCTAGACTGACTTTTCATAATGAATCCGATCTCTGTATAATGGATTTCAAGAGAGGAAAACCAATAGGAGAAAACTTGAAGATCACGAGAGAGTATTGTAACTGCTAAAAGCTTGGAGGTATATGCATGTTAATGGTGGGCGTGGTATATGAGCGCATGAGCTTGTTCGAGTAATGAGAAGCAAGCAATATATTGGCACTGATAGCTGGATAAGACAGGCGTCCCACATGCACAAGGCGCTTGTTCTCACACACAATAATTTGGTTGCATTATATTCCCTAATTATATCACCTTTTTTACCTTTATCTTTCTTTTTCGCCGACTCGTTGATTTCATGTTGTCACTTCCCTCTCCCCCTTGCATGCATAAGCAGTTATGCACCATTCTTATCCAAATCAATGGTAGCCCCCTCCTTGATTATGTGTGTATATACTGCATTGCTAATATCCCCTCTTATCATAATTACGTACGTGTTATCGCAATTTCCAACGCCACCAATTACTCCGTTTCTTTCTCTAGTTACGTTTTCTTGATGTAACGCGTCAACTTAACTACCGTTTACCAACAGCATCTTCATCATTACTCCCGCCTTTGATGCATATTATAACAGAAGCTTCTTTTCTCTTGTCTATCTCTTGCATTGTTCTAAATATAAAAATTAATTGAGGTTAATTTGTAGCTCTAAATATTATTTTTTTCCTTTTTTATCACTTGCAATATCAAATTTTTTTTCCAAACTCATTCGCATGACTGATGTATAAGCTCATATTTATTTTAATGCAACAAATATAATAAGTACTCCCTCTAAACTACTCCCTCCGGTCCATAATGTAAGAGCCCAAAATTTGAATGGTTTTGGTCCCTAATGTAAGAACTCACCCCATATTCTCTCCTCATTAAATGCATTTTTCCTACTTTACCCCTAACTCTCTTTCATATTTATTAATGCTTATGTATTTCTCTCTCTTAAAAGTACCATAATAAATGTGGGCAATTTTGGAAAAGAAGCATTAACTTCATACACCCAACTAACATTCACATGTTTTCTTAAGAAGCGTTTTTTTGACGGCTAGCTCTTACATTAGGGACCGGAGGGAGTACTTTATTATAAAAGGTACTTGCTAGTTTCCAAAGAGTATTAAATTTTTGTTCATATACAAACCCATATTTAATAAATCTAGTTTGAGGGAGTAATATACATATAAAACTATTAGATTTTAATATGATTAGTAAGACGTATGTTCCTGAAATCATTAAAATTTAATTTTGGGACATATTTAATGTTTTTAATTCATTTTACTATTGTATAAGAATTGTTAGTTGTTGTTTTGTAATAAGAATAATAAATAGTATGTAATTGTTTAAAAGTAAAAAGACACCCTGTGAAGTCTGTTGTCTACCCTATATATGGGCAGTGAATGACCAATGGACACGTGGGCAGTATGCCATTGGGAAACTAAAAAATGGGAAAAAGACAAAAAAAATACATTCCAATTTCAAAATCTCAATAAATATTTTTGCATGTGTATTAACAACTTCAGTATAAATATTAATAATTATTAACAACTACAAATAACTCATTTTTTAAAAACAAAATGATTAATTTAGGATAATATAAAGGTATTTTTTTGTCACTAACCCGTATCTAAATCTAACAATCTCTCCAAATTATTGTACTGTTCAAATCCTAATTAGGAATCTAAATTTAAAAATTCTCAATATCGTAGGCCCAATACTTATTTGACGCTGAAGCCTTAATCCCACAAGGAAAAAAAATAACAACACATAAAAAATATTAGCCAATCATTTAATTATTATTATTTTTTTTTATTATTATTATTCAAGAATAAAACTCAGCCACTGTCTATTTAAGCTACAAATTACAGGATCAAACAGGGAATGCCCACAATAGCAGCAGGTGATTTTGACAGAAGCACAGTGATTGAATGCAGTGGTAAGAAAAAGATAAAAGAGTTGACAGTCGCATATATAAACGCTGTTTGGCCCATTATTTCAGCAATGACCCATTTATAGCCGTTTCTTGACCAACGTTTTTAACCGAATTAACCAACTTTTACCTCCGCCGCCACAAAATCTGAAGCCGCGCCCCATACCCAAGCCAAGTGCCATCAATCCAATTTTACCCGCCACCACTCGACTTAGTAAAACCCACGTAGGAGTATATTCTAATTAAGTAACCCCCCCACATTTTTTATATATAGGGTATTAGAAGATATGAATTTAATTGTAGACATGAAACCAATTTATATTTTTTATCAATTTTTTTCTTAACATGTGTATATTATGTTTGTCAAAATAATCATATATAGAAACGAAAATGAGAATGAAGGTGGGTGATTAAAATATTTTAGTTTTATCATTGTACCAAAACACCATAACCATATTATTTTATTTGTACCTTACATTCAGGGTTGTTAAACTTGTTTGTTTGAGTAAATTTGTGAAAAGAAGGTAAAGCTCGGATCGCAAACTCGAATTGTAAGAGTTTACAATTATTAATAAACATGTATTTTTGTATATAATTAAATAAAAAATGCAAAAATAGTAATGATTTGACTTGAATATATTTTAAATATAGATAATATAATTAAATATATTAATATTCATACTATATCAATTTGAATAGAGTAATTTCTATGAAATTCATATATAAATTCATTGAATTTAGTCAATAAAAAAGAATTAAAATGAGTTTAGTGGTAGGTTAACACAATTTTTTGTAAGGCAAACATGTGAATTTCTACCGAGTTTTCAACAACTAAAAATTTAAGTGACCCGCAACACATTTAAGTTAGGTAGTGGCGTAAAACTGTAAATCGGAACGTCAACTCGTGAGTTTGTCAATAATGCCTACATTTCTTATTAATAAATTTTGATGACCTTAATTTAGTGAAAAAATATACAAATGATAAACACACCTTAAATAAGTTCACATCCTCCAAATAACTGGAGTTTCTCTATTTAGTAACAACAATTAACCAATTTATTTTACTTTCTTAATCTCCCCCCAAAAAAAATCCACTTACACTACATAAACTCCAGTTAACTTAACCCCCTAACCCAAACCTCGGTTAGCTCACTCAGCAACTAACAACACAACAAGCCGCGCCACAAAAACAAAGGCAAACAAATAAAAAAGAAAGTCTTTGGCGCGTGTTCCTCACATTCCTTTCCCTCATTTCCAATCTCTTTCCCTTTCTCCACTCTCCACATCTATCTATCAATCTTCAAATAAAAAAAAATTCCTCCTCTCCAAAAAAAAAAAAAAAAAAAAAATTCTCCTCTCATTGACGACGACCAATATTATCATATTCTATAATATGAAGCTTCATTCTCTATTTATGGCCTTAAATTACTTCAATTTCTGAAACGAAACGCTTTATTGTACAGTGAGATCTGATGTTATTAGAAGCAGTTATTATGGAGGAAGATAAAGCAGGTACAGTGAAGTCTTCGATTGAGCTGATAAACGAGATTGCTGCGATCTCGGATTACAGAAGCACGGTGAAGAAGCAGTATTGTAATTTAGCGAGGAGGTTGAAATTGTTGATTCCTTTGTTTGAAGAAATTAGGGATGTCAAACAGGATGATTCTCCTCATGAGACTTTGAAGGCTTTGGTTGATTTTAAGAAAGCTTTGGATTCTGCTAAAGAGCTTCTCAGATTTGGGAGTGAAGGCAGCAGAATTTATATGGTGTGTGAGTGTTGTTTGATTTCTCTTTTTTTTTTTTTGGATAATTTGATCTTTTTTTGGTGATGCTATTATTATTTGGATTGCTTTTGTTTGAGGCTTTTTCTGTAAAATTTTGTAAGACAATCAATTTAGAGAAAATAAGTTTCTTGCTTATTCATGTATGATTGTTCATGTGTTATGATCAATTATGTTGACACAAAAATCGAAAATTTATTGCTTTCTAAAGTATTTAAAGTGGTTTTTCTTTTCCAAAGTTTGTGTTTATTTAACTATAATGTTGTTTTGTGGAAGAGGGTTAATTATTTTTGGTTATGAATACAAGGATGTGAATTCACTTTTGAAATTGATTGGGGGAAGCTTACAGTTTTCAGATCCATAGGACATTCCTGGAGAAATCTTGTTATCTTTAGTTTTCTTTTTCTAACATTTCTAATCATGTTATTATATACTGATTATAGTCAGGACCTCAACTTTCGATTTTTGTATATCTTCTATGCGTAATTAGCTGCAATTTGATATGTAAATTGTTGAGTCGTGTTTTGCGTGCGCACATACTGCTTGTGTGTGTGGAATATGTTTGTTTTCATTTGTTATGGATGCCTGTTTCAGTTCCAGTTTGTTGAGCACATTTGTATCCATCATTGTGATTTATATTTTCCATACCAGTTCTGTTTTCTCATATGAGTGGGTTGATTATAAACTTTGCAGTTTAATGGTTCATAGAGTTGTCTCTTTAACTGGTTTGAAGATGAAAACTTTAAAAGGAAGAATTGTATCTTTTATTCCATGTTGTCCCAAGTATTTTGAAGATTCCAGACCTATATTCTCTCGATCAATGATTCTAGTGGGATGGGAAAGTTCTAGATGAGGGAGCCTGAGAGTATTTCATTTTTTATAATGTCAGGCGTGTATTGAAATATTATATGTGGCTATTTGTTGTCATAAGCTTTGACTTTACCTGAATATTAGTCCAGCCCAGCACGTCTCAACCTTTACTTTGGAATTAGGAACATTAATATTCCCTGGTTTGGACGTTAAAATCGAATCATGTCCAATTCCTCAGATATTTTATGGGGCACTTAAAGATATAAATGAATTTTTTGAAGAATTCAATTGTCATAACTTTTCATTAGTTGACGTGTCACTGTTTATTTGTATTAGTGTCGTCATGTGATCCATGTAGTTGACTCCCTTTAGTGGGATAATTCTTATAGTTATTGTTATGTGCCTAGCATGCTGAAGAATATTTTCAAAAACACGCATTGGGTTGTGTTACTTCAGATGTCTTGGTAGTTGCATTGCTTGCTAAAACTCCTGGTTTGTACCTCCTGCCATCCAAACAAATGGCTTCGGATTGTGGTTTCATAATTTCTTCTTAGTCTTTGAAGTTTTAATATTTACTATTTTGATTACAGGTCTTAGAGAGGGAGCATCTTATGAAACAATACCACGAGGTAACAGCTCAATTAGAACGAGCCTTGAGTGGAATTTCATATGATAAACTTGACATATCAGATGAAGTTAAAGAGCAGGTAATGTTTCCCTGTTCCGTGCATTCGATGTTGTTTCTTCTAAAACTCTTTCATTCATTTGAAATAAAAAATTGTTTCTAGGTTGAGCTTGTTCTGGCACAATTTAGAAGAGCCAAAGCAAGGGTTGATGCACCTGATGATGAGTTGTACGATGATATCTTGTCACTTTATGATAAGAGCAGTGATGCACCAACAAGTCCAGCTGTTCTAAGGAGATTAGCTGAAAAACTACAATTGATGGGAATATCTGATCTTACACAAGAGTCACTAGCTTTACATGAGATGGTGACAGCTAGTGGTGGAGATCCAGGGGCAAGCATTGAGAAGATGTCCATGTTATTGAAAAAAATAAAGGATTACGTGCAAACAGAGAATCTAGTCATGGATGATACAGAAGGTGGAAAAGGACTTTCTTGTAGCAGTAGCAGCCATGGGATGAGTGAAAAGGGCCATCAAGCCCCTGTTATCCCTGATGACTTCCGATGTCCAATTTCCCTTGAATTGATGAAGGATCCTGTTATTGTTTCAACAGGACAGGTATGTGCATTCGGAGACACTCTTAGATGGGAAAGTTACGATATTGTGTATTTGGCCACCTCCCTCTTTGTCGTTTCCAATCAAAAGTTTGGAACCTTTACTTACTCCACTTGAATGTAAAGTTGTAGAAGAATGAATAATGCTGTAAAACATAAAATTTAGGAAACTGATTCATTTTTAGTTTTGCTAAATTTAGAAGTTTTTATACTTGCAGTTTCTTTTTATATTGACAAGTATCTGGAGCTTTCTAGGGTTTTTAAATATTGAAGGCTTTTTCTGATGTCATACTGATACAAATGCTGCTTAATGTTTCCAGTTCTTTTTATTCTTAAGTGCACTGCAAAATCAGCATGCTTGTGTGTCAAGTTGCCACTGAAATTTATTGTGTTCTCTTGACTGCAGACTTATGAGCGTTCTTGTATTGAGAAGTGGTTGGAAGCAGGGCATGGGACCTGTCCGAAAACACAGCAGACACTTACTAGCTTTGTTCTCACACCCAATTATGTCTTACGAAGCCTCATAGCACAATGGTGTGAAGCCAATGGCATAGAGCCTCCAAAACGACCAAGTAGTTCCCGACCTAGCAAGTCTGCAGCATCTACCTGCTCACCAGCTGACCGTAGTAAGATTGAAAATCTTCTCCATAAGCTTACATCCGGTAGTCCTGAATACCAGAGATCAGCAGCAGGTGAGATCCGTCTGTTAGCAAAACGTAATGCAGATAACCGTGTAGCCATTGCTGACGCTGGCGCAATACCACTCCTTGTTGGCCTTCTCTCTATACCCGACTCACGGACTCAAGAGCACGCTGTAACAGCTCTTTTAAATCTTTCCATTTGTGAGAACAATAAAGGAAGTATCATATCTTACGGGGCAGTTCCTGGCATAGTTCATGTGCTCAGGAAGGGTAGCATGGAAGCTCGAGAAAATGCAGCAGCCACACTTTTCAGTCTCTCTGTCGTAGATGAAAATAAGGTCACCATTGGATCCTCAGGAGCCATCCCACCGTTAGTGACACTGCTGAGCGAGGGAACCCAAAGGGGTAAAAAAGATGCTGCAACGGCACTCTTCAATTTGTGCATATACCAAGGCAACAAGGGAAGAGCAGTAAGGGCAGGGGTTGTTCCTACACTAATGCGACTGCTGACAGAACCTGGTGGAGGAATGGTTGATGAAGCATTGGCCATATTGGCAATATTGTCCAGTCATCCAGAAGGGAAGATTGCAATTGGCACCGCTGAGGCCGTACCAGTTTTGGTAGGGGTGATTGGCAATGGATCCCCAAGAAACAAAGAGAATGCAGCTGCCGTTTTAGTACACCTTTGTTCCGGAGATCAGCAATATATAGTGCAAGCTCAAGATCTAGGGGTGATGGGTCCACTGGTGGATCTTGCTCAAAATGGTACAGATAGAGGCAAAAGAAAGGCTGCGCAACTGCTTGAACGAATGGGCAGATTCCTTGATCAGCAGCAGCAGCAGGAGGAGGAAGTTCAAACACAGTCTGAAGTGCAAGTTCAGCATGATGATATACACCCTCCTTCTAGCATTAACCTTCTTGATAGTTGAGTTTTTTGTTCACTCTGTTTATTTTCTTCTATTTTATGTACTGAAAGAGGCCTTTTTTTGGAGGGAAGGGTGGAAGATCACCTGTCCACTCCATTAAGTTATTCATTTGTTTGTGTGGGATACAGGGATAGAATACAAAGACATTAAAATGGGGGGAGAGAAATCAAAGATAAAGGTAGGATGCATCTTACCTGAAAGTGTATAATTGTAACGTGTATTACTGCAACCATCCTCAAATTTTAATGAAGAGATGTTTCATGTACTTCAACAAACATAGATTATAATCCCTCGGTTTCCAACTGTTAGCTTGACAGAATAAACAAGGGAATTGAAAGAAATTATTGGTGTGGGTTATGGACCTTTTCCATTGGACCCTCCATTTACTTATTATGAATTAGGATTAAGTATTTAGTCATTTGCTTTGAAAATACATTTTTAGTTATATTATTGTTAACAAGGTGAGTTCCACTTATATTCTAAATGATTATTTCATAATGAAATGGGGTAAAAAAATAACAAATTTTTAAAATAAAAGAATTATTACACTAAAATATTTAATTTAAGCATTCTTTCGATATTTAATCCTAGATTAACCATATAAAATTGTTAAATTAACATTTTCAGTTAAATGAAACTAAAGGGTGTAAACAAAAAAACTAAAAATATATTTTCTAAATATAAAGAAATAAATTGAAAATTGATACAAATATAGGAGACTGAATATATACTTTAGTCTTATGAATTAATTAAGGCAACTATGGCAATTTTGAAAATAAAAAGGTCTAGCATATTTAGAGCATTTAGCCAATATAACTAATGTTTGATTTGGTATTGAAAAAACAGGTTTTCTTATTTAATAATTTTTTTTTTGGACAGAGGGTTTTCTCATATTTGGATGCAGGTTATGAACTACAAAGAGGAGAGTCACAAAATTTGCATGTGCCATTTGTTGTATAAGCTCCCTTTCTAGCCAGGATACATATCACTGCTTCTTATTGGAAAACGTTACTTTTTAAGGTTCACAAACACCTTAATTAGATGGAAGAATCTATTAGAAAATTTACTATACAACAAAGAAAACTCTAGTTACCCAAGCGATGACCATGATACACAGAGAGAGCTAGTCAATTGGATGAACTCTAGTTGAAGTGACTAAACTTAACTGGTGGTTTCATAAAAAATATGTGCCCACCAACTTGTGAGTTTTTGTTTTTCTGATTTAGAGAAAGGAGGCTGATTGGTTAAGCCGTCTCAATCCAAGTGCTTTCTTGAATATACGATTTGTTATTGGTACCATGTACACATTCTATCTGTTGAAGTTTTTTTTTTATTACAATCTGTTGAAGTTTCTTTGGGCCTTTACTTTCTAGGTTTTCATTGGACCTTAGTCTAACTACTTGCTGTGTACCTTTAACAATGGCGGCCTTTTAAGTTTGCCTCCAATTTTTATTTTAAACTCTTAATCCCTCAAACTTTAGACAAGAAGGCTTTAGCCATTTTTTTTCCACTGAAAGAGGGTTTTGATTGTTGAATTTCATTAATCTTAAAATGTTTACTCCAATATAATTAATAATTGATAACATAGTTGATAATTGTTAAAGGGGGAATGAGGGAGGATTAATTATTATATTTTTGTTATCAATTAGATTGAGTGAAAATATTTGTATTTTGAAATTGAAAAGTAAATAAAATAAATTAACAAACCTAAATAAGAATTTCAATTTGAGAGAAGAGAAGTCTAGCATTATTTTAAGGCCTGTTCTATGGATGATACTTGAGACTTGGTATAGTGAGCTTATTTTGTAATATCTATATATATGGACCACGCTTCCAATTCACCAAATATTGCATGGGCCCCTTGCCGAAGTATCTAGAAAGAAAAGGGGTACCTCATAAAAGCATTGTTACGTTAATGAACATTACATATGTGTGAGAAAGAACATTACATGTTTGTACCATGCATAGTGACACGAGACATCTTATAGTATAGACTGTGGGTTCGATGCTCTACAACCTCATTATTAGATCTAATAATCGATTATATATAATAATGTGTACGAAAGTACAGAAGTTCTCTTGGTCTCGTGTTTTCATGTCACGATGACTTATGGTATCTCTAAATAGTTTTGAACAATATTAAATTGAAAATGAAAATAGAATACAATAATGATAAAGTAAATTAGGAGAGGAGGGACAGAGAGAGTGAAAGTGAAAGAGCAAGGTAAGAGGAGGAGAAGCGTGCATGAGTTTCCGAACTCTTCTGAGAAAACGTACCCTATAATTGCCATAACACCCTGCAAGTTTTAAGCCCACACCTCTCTGCCTCTCTTCCCCTTTATCTCTGTCTCTCTTCTCTTCTGCATATCTACAGTAGTAGCTAGTAGTATTTCTTCCCCTCACCGACATACATACATTTTCCCCATTTATTGCCTCGTCCCATTTCACAGACACCCCCAGACTTATGTAGCTTTTGTCTGCTTTCGTTCTTCCCACCCTTCATTGGTCCTCTCAAAAGTAACAAACTCTCTCACACACACATTTTGATGCCTTAGCTTTTTCAAGTTCTTTCATTAATTTCCGGTGGTGAGATTGCAATAAAGGTTGTCATTATTACTAGTATCCTAGATCATCCCCTCTCTTAATTTGAATACCATATGTCATCACTATCATAGCACAGTGTACTTTTGTTGGAAAGCTCAGTCTCACTCTCTTATTTTTGACCGTAACCTCCTTTTTCTTTTAGTACTTTGTTAGATTTGAAAAATGCTCATATATAGTATATTTAACTCTAAAAGGAATTTCATGATTTTTATATTTATTTTTATTATATGAGTGTTTAGAATCTTTCATCATTGTGGTGGAGGAAGTTCTAGAATACTACTTACTTCAGTTTGTTAGAATATGGAATTGCATGGTTTTGAGTGGGATTTTGGCGTCTAGCTTCTTCTTTCACTTACACTACTACAGTGCTTCAGTAAATCCAAGAACCACGTACAACGTCATATTATTTGATTTTATGAACCAATCCATCACTCACCGAGTATTATTATTATTTTTATTATTTTTTTATATCATATATAACAACTCTTCATACTTGACTGATAAAAGGTACGAGGCTTCCACGGCTTCCTAGGAGTTCAAAATCTGCCACTGCGTGCTCACATGTTTCCCAAAATTTCACTAGCATGCATGGAAGAGTACTTCTCAACCAGTTTACAGAAATCGTCAGTGCCACTTATATACATTATTTCAATAGCTTCTGCCAAAGCCTGACTGAACTATGAATCCATACCATTAAATCATAGATCTAAAAATTAGTTTGATTGATCGAAACAAGCTAAGAGATATATAGAATGGTAAAAGTGACTATACCTTTGAAGTAGGTATAATACAGTCTTTTGTCTAATAATTATCGTACCTTTTTTTAACTGAAGTATATTTAACATACCTAGTTACCTATAGATGCTAACTTTTCTATTGCCTACGATCATAAAAAATTTCAAAAGAATAACTCCACGCCTTTTCCTTCAATGATTTACAAATATCGCATTCATTAAAAATTTCCTAAAAGACTCGACTTTTTGTTTAATCCCAGAAAAGTATATATATGTATGCTACATTTTTATTAGCATGACAAAAGAATATCTATATCTAAACCAAGACAATGTTTGCTTTGCATTAAGAGTGTTTCTCCGTATACGATGTAATAAGCTTGTCAAGGGGCAACGAAAGAGGGAAAAAGTGTTCAACTGGAAATTCTAGCTAAAGCAAACACAAAATCAGCAAAAGCTAACGTGGAGTGGTACATTGTTCAGTACTGTATGTTTCACTTTTCCTCTTTGTGCTTTATCGTGCTCATATTTGTGGGCGAAGACTGTTCGCTCTATAGTGTATGCGACCTATATCTTGGATAGAAGCAGACCAGAAATAAAGAAAAACACAAAAAAATTGATCATAGAAGAATCCCATATAAGAGAGATACATCATTACACGAACACATCAGTTATACAAACCAACCCATATAGTACAAATTAAAATAGATTCCCATGCAAAACCTAAAAGAAAATATCAGTTTACAAGCAGCCATAACATAAAAGTTAAACAAGAACAAACACATAGAAAGAAGATTCCAAATTCTACCATTGTCTGCGTTAACATTCCTGACATACTAATATGATGAACTGGGATCCATGGTCTAGTGTTTTTGACATACATAATGTAACACATGGCCAAGATTACTAACATAATTATAAGAGGTGGCCAGTGGAAGAAGATGCAAGACCAGATAAATCAGTCCAATTAGAAAAGTACTGATTATTGTTGTTGTTACCATTATTACTGTTATTATTACCTATGGGTTGTCTTGACAAATTTAGGGCTCCACTTTCTTCCATTTTAACAGGTGGCATCATCTGAGTAGTAACCCTAGAACCTGAGTCTCCCATAATTGCCATGCCCTCACTTTGAAACTGGTGATGGTAAGAAGAAGAGTCAACTGAATTGTTTGACTCAAATCCATTCAAGAAGTTAGGAGGGAATTGCTGTGGCCTCCACTGATTATCTACCACTCCCCCAATTTGAAAGCCCATGGGCTCATTCTGGCCTATAATGTCCCTCAAACTCAGGCCCATATTCCCTAAGCCATAACGGCCACCAAGGCTTTGTAAAGAAGCCATGAATGGCAAGTTGGGAGGATGTTGCAACTGACCTAACAGCTCGGTGGCGGTGGCCCCGCCGGAGGGGACTGCACCGGTAGCGGTGCCAGGGAGGAGGCCCTGCTTGTTGCCGTGGTTGTCGTCGTCGGTCGATGTGGGCCCCACGGAGGCCGGGGATTTTGACCGGCTTCTTTTGCTTTTTTTGTTGTTTCTCCGGCATCCTCCTCCGACCGGGACGTTCCGGAGGGCCCCACCTCTGGTCCAGTATCTCCGGCAAGTCTTGCAGAAGTGACGTGGCTGAGACAGGCTGTAGTTGTTGAAGTAGCAAAATTTAGTGTTGGTGGAGTCACAACGGGGACACTTTAGGGCTGCCTCAGGAGGTGGTAATTTTGCTTGGCGGGCCCGGTCTGCCATCGAACCGGGCCGGACCGAGCCTGCACCATGAGGAAGAAGCTGAATGTTGTCATGTCCAACATTTGATTGTTGATGATGATGATTTTGTTGCTGCAAAACAGAGAAGAAAGCACTCAAAACACATGGAAAAAATAAGAAAAAGAAAAGAATAATAGTAGATGAAGTATGAAAACACAAAATCTGGTATATTCAAGAAGATATTACAAAGGAATAGGAATAATAATCTTTGGAGGGTGGGAAAAAATTAGCTTTTTAGGGTTCTTAAGATGTGGCTGAAAATTGAGGGAATAGAGAGAAAAAAAACTTACCGGCTGCCAATTGGGAGGATCTAAATAGACTGGAATAGAAGAGAAAACCATGGTGGTGGTGTGTGTGTGATGATCTTTTTATGGTTTTTTTCCTTTTCTAAAGTTTGATGGGTCTTTAGAGAGATGGTGGAGAATCAAACTGAGGGAATACCAGAGAGCACAGAAAGAAGGAAAGAGAAAATAAAGGAAAATTAAAGAGAGTGAGGAGAGGGAGGGAGAGAGAGCTAGAAATTAAAGCAAAGGGGTAAGAGAGAGAGTGTGCTTTGCTTTTTTGCTTACTTTAATTTGCTCTTATATTATTATTCTAACATATATATTCTCTATCTCTTTTTGTTCTATTATAATTTTTTAGGGTTTTAAATTGAGGAAGTTTCTTAACCTATAAGCCTTCTTTATTAATGGGAGTGTATGTGGTGGTCAGTAACAGTAAATATAAGAGGATAGTGGCTCCCATGCTGCATGGAGAGAAAAAGACCATGACGACACCGTATGCACAAAAGTTAATTATCACTGTCTATTCAATACTAGTAATATGGTGGGATCTCACCTCACGTAACCAAGCAATTTTAGCTTATCCATGGACCTCATACATGCATGACTTGCTTCATAAATATATAGCTATACTTTTTTTCCTATGTTAATCAATTAATTATTAAACGTGCAAAATGGGGGCAGAAAAAGAAAGTAAGAAAAAAAATCATTTGTTAAACTTAAAACCGCCCGTAAAGCGTTTGATCGAGATTGGAATATGTGTGTATGTACATCGTATTAGTCAATGTTCCATCTAGCATAAAGAAGTGCCTTTTGAAAGAGGATAAAAAAAAACAAATTCAAATTCGTATTTATTGCAGGCAATCAAAATGGAATTCAGCTCCAACTGATGCATTCATCAGTAGTTTTCTTCCCGTCACTGAACAATGTTTATAAGGGGCTATGTATATGTGTTTAATGAGATTTAGACGTTTTTACTCGCACAAAATCAATAATGATTACGATGATGATGCTCTGTTGAATATGCAAGTATTGTCATATTCGTGCCAGAAAAACGTTAATACAAGATTAGTCTTTAGATATTTGTCTTTTTGATTTAGCCTGTCTGTCGCTGAAAAGGGGCAAAAAATTAAATTCTCTAACTTCAATGTCTTTGTTTTATTGCACTCTAACTTCAATATCTAGCGCACCCATTATTAAACACACCATATGATATTTTGTTTATGCCAAATCTGGGTTCAATTAATTTTGAGGTGGATATAGCTTTAAACATCAAATCAACTATAAATGGTGATTTGATGTTTCAATTAATTAAACATTAGGGCTGGAGTAAAATATAGTAAACACATATATACATACATTATCACGAAATGAGCAGAGTTGTAAAGAGTTACTCCATACGACTGTTCAAAACAATACTAGATATATAAAAGGATTTAGCTGCTCATAGTCAAATATAAACTACAATTTCAAATAGAGTAACTAGTAATATATGCTCACAAGAGGGGCATAAAAGAAGGAGAAAAAACTAAGAAGAAGAAGCTTTAATGTCTTTAATGCTTCCACCAAGCTTTCCAACTTCCAGTCTTTAAACCCTAGCTTACCCATAACCAATTGACACCAAGAAAAGTGTGTTTTTAGCCTTAGAATGCGTATGTCTCATCAGAAGACAAGTTCCACTATTTATACTCTCCAATTTGAAGTTAAAAAAGGTCATGTGACATGCAGAAATCGCGTGTTCATCGCGGCGAACACCAAGGCTAGGGAAACAAAAATTGCCTTCGTTGTGGTTTATTTGCCGTGGCCAACTCACGACAAACAACAAAATTGACAGAAATTTTTTCCCGTGGCGAAGTTAAGGAAAACTGTTTCTTTGCTTGTTATGGTTCCATTTGGATCCTTTGCTTCAGATTCTTTACCTTTTATGTTCTTCTTAGCTTTTCTACTTGTCCATCTCTTCCTATAATTTACCAGAGAAAGAATGCTATTGAGTTCATTAATCACATATAAACAAACAATTAAACTCACAATTTTCACACATAAATGTATCATTATTATTTTTCCGTTGTTTTCTAATCGAATGAGTATTTCTATGTTTCTATCTATTATTTACCACATGTGAAAAGTAGGGAAATTGAAATTGTGTGTGAAATTATGGAATTCATCATATACACATATAGTGGATTTCAATAATACAGAGGTGTGCAAAGGACGCTATAATTC
Source organism: Mimosa pudica (assembly GCA_029929735.1). Classification (NCBI taxonomy): domain Eukaryota; kingdom Viridiplantae; phylum Streptophyta; class Magnoliopsida; order Fabales; family Fabaceae; genus Mimosa; species Mimosa pudica. The sequence continues at coordinate 18,028,057 of JAKELP010000012.1, read as the reverse complement.
ATAAAAAAACATACATGAATAGAAGGGAGGAAAGTTTGAAAGATGACTAAAGCGGTATAAAGATGACCGAGTAATTAGGGCTTGTCTTCATTGGAATAATGGCTTTACTTTTTGTATACAAACCTAACACTTGCAAATTCAGAGCTTAATATACATAAAGTTGTAGGTAGATCTTTATTTTGTGTGCAGTACCAACAAATAATGACATCGAATTCTTAAAAATTGAATTTGATCTGAAGTTTATCCCAATGTTATATATATCATCAACATCTTTTCTTTGTTTTCCTTTTTTTTTCCATTTTTTTGCTTTGAGCGTGGCTCTATAGACATTCTATCCTAATTGTATAGTCCCTTTAACTTTTGAATTGCTTCAATTATTATAATACTTCAAATCGAGGACGTTCAATTCATTCGTTCGTCGTGTCTTTTGTCTATTTTCGCTTTGCTTTTTGCTATTAAGCCCCCTTTTTTCCCGGTGCAGAGCCCCCTAATGTGGTGGAGAAAAAATAACATTCTTTTTGTGAGTGGCGAGAGTCACACTCAGACTCGGACACTAATTGGGTGTGCATGAGTAAGGAACAAAGGAAAGTGAAGCAGAAACTTATCATCATCTTCCATTCATGTCGTTTCTTCGGCCATAAGAAATTTTGATATCCCATGATAAGTTTTATTAATTCTTCTTGCTCTTTTGGCACGACATGGCAATAGTTTTAGGGTGCACTAGTTCGTCATAAATGTTAACTTTCATATGGAAAAGTTTTTGGTCAAATTGACTCAATAATGACAATAACTAAAAAAGTAGATAGCTACCTGATCTCTACGTTGTGTGCTTATATTATTTTAATTTATGATGAACGTAAATATTTGGGTGTACAAATCATCATCACCTACACCGCGTGCGGTAGACTATCTTTTGTTATTAGCCTGAAAGAGAAGGATTATCTCTTTGATTACTGCACAAAAAGTAGAAGAGGAGGAAGAAGAAGCCATCGCGACAGACTAATCCGGCTCAAGAATGTTGGTCATGTTGTAATAATTAAATATGCTATCATGATATCAGGTATTAAAAGATCGTAAAAAAAGTACTACGTATTTAATTGTAAAAACAATCATCCGTTTCAAATTGGTAGGGTGAGGTTTAGGACTCGACCTATATAGATGAAAACAAAATCAATTAAAAGAAATATTTTGGACACCGAGTGCTTGTTTTTATACATACACTTCAGTGCGTGTTTGGGAATACAGAAAGTGGAAACAATATTTTAGACACTGATTACGTGTTTTGAAATACTTAAAGTGAGTGTGATTTTTCTCTGACAATAGTTATCTCACATATTTATTTTACTGAATGAAAATTTACTTAAAATAAATTAATTCATATAATAATAGGACTATTAAAACATGTATCGATCTGATTGTCTCATCAGTCGTTCGACAATCGCGAAAGATTTAATTTTCTTAGCGTGTCCGTGATCATAACTCCCTCCGTTCCTAAATATAAGATCACTTTGGGAATATGGATAAGTTCCTAAATATAAGATCACTTTTTCTTTTGTCTCAAGTTTTGCCCAAATTACCCTTATATTCATTTTACAAGCAAATTACTCTCTCATGCTTCTTGGCTTTTAAATTTCAGATTTGGATTTTGATTCCTCAATTTCTCGTGCCTTCAGCCATCTCTCTCTCTCTGAAATATAATGAATTTTTGCTGAAATGGCTGCCCACGAACTAAATCCGTGTTCTACGTTTATAAGTGTTTTGTTGTCAATTTCTCAATTTTGGAATCAGCAATTGATTCCTCAATTTGAGCAATGAACAGACTGATGGATTCCTCAATTTGAGCAATTTGAGTAATTGATTCTGTGGAGGAAGTAAATTCAAGAAAAAGAACGGAAGAAATCAAGGAGGGATAAATTAGTGTTCATCGTCGCTATTTGCCTTTTAAATTCAAGTAAGAGGTATTTTAGGAAGATCACCTAATTTCAATGTCTTCATTAATCTTTCTAAATTAGGGAAAGTGATCTTATATTTAGGAACTGAGGAAGTATTATTCATTCGATCAACTGAAACTTCCTTATATTCATAGGAGCATAGACACATATGACCCAAATACTCACTTCTTTTGAAGTGAATTTTCTGGCTCACAAGATCAACCACCAACGATCACTTGTATGATCACAACAACTTTCATCTTCCAATACTTATGGTTTACTATATGTTCTCGATCCCTCTCTGGATAAAAGATATATTTAAAAAGAATAACCTACTTTTGTTTTTCTTTCCATGCAGATAAATAAAGTTCTTTTCGCATCAAATTAAGATATATGGAAGCAAAAATTGAAAGAAAAGTAAAATTTGGTCTATTATCAAATTGAAAAAAACGACGGTTGTGCGTAGAAGTATATACATGTGGAGATTATAGAGTAGAGATACGTAGAAAGAGAGAAAGTTAAGGGGAATATTTGTGGGGCCAAAGGTTTCCGTGTGATGGTCCATAATACATATAATTATAGAGTAATCTATCTGTTGAGCCACATAAAACGTGGCAATCATCAATTTTATTTCCAATGGTGCAGTGTGGCCGCCAATTATTCTTTCTTCCACGCCATCTTTTTCTCCCTCTTGCCGCGGCCGCTTCTAGCAAACTTTCCTCAAACTTATATATTCTCTTCCTTCACTTATTTGATAACTGTTTCCGATAACTGGCAAGCCCTTATATAAATCTGCATCTCCATCGATTTCGTTCACTTACTAATTATCAATTACTTATAATTATCATGCATGCATCTTTGATTTACTAATCTTCTCTACCTGAACTTCTTATCAGATCCCCTATAATTTAATTTGCACCTTGCTATCTACCCAGTTGAATGTTAGTACTTGATTAGCATCATGCATTGGATCAATTGATGGCGCGCAGTTAAGGAGTACTTTGTATATACAAGCAACAAAGAAAAAATGAGCCGGAAACCACTAAGAATTAAATTCTTGATTAGCATGCAATGGACCGAATGATGGCGCAGTACAGTGGTTAAGGAGTATTTTGTATAAGCTGCAAAGAAAATATGAGCCGAAAACAACTAAGAATTTTTCAATTAAAGTATAAATCTGTATTAGACGTAATTTATATCTTAGTTAAATGAAGGGAAAATTACACCTAAGTCCCAAATAAAATATTTAATTTTAGATAAATTCATTGACAATTTCTGCATTTATTAATGAAGGTTATTGCAGTTGTACGTAAGTAACAGTCACATACAACTTATTGAACCTTTTTGAAATTAAATTTCTTACTTAGAACTATCGTGCAATTGTCTCTCGGATGAATGTCATTGTCCATTCTCGGCAAAACTGGAATGAAAAATGCATAGTACAAGTTCCTTATATATCCTTGCATGTTTGATTAGAATTGTAGTTAATTGAGCACAAAACATTGACATCAAGCATTTAATTAGCCACTTTGAATTCAATTCGGTGATTATATATATTTTGGATATTTTGATTCAAGCGTGTTACGACTTCATTTATATTTGCAGCTTGGAAGATAAGATAGATATGCCCCCCGAGAAGAAGAAAACTGGAAGGCCGCATGCTTTCTCCTCACGGAAGAAAATGAGGAGTTTTTATATATTGAAACTCGATATGTATTGGTCAAACGGCGGTAAACTATTTTCAGTAAGAGAACGGTTCTGTTTTCAGATTTTCCCATTTATATCTGCCGTTTTACATAAGCTTCATTTATCTCTGCCAGCTGAGTGCTGACCGCTGATAAATTTTCTGTAAATATACATGACGATTATCGATCAGTTCAAATATTTAAGTGAGACAGGTGTGAAAAAATATGTAATATATTTATGTCTGGAAGCGCATCAAAATAAGAAGGAATATTCATTCTTACCTCCGATTCCTCGCTCCAAACAAGCTAATATAAGTTAAATAGGGAATTAGGGATGCATGAGTAGCACTCCCACGTGTCCTAGTTAGATGTATGTTTCATTTATCTAATTAATTAATAAGTTAAATTACCGATATTAGTTAAATTTGTAAGTATATCATCTTTTTTTCTAAGAAGATGCTAGTAAGATTTCAAAGTATTGTTTAGCGGGCAGCTCACATCAATAAAGTTAATTTGAAAAGTAATTGACAGAAATTGGAAAAAAAATGCATCATATATTATTATCCACAACCAAGATTAACTCACTAAATATGTTGTTAAAGATTCGAAGGGGTTATTCATAGCAAAATACCTAGATATACTAAACAAAGGCATATCCATTTGAAGTTTTGAACTGTGAAAATACCAAATTAATTAATCACATACAGTCGTGTATCTCAGTACTATATTTCGCGGGCGTGCTCAACCACGATAGTCATAAATTCAAGCACTCGACATATATTGCAAAATATCTAGACCTCGTGACAATTTTCCATCAAAAATAAAAATAGTAACAGATGAACAAGTATAAATGAATTAATTAGGTATAAGAAGCGCGTCTAATATCACAAAAACTCGCAAATTGCAATCGATTGAATAGATCATGATATATGTTTAAAGAAGCCGAAATATTAATGAAATGTCAAGTAGACGTAAATCATTTAACAAGTGTGTCTTTAGTAAAGATATGGGTCTGGATATCGCTTTGAAGTGACAGCAATTTGTCATCACCATTATTAAAAGCAGTGACAAAGGATACGTTGACTGTCCCGATTAAAAATGTAGGTAATTGAAGATTCCTCCCCATCCCAGTTAGTTACCGAGCGAAAATATTGGGAACATTAATTTGTAGTCCCTCACAAGAAACTTAATAGTAGAAAAGTCTCATAAATTTCTCATATTAAAGTAGGGTCCCTAAGGACCTTACTTTAATATACTTCAAATAAAAAAAGACTAGGCCGCCCTTTCTTCCTTATCTAAGAACTTGTTATACGTGCACATGACCTTGTTATTCCTGCCCATTGACTTGTCAGGTGGGTCATGACCTTGTTAGAGTTGCCCACATCTTGTTATACTTGCGCATGATCTCGTCATTCCCTGTCCATGACCTTGTCACAGGGAGGGACAATCTGGTCATTTCGTCATTCCCACATCTTGTTATACGTGCGCATGATCTCGTCATTCCCAAGTCCCTATGGACCCTATTTTAATATATGAATTTTATGAGACTTTTCTACTATTAACTCCCTTGTGAGGGACTACAAATTAATTTTCCCAAAATCTAAGATCAGAGATCACTAATAAATATCCTAAATTCGTATTTTCATGCATAGTATTAGCTGTTTTGTTCTCCATTCCATTCTATTTATTTAACAAGTTTGTTTTAATTCTAAATATATGGCATATTTAAAATATTTATAAACTTTTTTTCTTAACACCATTGATCATGTCGGAGAGAGGAGAATGAAACTAAAGAATATATAGTTAAGGCATTCAAAATAGATGACATACTAATTAGCTTTACAAGCATACTTCACCTTTCATGCATATTTGTGTGTGTGTGTGGAATGTTTGAATTAGCACGTGTATTTGTTTGGTAATAACATCTTTCACCTTGGTTTGGGCACAAACCCATGTCTCAAAACGACATATGACAAACATTCTTAACCTTTTCAAAATAGTTTTTTTACATTTAAAACCAAAGTTTAGGTTAAGTCAAACAAACACTAACACCTTTTCCTTAAAATTTATTCTCTAAAACTACTTTTTCATTTTTTGGTCAGAATTGGAGTAATTCATGGAGAGTAGATTCTGACAAAGGCTTTTAGAAAAAAAAAATTGGAGAATAGGTTCTGTATATGAAATTATAGAAAATATTGTTTTTAATTAAATCTAGTTTTTACGCCAAACCTAAGATTTTAGGGAAAAAAAAAACTATTTTTAAAAAGTTAGTAGTTTTTGTCTATTTGACCAAAACCTATGTTTTAACATTTAAGAGCTATTCTGCAAAAAATTAAGGGTATTTGCCACCTCTAATTTTGAAACCTAGGCCCAAACCTATGTTAGTTGAAAAAGCTATTATATGCCAAATAGACAATAATAATATGTGTATATATTACAAGCCAAGAAATGATATGAATCACGTTATTACACGTCTCTCACAAAGATGAGCAATGTGTTTCTCATATAAATCTGGAGTGTTAAGATTTGTTTCAAAAGTCCACATTCATTTTATTCTTTTTTATTTTTGATAAATTGATATTTTCATGGAAATAAAATAAAAAATATTGTTAATCATATAATAACTAAATGTTAGATGTTAAAACAGTAATTTTATCTATTAAAAATGTTTATTTAAAATTTTTAAATTTAAAACATGCATATCAAGTTCTGGATGGTTTAGATTTTGTTAGGGCAATATCAAGTGAATGCAAAGTTTTTAATTTGAAGACACAGAAATAAGGGTAATGTTAACTTAGCGCTCTTAGAAGTTCATGTGGTATCAGAATATATATGACGAGTAGCTAGTAGTGTGGACATACATTTGTGTTAACTAGGTTGTAATAGATGTAGAAGAATAATAAAATATAATAATAGTATCGGAGGATATATACACATATATACACACACAGAGCAGTACTGATGGGTGAATATAGATATAGATCAATGGAAAAAAAAAAAGAATATAGATATAGATCAAAAGAGAGTGGGGAATGATTCCAACTTTTTGGAACTGTTAAAGGGACCAAATTAAAGATTGGAAGGAAAAGAGAGGAGAGGTTGATGGTGGTGTTGGAATCTGATTCCCTTTGGCTATGACAGATATCACTGTTTTGGACAGCTAACACCATACAGTATCCTACTTACTTTTTTCTCCCTCCAAAAAAAATTAAACAAAATAAATAAAGCTCTCTCATCTCATCACCAACCACTTCATTCGTTTCTATTCATTCATTTTCCTCTCTATCTCTCATAATTATTTGTTCTAGTTTCACAAAAGGCGTCCGATTTGCAGCCTTAATTCTCTGCATTTTCTTCACATAGCGAGCGAGAGAGCCATGCACGTGCATGAGAATTACAGATGGACGGTTGGGCCCACCCAAAAGCATGAGACTGATTGATTCCCAACACACACCAAACCAAGGCGGATATATATATATATATATTTGCTAATGCCTAAAGCAAATTCAGCAAAAAGCCTTATTTATCCACTTATTCATATTTACTTCTCTTTGATTTTAGTACCATATAAAAACATCACATTTCACGCATTTATATAAAGATTATCTGTTCCTCGGTTCTATTTCAGGGAAACTTGTGTGTAGCTAGCACATTATTTCACATGCACATGCATCTGATGACGTGGTCATATGTACATAGAACTACCTAGCTAGCTCTTATTTTTTGTCACAGTGTACATAGAACTAGCTAGATTCCATATACACATACATATATATCGTCACTGATTAGTTTGCCTCCTTCATTTCTCATCTCTTTCGTTGCAGCTTCGCCCATCAAATAGCACACAAAGCTTATTCCGTTCAAAAGTTTCACCATGTAATTTCTCTCCACTCAACACATCACTGTATCTATATAGACATATAAAATAAATAAATAAATAGTCAATGAAAAGATCAAAAGCACCACCAACTTTAATTTCCTACTAATAAATCTTTTGTATGTGGGCACCATATATTCTCCAAGCCCCACCGTTCCTGGGGGGTTTCAGATGAGGATACTCTCAGAAGCGTTTTCCTCAGAATCCCTCAGCGGCACTAGCTTTTAATCTTTTATACACTATAAAATCAATCTAACATGCCACAATATGCCACATCATCCTATTAAAAATAAAAAATTAATTATAGTAATTAAGGGAAAATCCTAAATAAATAACAGTTGAATTTCAAAATATCAGAAAGGGGACTTTGAGTAGTAAATGTTGTTACTTCACCAGTTAACTGATCCTGCTATTCAACTAGTGAAAATGATTTTGAAATTTAACTGTCATTTATCTGTTATTTCCCCTTAAATTAATGAGTAACATTTAATTATTTCTAAATATTTGTTAGCATGAAAAATTTTAGTTATCTAGACCTACCTCATTACAACAGAAAGATTTATAAGAGACACAGTTTGATCTAATTAACATTGAAATATAAAAAAATCTATCATCAAATATTTATACACAATTATAAGACATATTTCACATTAGAAGAAAGATTCAACCCCAATTCAGTCTGATATAAATTGAGTTAGAAAAAAACACAGTAAGGCAAATATCTATCAAAATATAAAATTTTGTTGATAATATTTGTTAATAGACTTTTGCTGTTTTTTATGGTCTTGTTTTACTAAAAAAATTGAAAAATAAAAGCATCTATTAAAATCATTACAGTGTTACTTAGCATTTTTTTTTAAGAATGGTGAAGTGGCAAGTGATTAGCTTTTACATGAATGAATGCACAGGGATCGAGGCCGCTGAGGGATTAGGAGAGAGGGCGCCGCTGAGACAAACCGGACCCGGGGGTTTCATGTCACCTTCCTCACGATCCATTACTATGCCCATTATTGCAACACTGATATATTTATTCATAAAGTATAATTTCAATGTTAAGTTGAAACGAGTTTTTTCTAGTTTCTCATCAACAGATTAACAAATTTTTCTTACACGTTCAACAACCTAAAACTTATCCTTGTAACATGCATTATAAAATATGGGAACTATGAAGCATGCACAAATAAGGCGAAAAAAATACTTTCTTACTCTAAAAATTTTTTATGTATCACATGCATCAAGCACTAATTGATATTGTTATGAAATGTGAATATATTTCCTGTTTAAGGAGGACTCAGAAATCAGAACAATAATAACCAGTCTTCGGTTTTAAGTCCTGAAAGACTGCGTATGGAGAACTCAGTTTCAGTCCAAAAAAGAAGCTCAGTGACAAACTGGTCCAAGTCCATATCCATATAAACTTGGCCCATCATATTGACGTTCCCACCATATGGGCCTAACATATAAGCTCTTGTTCCTTAAATCACTCATGGGCTTTTAGGGGCCACCCAAACTAAAGCCTAGGACGAAATGGCCTTTCATAATCGAAGGACAAAGAGACGTGAAAGCAACGAACAGAAGAGGGATATGATTAAAAGAACTACAAAAATTTTGCTTTAAGATTCAAACTCAATAAAAGTGGTACGAAAAATTTTAAGAAAATCATGAGTGGTACCCTTTAAATATATATTGAATTTTTTTATGGTAAGAAAATATATGACATCCTTTTAGAGTGCACTAGCAAATTAGCAATTATTTTGAAAGACATGGGTATTAATTCTTAATAATTAGAGAAATTTTAACAGTATGTATTATTTAACATTCTTACCGGTTGCATAGAAGATTTTTTAACAAAGAAAATTAACAAAATTAGTTGCTTTCTCGTTTATCGGGTTTAGTAAATAAAAAGGTAGCAGACAAATGAAAAACAAGAGCTTCATAGACCTTAATTGTCTTGACAATATCCGTTTTTTCCGGTCATTTTCTCTGAACTACGGTGGGACCCAACGTGAAGGCTGATGTGTTTATGTAGATAAGATCAGAAAGATGAGAAGTTTAAATCAAAGAATTCTTAATCAATGGATTTCCCTATACTTATCTTCATATATACGTACTATACTAGTGTATGTTTTAGCTGCGCTGAATTTTAAATCAGTGTCATTAATGATAACCCAATGTTAATAAGCAATCGCTTCATCTCAAATCAAGCAAGAGAAAGTGATTTGAGACAGAGAGAGTGAGCTGGCCAGCCTTTGTCAAGTTCAATGGCATATTCTCACTTTCCTTCTCAATTATTCAAATCAAGATTTCAAGTATTGTTCGATTCTACGTTTGATGACACGAAACCATTAAACAAAACACTCAGAATAATGCCTAAAAGAGGCATCAATCCTTCCTGATTTAAAAAACAAATCATGACTTCAACAATAAGAAAACAATCACTAATAGAAGGACTTCAAGCCATCATCAAGAAATGCTACTATCAATAAAATATTCTTCTGTTGGTGGGGGCTTTAATTAAATTTAGTGGCCGATCTTTCTGGCACTTCAATGGGCCGTCGTCTTCATGTTAAATTCACATCTCCCAACTTGCAAGTAGTGAACAATATAGATATAGTGAAATGCATTATATAAAAAAAACAATAAATGCGTAACATTATTACATATTAAATTTTGATGCTTTTTTGTTTGATTTTTTGCCACATTTTTTTGTTTCTGATTATTCAAACCAAGTGAGCAATTTGAATTCTGGACAAGTTAAAGGCCTAGCGGGACCGACATATTATATACTCTTAATATTAGGACCATTTTCTGAGAGCCTGCCTGCCTCGTTTCACATGCAAGAAACAATGCTGCTCAATTCCCAATTTTCCATATATTACGCAAGCATACTTATACCAGAAATTCAACGTCACCTCTTTTATAATCATTCAAAAATTATGAACATATTTTAAAATAATGAGAGCCCTCAATATTAGTAGATTGTTGGGTTTGGTGATTTGCACTTAAAGAGTTTAAATTTTAAAAAAGCAAGAGAGCCTATACTTTGTGGGTTGGGTTGCGGTGAACTTTCGGCCAAGTCGCGTGACAATAACAACGACATTTCTTGTTGTTTAGGTAATAGTTCATAAGTCACCATTTTCTATTGACTTCAACGCACCGTTTTCAAAGTTGTCGTTTTCACCCCATGGAGGATCCCATTAGTGATGTTTTAGCTTATATTAGGTCCTAATTCACTGCCTAATGGTGGAGTCTGCTTTCTTCTCTTATATTCTCTCCCAAATACAATCTACAAGAATTTGAACGTTTGATTTTGAAAGGCCACTTTACTGCAATAAAGTAATTGGAAACGGATCGATAAGGACAAAAAGCTTCATCGTTACATTGAAGAAGGTAGATTTGTTTCTTTTCTTTTTGGAAAAATAAAAGTGTAATTCTTTTCAACAAAGTCTAGGTACAATTTTTCAATGCTTTCTACCAGCAATTCTTAACTGGACACCATTCTGCTCCTAGTGTTTTCATTGCCAGATTCAACGTTCTCTCATTTTTATATTTGACCTTTTAAATCTTTGAACAATTACCAGCTCATTTAAGAGCTCGTTTGAAATATTCAATCCCATCCGGCCACCCCATTATTTACATGGCGGTGAATATAATGATGAAGAAATCTAGGAGTAGCGATTATTAGACAACATAGTTTGTCGTATTTTTTTGTTACAGTTTTTTAGAAAAAATTAATCCCCAATTCAAACTCTTATCACTTAAAAAAAATACACAACAAATGAGGATGGCACGTTTGGACTAAGAAAAACAAAACGTTTGGACTAAGAAAAACAAACAAAGGCAGGCAGGCACATAGGACCAACCTAAATGCATGCTAAGATGATGAAATGGTTCTATGATTTTAGTTTTTCTTTTCAAGATTAAAAAAGGAGTGAATGATTGAGGCTATTAAAAAAATATGGTAGCAAATAACCATCATTCACATGAATGATTATCTAGTAAAGGCCAAAGCAGACAAACATGGGGGGTTTAGATAAACAACGAAATGCCCCCACCAATTTCCTTACCCGCCGGCTCGCAAATTAAGTGCTAATCAACCATCATAATTAACCATATTCCAAGGTGCACAAAAACAAAAAAAGGAAAAGACCATAAAAATCATCATATCATACAAGCTATGTAAATTATAAAACATAAAATTAATTAGTAGTACACAAGTCACTTTAGATAATTAAATTAATCTGCATGTGGATGAGAGGTCGAGGTAGGAAAAAAAATGAACAAAGGCATGATAATATTTTTACTAATGAAAATTCTACCGGACCATGGATTCTTTAGCTAGTGGTCTCAATGTTGTTGTAGGAGAAGAAGCCAAGGGAAGAATTTGATGTTGCTGAACATCTTTCTGATCCTTTTCTCTATTCTTAATGAGTCTAAGAAATGACCCATCTCTCTCATCAATTGTTGTGTTAGGAGAATCTTTAACCCCAGATTCTGAAACAGAACCTTGGTTACTTTGTGCTCTTTTATGAGCTTCTTCAATCAATCTTCGGTACAATTTCTCCTCTGCATCTCTTAAAAACTTGAACTTTGGAGGAGGAGAAGATCTGAATCCATGAATTTCTGGCTCAGAAAATGATTCAAAGAGAGGGTTGTTGAATCCTTGGTGCTTGTAAGAATCAAGAGAAGTCAAAGGTGATGACTTTAAAGGTGAAGAAGGAAGTGGTGTGAGAAATGGAGCATCAATTGCTACCATAAGATCACTTAAACTTCTTGTCCTTGAAGATCCTTTTCTAGATTTCCCATCTTCAGATTCCAAATCTTCCTTAGTTTCCTCCTTAATTGTGAAGAGAAATCTTGGTGGGCCAGCTAGATTGTGTAGCCTCATGAGTTCTGCTTCTACACTATCTTCTCCTAAGTGCTTCATAACTAAATCCTTGTTAGTTTCAGCAATACCACCCAATTCAACATCAGCTTCTAAAATCTTTGTTTCTGGTTCTTTGGTAGTAATTTGCAATGAAGATAGACTTTTCCAACATGTACCATCAAGCATTTTCTTCTTATAATTGCTCTCATCGTTTCCAATTTCTGCATGGGTTCTTCTTCTTTTGCGCCATAGTAAATAGTAAAGCTGAGCTATTATAGCTAAAAGAAGAAACCCAAAAACAACACTTAAACCAATTCCTATTCCACTGAACGACATAGTCTTAGGTTGATGGACAATTCACATCTTCATAGTATCAACAAAAAAAGAGATTTTTTTAGAGGAAAACTATGATGTTGTTCTACTAGATTTGAAGGACAGAGAAGTTACAGAAATTTCTGGGGATTGAAAGGAAAGTGAGGGGTGTGAGAGTGAAGTGAAGAGAGGACAGAGCATGCAGATTCCATTAATGGCAAAACTTTAACATTAATGGGAGTCACGTTGTGAAAGACAGAGAAAATATTGGCAGGAAGATAGGCCAAGTACAATACAATTCATAAGAAAGAGGTTATGTTATTTTTATGCATACCTTGTACGCTAAAGTTAGGAGCAACGCGGAAAGCCAGAAGAAGTAGAGAGAAAATGTGGAGAGCCAATGAAACATAAAAGCTTAGCTTATAAAGGATGACATGGTGGAAGTGAAACAGAGTTAGATATTTTTTTTTTTTTTAAATAAGAAGGGATTGTTATCTCAACCTGTGAATTGTGAAACGGAGATTACAACTTAAAAGATAGGGGTTGTGTTGTTTTGTGATGTGGAGAGAGGAGTGTGATAAGGGGTAAGGTTTAGAGGGTCGTGTTGTGGGGACAATATAATGTGGCTAACGAAGTCTATTTGTATGGTTCTAGAGCATCTTCCTTCCCTTCACATGGCCCTTCTTCTAACTCTTGTACCATTTTCCATACTGCTTACTTACCAAATTCTAATTATTTAAAGTACTCTTCGGTAACAAAACAGTTAGGCCTAATTTAATATGCTAATCCTTCACAATATAATGAATTGATATCAATATTCGAATGTCTGTTAAAAGAAGTGCTCACAGTTGTACGAGAGACCTCAAATATGCATCAGTTAAGAGGATTGATTTCGATTGAAAAAGGAAAAAACTAAAAATAAAACACGCTCATAATTCTTAACTTCATTTATATTAAATAAACTATATTTGTAAAAAAGTATGCATACGGCAGCTTTATAGTAATCAATATAATGATGTATCTTTATAATTTTTCTTCTAGGGACATCATTAAACCTCTCTAACTTTATTTAGCAAATTTATTTGTATTGTTGATATTTGGATCTTCCTATATAAGTATAATTTAATTGAAAAGAATTAAAAAAATACAATATATATAATTAAAATTTAAAATGGTCAAATATCATGAGTTATTTTAAAACAATAGTGTAGGTATGTATAAGGAGATTCTTATTCTAGACTTTAATATAAAATCTAGTTATCTTTTTTAGAGATTAATAAAACTAAGTGAGTTGATTGATAGTAATGTGTAATATACTATAAGATTATATATTAGTTTGTAAGTTAAATGAGCAAGTTTTGATAGAAAATGAAGCAAGTCAAATTTTAAGTAAATTATTTAGTTTTTTTAAGATTTTTTTTTTTAAAAAAACTATGTCTTGTATTAAGTACGTGAAGGAGGGGGTATATTTATATTTATGTTTCAATGTACCCGTTTGACACTTTACAATGAATTGACTACGATAGGAGTGATATTATATTTTAAATCGAACAATTTCCTCTGAAATACGTACGTATAAAGAGATTGTGATGATATCAGTAAGAGCCTCAGAGGAGTGATAGAAGAGAAGAGAGGGATGATGATTAAGATAAGATAATTGCATCGACCACGCGGTAGCAATTGCATTGCGAGTAATAATAACGCGGCTATGACAACACAACCCAAACAAACACAACCATGAGACAGCCATGAAAATTTTGGCTGCGCTTTATACTCTGTTTCGTCATAATAATTATCATTTTCATTTTATAAAAACCTCTCCGAAATTGACATTCTCCTTCTTCTTCTATTAATTCATTCATATATCATATATGATGCTAATAAATCTCACATAACTTATTTTCTTTCCAAATTTTCTTTCTTTTTCTCGTCAGAGATTCTTTTCAGTTTGCTGACCCTTTCAACCATTTATGTTACATGTCTGCCTTATTTCTTAACATGCACATGTTTGTGTATTGAATAGTAGTTCTAATTAAGACGTCAAATGATATGACAACTCCAATATACAGTACTTCTGGTTAGAAATACATTGTAATAGAAGTATATATTTTCAGAATCCTGCCATAAAAAATTCAGAATCCAACTTGACACAAGAAGTTCATCATAGCTGTAAAACTAGCTATTGTGCGTTTGGTGAAATAGTTTCTTAGTGAGATAGAGTACCAAATTAGAAGAACCATTTATACAACATGGCATTTATGATTTCAGATTATACACCCAATTTAAAATTAAGGCTAAATCCCCCGGGAGTTTACTAAAAGTTGCAAATCTCCCTAAAGGTTTTTTTGGTGTAATTTAAAATAAAACATCGTACTAATGTTATCTCTCTATTGAATTAGATGATAAACATCATCTCCTTCAGTCCACATGGTAGATAAGTTTAAATTGTGGACTCTCTAAGAAGCATACGTGAACTGGATAAAGGTGCAAATATAGCCCATAATTTCAAAAAACTTGTAGATCCACCCCTAAAGTATTTTTAGGTGCAATTTTACCCTAGAAATAAATATTGGTGCAATTTCACCCCAAAGTTAACTGTCTAACATTAGTTGACCTATTATGTTGATATAATATCTATGTCAATTGGTTTTCTAGTTTTAAAATGCAAGTCAAATCGATTAATGGAAAATAGACTTAAAATGTCATATTCTTCTTCCTCCACTTCAAAATCCATTATTAACATATGAAGCAGAGAAAAGTGTTGAATATTGACCAGTAGAGAAATAACATTTTAAGAAGATATTAGTTTGTCAGTGGTATATAGAGGTCCAACAAGACAAGCAATAAATATGGAATCTGAGTAAAATTTGATAAAGTATGAATGATAGATTAAATCCAAAATTTGAGGGGAGCGGCTGGGCGGAAGTGGAGAAAGAAGTATATGAATATTTTTATTCTTTATTTTCCAATTAATGAATTTGAGTTGCATTTTAGAACTAGAAAAACAATTAACATGGATCCCACATTAGCATAATAAGGTTAAGTAACATCTAACCGTTAGATAATTAAATTTAGGACAAAATTGCACCAATATTTAATTTCCGAGGTAAAATTACACCTAAACATATTTCAAGAAGATTGCTAACTTTAGTAAACTTAGGGGGAATTTACCCTAAAATTGAAATGAGCCGTATGCAGTACTTGGAAGTAGGACCACTAAGGTTTAGTGTCTCGTATAAAAAGGTCAAGAAAAATGATATAGTGGTACTTTTAGTTTTGAATTTCCTGAAATTTGTCAATGCTCCATCTTTCAAACCATCAAATACGGATTATTGGTGGAGAAATTTCATGAGAGAAAAAACAAAGAAAATTCATGAGAGAGAACTGATGTAACTAAGCTTGTTGAACTCATTGATTTTATTAAATTTATTAAAAGAATGTTAACTCGAAATTAGTTTACTTTTATTAATAAATATGTGATTTCATCAATTTAAATTTGAATAAGAAATACAAGAAATAACAATATTTTGATTTGAATATATTTGAAACATAAATAGTTGATATTACTATATACATCACCATTCACAAAGTTTCTATGAAATTTATATACAAACATTAAATATGGTTAAATACAAAAAAATTAATATATGAGATTGAGGGGAAAACGCCAAAACAACAAATTTGGTGTATAATTAACTCTTGAATTCTTACTTAATTTACAATCGGTATGGACTTAAGTAACTTATGACATATTTGAGTATTGGAGAGTCAACTCACAAGTTTAATAATAATAATAATTCAACCATGCTCTGCTTATTCCGTAGACAGCATGGATCAAATTGAGCAGACAAGCAAGATAGTATTCCCTATAGTAATTAAGAGAAAAGTGATGAAAATAAGAACATGTGCTCATTATGTGCAAAAATGAAGCTTTATCGGAAATGATAGGGGGCATAACAGGGTGATAGTGGCTCTCATGTGAGGGATACAATGGAGGTGTTCCGGCCAGCAAGGCTGAGGCCGGTTTTATATTATTGTCATTTGCTTCCGAGATGCTCTTCGCAGTACATAAAGGACCTGATTTTCATGATTTTTGTCCAGTGAAAGATGAAGGGCCTACTTTACTCAAAAAGCGCAATTACCAGTGGGCTATGTGGAAAGGTGATCAAGAGGCCCATATGTTAGAATGAATCGGGCCCACTTCAAGGCGTACATAACTGTCAATCTGTCATGACATGTGGGTAACATATGTAACCCCACCCCAGTCATTGATACATCATACAATGATACGTCAAACTAGAGACGTATGATCCTGAGCAAAAAAAAAAACTAGAGACGTATGATATTATTCACCACAATATGAACTTGATAGAGTATTTAATAAAAACAGTTCATTTTACGGCAAAAAACAACAAAGCGTGTCAAATTACGTTTTGACACAATTTCATGTCTCAAATTTATAAACCCCAGTTACTTGCTGAGTTGCTGGTTAAAAAATTAAATGGTTAGGGTCTTAGAAACTGAATAAAATTAGGGTGAGTCTCAGGTTATAAATTAAACTAGATATGACTATGAGTATATAATTTTTTGTTATGATAACTATGAGTATATAATTTTTTCCCTTCAAATTCTATGGAAAATTCAACAGTTTTAAACTCTTAGAAACTTCCACTGATTGAAAAGATAAATGTGATTTTTCCTCTAAGAGAACTTTGTTTCCTGTTCCGAAAAAAATTCACCTGAACTGTTTAAGTGATCTAGGAAAGTCTTGAACGTTTGTCCGAGGGCGAATGGTTCCAATGGATAATGAAATACCCGCCGACTATATAGCAAAATAATTTGCTTTTCCATGTTAGTTTTATTTCATTACCAATATTTTCTCATAAAATAAATATTATTTGAGTAATAGTAGAAAGTGAGTTTGTGTGTGTGTGTGTTTTAATTTTAAGGCGCACATTAATTTGTAATTATGATCTTTCTCAATAACAACAAAATAATTAATAATATTTATTTGGCCACCTAAAATATGCCAATATATGCCACCGGCTCATGGCTTTCAACTTGTCATCCTTTTACTTGCTTGCCAAAACAATCTGAACTTTATTTCAATATTTTTTTTTCCTGGAGCACGAGACTGCGATTGAAATTCATTTTAAGGAATGGAGAAAAGACGTTTACTTACTATGAGAGCAAAACTAACAATTTTCTTGTGAATGAAGATATAAAAAAAAATTCTGAACACTCTCGTTCCTCTCTTATTATAGTTCATGTTATATGGAAGAGACACGCCATTAAAACAATAACAATTTTGATCTAATTAAGCATTCCACGAAAAAAAGACTATAATGAGAATAATACGAGAGTTTTGATAATAATATGAGTAGACGGATATACTATAAGAGTACTATAGCATCAACATCAAAACCCACACATATAACATTATATGATCTCTTGTTAACAACGCACCCAATAACTAAACATGTATAGAGCAACTAATTAAGTATACTTATCATACTCTACAAAATGATGTGCCTTATTAAGTTTATCGGCGTTCTTTTCCAATAAGGCAAGCGGATTCGCACGAAATGTTATGTTCAATATTATTACTTCTGTTTTCAAGGGGTGCAAAAAGGATGGAGTATCATTTAAGGAGTAACTATATGCATCATTATCATTCATGGCAACTAAGCGATCATGACATTGGCATAAAAAAGAGAGTTACATCCGAAACAAAAGGACTGCCAATTGTATAGCCATATATATTTATCAAACTCCCATAAAATACATCACCCCAAAGAAGATGCATGCGAACAAGTTTTTACCATTGACCCCCAATCACTTTCTATATGAAGAAACTATTGGCTTGAAGAAAGGAAATCGAAGAATGGCTGGTTTCTAAGAGGGACACTATTATCTTCATGATCATTGTGACGATGAACTGCAGGAACAGAAGGTGAAGTAGTAGCATCAACAGGAACTGAATTGGTTTTGTCATCAAGAAATCCAGTTGGCTGAAGAGGGAAAAGCTGGAGAGTTTCTTTATTGTTCCTCATCATAAAGTGCCCATGATGTTGCTGATGATGATCATCCGACATTACAACTGAAGTGTCCTGCATTTGTTGGTAGACTTCAAAACAGTTGTTTCTGGGCATCCTCCTAATGCCTGTTCCTGGCAAAAGCACTTTTGGATGTTGACCAACAAATCCCATTTCACTATGTGGCACATAATATGGCCTACATATCACTGAAATCCACAAAAACTCAGACGAATCAATCGAAAATAGTTTCAAAAGTTGGGAAAATATCACACAACAACATGAACTATATATATTATTATATACAAGCATTTTGAACTTTTCATAAAATAATATTAATCTGTAATACACATAAAGCAATCTCTATATACAAAAAAACTATATATATATTATTTTTTGTTCAAAAAAAACTTGAGGGCTTTGATTTTGACTTTTAACTTTGAAGTAGTAATAAACAGAAATACATGGAGTGGATTTGCATGGAGAAAAGAGGAGAGAGAGAGAGAGAGAGAGAGAGAGGGAACCATTAGGGCAGAGAGGGGGAGGGAAGAGAGGAGGATGAGGAGGAGGAGGGATATGGTGAAAGCGATTGAAGAAAGCAAATGATTCTTGCTTCTGCTTTTGACGTTGCCTAGCTTTGTGATTCTGAAACCAATAGAACACATTCTTGCCTTCGATGTGACCAAAAGTCCTAAGCCTTGCCGTTATTTGCTGTATCTGCTCAGCCGTGGGAGTCCTTATCCCTTGCTTATACAAATTCTCCAACATACTTATTTGCTCCTTCGTTGGATTCCATCTCGATCCTCCTACCCCTCCTCCATTGTTGGTATTATTATTATCATTATTCTCACTCCCCTCCATATCTAACTCCTTACCCTCCTCTCACTTTCTCTCTTGCTTATTTTTATAGTAGAAGTATTTGTAGTAATCACGTGTATATGGCTCTTGGCTTATGGAATGATGTGGTGAGTTAGTAATTTATAGAGTGGTGAAATGAGAGAGAAGAGAGAGTCAAATAAGAATGGGAGAGAGGGAGGGAGGATTAACATGCGTATTGTTTTTGGTGCACAACATCTCTGAAAACATGGCGCCTAGCGGCTGACCAGATACATACTACTACTCATGAATAGACAGATAGAGAGAGAGGTTTAATTTCGTCGTCTTCGTTAGAAGAATATTTACGAGAAGACAATTATTGCTGGAATGGCCAATAAGGTGGTAGTAACTCCCACGGAGAAATAAAACTGATACTTGGGGAATGAGTAGCAGTGAGGCTGTGAGGGTCTCTCTCTTGTGGCTGTAAGTAAGCTCATAATGTGGTGTGTTATTATGTCCTCGGGAATGACAGGACCAGATAGATAGTGAGAAAGAAAATCAAGGTTAAAATAAACCGGATCGGTATTCAACAGTCATTGGTTAAATCAAGTGTGTCAATAACTCGAGAAAACCGTTCATTTTAAAATAATTAATATTTTTTCCTGAAAAGTGATATAAATTAAATGAAAATGAAAATACATCAACATTGATTTTCACTACTACCAAAATATAAGAAAGTAAAACAATAATCTAGCTGTAAATAACAAAATGCATCCACAATAACTATTGATAATAAGTTAGGAGATTTGAGTAGATTAAGTTAGATTATTGGTTTAAAGAAAACAACAACTCTACTCAATGGGTGGTGATTCTGCCTGGGAAAAAAGAATGGGTGATTCTAGCCTCTAGGGATTAAAATTGAATGCGTGGTGATTGCCTATTTGCTGAGAATATTTTTCAATATCAATGCCTAGGAAATAGAAAATCATTTAATAAGGGAAATAAATTTTAAAAACAAAACAAAGAGCCACACGTGGTTAAAACTTAAAAGTGTTTATGCCCTGCTCTTACTCCTCTTTTCTTGAACTACTTGGTTCTTTTTTTTTATAAATAATCAATATATTAATGATAAAGAAGGCTACATTATTAACACACTTACGTAAAAACTAACACACTCATGACACTTAATAACCAGACTAGAGGAAATATACCTGGTTCTTCATTTGGTAGCAAAAATACCAAATAATTTCTTTATTCTCCTCATAATCTCAGGTTTTCATCGTTTTATTTTCACTCTTTTTTCCCTCCGAGGGCACCAGGACACTCTTGAATTCGGGCCGGAATGTGGCCGGTTCACCGGTTTCGGGGGCTTTAAACCGTTAAGGAAATAGAAATATGGGAGGACAAAATGGTGAAAGAGAAAAGTTGGGGAGGAAGGTGTAGGGTGAGGAGTAGGGTTTTGGGAATTGAAGTGGAGGCAGATAGGCTCAGAGAGATGAGAGAGATTCGTTATAGCTAGCCTGGCTTAGCCCACCCAACAAGCGTTATCTGTCCTCTCCCCATATCATTCTGCTTTTGACTTTTCATCCCTTCACTCTTTCATCCTCATTGGCCCATTTATAACAAATCCATACAATATCGTCCTAGGGACACCCCTCTCCTTTTAACGTGTCATTGATATACTCCAATGTGCTTGTATTTACAAGTTTAACTTTCTCAAAAATATTTTTCAGTATCATCTAGCTAGGTACCTCACGTGATAATGGTTAAATTAAATTTTGACTGACAAGCATGTCAAAATTACTAACTTGGTTATTTCCATGTCCAAAGTATAATGCTTCTAAAAAACTTTCGCACGCCTAATATAATGCTCATCTATGAAAACTTTTGGGTTAAAACTTAAAAGTATACATCTTATCCTTCACAAAAGACAGTAACATGTGTAAAAGTCTAGGTGATAAGTGTTTAATTTTTATCTTTGCCCTTGCATATTGAATGTAGAGATGAGCTAGAGAGTGTGTGTTGTACAATAAACAATATATGGAAAAATCTGAAAACTACCTTATTAATTTTAGCTATAATAAATGTGACTACGCTGTGCTTTCTTTTTTTTTTGTTAATCACCGCCCGATTTAATCCGGACTCGAGGGGTAGGAGTGTTGCCCACATAGGCAAGATTGTCCCCTCTCCCACTGAGAGCGCTTCCCGGGATTCGAACACGCGTTCTCCTCCTTACGGGGGTTGTAGCCCACTTACCAGCTCAACCAACTACCCATTGGTACACTGTGCTTTCTTACTTTGTGTAAAATGATAATCTCTTATAATATGAATCAGGGGAAGTATTCTCCTAATTTTACTGGACCAGAGGTGTATATTAATGTTGAAGTTAATTAAAATTACATGATATTTAAAACACCCTATTGTATAAAAAAAACACCCTAACCACCAAGAGCTTAGATATAAAAACACCCTAACTAACTACATTAGTTTCCACCATCTCTTTCTCGTTTTTTTTTGTTGAGGAGAATTAATATGTATATTTCATGAGAAAATTAGGAAAAGTATAATGAGATCGTATATTTATGAACAATTTTTTTATTTATTCATCGATATCTCTATGATGCTAACATCTGACTAATTTGATTCGCAAGAATAATGTATGTCCACATGGGAAAATTGCTATCTACAGGTAATTATCGCTGCTGCATAACCACGACTCAAACCCTGAGACCAATGGTTAAGCTATAACAGATACTCAATTTATATATCTACGCGCTTGGTGAGAAACAATTTCAACTCCCCAAATAAGTCATATTTTTATGAATCAAATGTATTAGTTATATTTGAAGTAATATTGGACTAAGATTGTGTGACGTGGCATCTAATGATTTCTCTTGCACACGATGATAAGTTTTCAGTGGAATGGAAATTATTGGTGCTATTTGAGTTTTGTTCGTTAACATGTGGATGTATATGTGTCCATATACTAGTTTTTAAGAGGGTTAATGTAGCTGGAGCTAGTCTGGACATTTGT
This sequence comes from Mimosa pudica, assembly GCA_029929735.1. Classification (NCBI taxonomy): domain Eukaryota; kingdom Viridiplantae; phylum Streptophyta; class Magnoliopsida; order Fabales; family Fabaceae; genus Mimosa; species Mimosa pudica. The sequence goes on along the minus strand of JAKELP010000012.1, from coordinate 18,005,500 downwards.
TTTAGAATAAATTAATCAATATTACTGAATGTGTCACATCCCCATGAATTGATGATTGAAATTAAGGTTCATTCTTTTCGCATCGTTTGCTGTATCATCTTGACCTCTGATACCTTTTTAATTCCTCGCCTTCAAAAATAAAAATAGGGGTTAACAGATTAACATCAATTGCATGAGATTTTATTTTAAACATATTCGGCTGATCGTAGCGATTGTTTTTTAGTATTTGGAAGCCCAATCTCATTCGGAACACATGCTACTGACTGCCTCTCTAAGTATACTACATAAAAAAAAGATAAGAAAACAATTATTATGCATCCTTAAAAGAAGGAAAGCAAAACGGACAACAAGGATGTGCAGCAGAAGCCTCACAGCGTGAGTCAGTGAAATAATCTAAAGATACAGCAAATCCATCCAAAGCACGGAAAAGCAGGAGAAACCTAGAAATACCCAGGCAAAGCTTCAAGCTTAGGCTTCAGAGAGCATGCAAAAATATATGGTCGGTCAAGACTGACTCAAGAAGAAGAAACAACACCCTACCAAACAGAAAGAGAGAAATAACTTAAAGCAATATATATATGTACTGTGCATGTGATAAAGAAAGATGCGTGGCTAGTGAGAGAGAGATAGGAATAGTGGAGGGAAAACGCAAATGAAAGAAACGGACAGTTGGAGGAGAAGTTAGGCGCCATAAATGGGGCAGTATACATAAAGTAAGTGCATGCCAGACAAAGAGACAGAAATAGAGAAACTACTTGTATTAGTATGAAAATGCAGTGATAGGTGAAGAGTAATATCGACATAGGAGTACT